>JANEHK010000059.1:3290351-3443919 GCA_025960845.1 Tachycineta bicolor | reverse complement strand
GACCTAGCAGAATCTTACTCTATACAACTAGTTTTAAGACCAAGAAAGCAATCAAATTGTCTCTTTACCTAAAGAATATATTAAGCTGATTTTTCAACAGTTTAACCTGACCCAAGACAGGTTCATTTTTATTAGAACTCAGCTGTAGTGATGCTTCTTTTTCTACTATAATTTCTGCACATACACGGGGGGGAGGAAAAAAAATAAAAAGAAAAAATGTAAAAGAAAAAAAGAGAAGAAGGGAAGGAAGGAAGGGAGGAAGGAAGGGAGGGAGGGAGGGAGGGAGGAAGGAAGGGAGGGAGGGAGGGAGGAAAGTTTCAGATTTCAGGAATGGGGGAACTGCCAGCAGAGAGTAATAGCCACAGCCAGGACATTGCAGGGAAGCCACATAATTAGTATGTAAAATAAAAGGTCATTCTGCATTACCTTTTTCCTAGGGTTGCTAGCTTGGTGTTTTCTCAGCCCAAGGATACCTTTTTCCACAGTCTTGAGTAATTTTGGATGGTCTAGGACCTATGCACTGGTAGTAGGAGTAGATCCAGGCTCATAGCCAGCACTTCTGGTCATAAGATCTACTTTTTTGCCTGACTCTTTTTGTGGTAATGCACTGAATCCTACTTACAGGTAGGATTACAGGTTTCCTTCTGAGATACATTTAGATACAGTGACTTGCTAGTCAAGATTTCAGTGCAGATACCTGCATGAAAATTTTCTGAAAAGGTCCAAATTATTCCTGTTTACTTCTGAGTAAAACAAAGAATCTAAAGGTGTTGTTTCTTTCTGGATTCATCTACCAAAAAATATGCAGGCACTTGAATAAGCAAATAACCTTTTGATGTATGAAGACCTTTCTTGGTGACCTAAATCAGAAACAATCGCCATTGATCTAGATAATGTAAGGCCACATAGAAATATAAATATCCAAAGGGATATTTTTCTCTTGGTTAAATGCTGTGGCAACATTGTCAATGGGTTTTGTGGAAGAGTGTTTTTTGCCTAAACTACTTGCCTTTACTCTTTAACACCAGTAAACAAGATTCTTAGGGTCTCATTTAAGGTTTGTCTGAACTACCAAATCAGCACCCAGGTAAGGATATACAAGTATTGTGGCTGAAATAACAAGAACTGACACACTTCCATATACTCCTTGAGGCAGAGAAACAGACTGATCGAACTGCTAAATATTTCAGCTCCCTTCCAGTAAGAATTCCTGGCAACACATGGTATCAGATTTCCGTGCAGATGTTCATCGGGTAAACAAACACAGAGCTGCACTCCCAATCCTGTCTTTAGCAAACTGTGTGGGATAGTAGCCCTCCTGCAATATAGGGCTATCACTCTTAATTACACAGATGCCTTGATATTCTTCTCTTTTCTAAATGCATTAGGACACTGCCAGGTCTCTGTAGCAGAAATTGGAAAAGGATAATTTACAATACCCTCTAAGAAAAATAATATGCATTTTCTTCCTTCTTGCCTTGACTTGCCTTTCTAAAACAGTGTTAATGAAGTGAAAAACAAGCTTTCTTGCAAATTTCTTCTGACTTTCAGGCAACCACGTTCCTACCTTTTTTTAATGTCATATGAACATGAAGGAATTTAACACCTTGAGTCCCTGAAGCTTAATGGTCAGTTGTGGAAAAGAGGTGGGAAAAACCTCACAACTCAAATGATACTTCGACAGCATGTAGCTCAAAATTTAGGATATAAATACCTTATTCTTCTGCTGCCTGAGGTCCTAAATTTTTCTGGTAAATTCTCCCAGAATTTCAGTTACTGTTTCTGACAATGCCTATTATGCTGGTCATGTCCATGTAAAATAAATTCAGGCAGTGTCTCTGTTGGGATACACAAAAGTGTTTTTCTAACTATCTTTTACTGACAAAGATATAAAGGAAACAACCACCTCAAACCCAGTCACTACAAGTATGAAATAATTTGCAGGAGAAAAAAGATGCAAAGGGAAAACCATTAAATATGGGAATATGGGTCTGGAGGCAAGAATAATAACAAGGCAAGAATTGTGTAAGAAAAGTCACTGGGGAGCTTGAAAGCATGGTCCCAGGGCCAGTGGTGTTCCACTTCAAGGCTGGTAATGGCACTGGTTTGCTAGCTGTGAATGACTTATATGAGATTGAGTTATTATAAATAGCTTAGATAATTAGTTAGCTCATTAACTGTAAAGTTAAAAAAAAAAAATGTTTAGGACTTTTTTTTTTTTTAATTTTTTGTCTTTTAAACTTTAAAAAGAAATGGATGGATTTTCCAGGTATGAATGGAAAAACAATTATCAGACAAAAATAGGGAAGAGTGATTTTATGGTTTCTTTTTTCTAATGAATTTATAGGCCAAATAAAATTGTTTTTTTACCTCTTGTCTTGTTTTTTAGCTCATGTCTTTCTAAAAGATACCTCATTATTTTAATCATAATAAAATTCTACTGGAGAGGAAAGGATGGAGGGTATAAATCAGAGGTTTTGGGTCTTTTTTCTTCCATGAAGTAATCATTCAGAATTCTTCTTTTGGATTTGCAGAAATACTCTACAGTTTATGTGACTGGTTGTGAATATTATTATGTGCAATGTTTAAGAGTAGAACAAAAGGGAAACAAGGAGGGTATGTTTCTATCCTCCTCTATGCAGGGAGGATAGAAAATGGGAATATTAAAAAGGTATGCTTATGTTGTAGAAAACAAACAGTGAAATGAAAGCACCTGCAGTGGTCTGAAAATGTGGCTGGGCTTGATCCTAAGAGCTGTGATCAAAAGGCAAGAACAATACCCATCCTCCAAGCCATGGAGTCTTGTGATGGTAGCATTAGACAAGACTTTCCTCCCTGGCCTCTCATCCATACTGAAAGTTGGGTAAATTTCCTTCACCACTGGATAAGAGCCAGTCTCTCCCTCGAGAGCATGTCCTCATGCCCAGGTTTGATGAAAGAGAGGGCTTATTTGATCTATCTTCAAACAATCAGGGGTTCACTGAATTGCAAGAGTGCGACTTTTTCCTTGGTGTCGGAGGCGTTCACCTGAACACAACAATAGCCATTTTTGCCATCAAGGTTTGGTTGGTGTGTGGTGGGAGCCTACAGATCTTCAGTTTTCCCTTCCCTGTGTTCCTTGTGGTGGAGAAAGCCTGGCAGCTGGAGTAGTTAGAGTGGAGTGCCACTGGCTGTGAGTTGGGTCAGGATTTTTCTTATTTTGGTTTCGAGTAAATTGCTATTATGTCAACCATGTGATCTTTGCATTTCATGGCTCCAGTTCCCTCCAGTCTCCTTCCAGTTGCATTCCTTTTTTGTGGCTCAACTCTGATCACACTGAAAACAGTGAAGGCCCACCGAGGACCAGAGTGGTATAAAAGTGATGGAGAATAGGTCAAAAACCAGCCTAAAATCTTTAGATAAGTTGTCTTTCTTTCCTTTTAGATGGTGAGCATTACAGCACTTAGAAGAATATGATATTCTTTGTAATAGAAAATGAGAATTGTAGATATACCTGAAATCTTCACAAAAGGAGTGGGTTGAAAACAATACCAGCAAGGATGATAGCACAGTTTTCCCTCTGCTTTTTTTGCTACTTTACTGCTTGTTCCATGTATTACAAAATGCCAGAAAGTTTAGAAATCAGCAGTCAGGGAGATGATTTTGTCAATTAGCAGGTTTTAATATCTTCCTCAGTGACTTTCTATCTTGCAGCAGCTTAAAAAAGGATTTTCTCACTGTTGGCAAATTCTGGAAAAAAGTAGATCTGGAGAATGTTCACCAACTCTTCATAGCTTTTCTTTTTACCTGTTTCTGTATTTTTTTCAGGTTTAGTTGTTTAAATTTTACTTTTGACCCAACTGCAGTAAAATCCAGTCTAGTATACCAGTTGAAATCATCCCACGGCTCATGGTTTCTGGGTTCAGATATATGTGCAGTCTTTAAAATCTCACTTTCATTTCCTTCTGGACCTTCTGAAACTCTTCCACTTATTATTTCACTCTTTTTAAATCTTTCCTTCATCATCCTTTGAGAGATTTTATGCTATGTAGAAAGATGCAGTTTGAATCCAGCTGTGTAACCACCAGCAGTCCAGAAGGACTGAAAATAGAGATAAGGAAAGAAGTTTGCTAGGTAGATGGCAATAGTGGATGTCTAGAAATGGAGCTTAAAAATGCTATTTTAAGAATTATTACAAGCAGTGTGGAAAAGAGAAACTGTAATGACTTGGATATTGAAATCACATATGGAAGTGGATGTTATTCTTTGAGAGTTCCTGTGAAGCATTGCCCTTTCACAAATTTTGTTTGGGCTAGGTCAGGAAGCTCATTCCTGCTTGTGAAACCTCATCAACATATAAAGCACTGCTTATTCTGTGAAGTAGTCAAGGGAAGAGAATTACAGCATTTCCAGCCTTGCCTGATTTGGAGGAAGGGAATTTTCTCCTGAAAAAGTAACTATAAATCCATAAAAATAATGCAGAATTATTTTTCTTATTTTTATGTTTGAATATGCAAAAATGTTTGTTGGAGAACAATATCCAAGAAAACCCTAGATGTCTCAGCTCTGAATATATGGGTGTCTTGGGAACTAATGAGAGCAGATCAGCTGTCTTTGTTCTGTTCAGATAAACATCTGTCAATGATTAGGGTTTATTTGTATGCGTGAAATCTAGAAGTGTTTTCTGTAAATTAGTATATAAACATTTTTGGGGTTTTATTTCTGTTTTGTTTCATATGCTGAAGATGGTGAAGAACTGGATATTAGAATTTCTCATTCTTTATACTGGTGTCTCGGTTTGAAAGACAGGTGTTGACTTATTAAAGAAATACGGGTATTGATCTAGTATCGATACCCAACTGTGATGGACAAAAACTCTCTAACAGTTTAAAGTTAGAAAGTGCATGTTTATTATAGCTGGGCAGCATGTGGGATATTTCCCTAATTTGCACTGCAAAATTCACAGGTAATTACAAAGCCTTTTATTTACAAAAGTGTTGAATACCCAAAATACAAATGCATATTCATACCCCTGTCACCTCCCATTCCTCGCTTTGTATGCTAATTGGCAAAAAGGCTATTAAGCATGCGTACTTTGTTTCTTAAAATGAGTCTGGGGTCTCTTCTGGGGAGGGGTCACCCAAAATGAGGAAGTAAGATGAGTCTTCCTCGTCCTGACCTTTCTACCTTTTCAGTGCATTCATGACAAATGATCTTTGCTAGAACATACAGTTTCCTGTGTTCAATGGGTCCTTTAAGCAGGAAATCTGCATCTATTTTATGTCCTATTTACCACATTTTGTTTTTCATTACAAGCACAACTACATAAACATAAACCTGACAAGAAATGAGTTACAAGATCCGGGGTAGCTTATCTAAGATCCGGCTTCTGTTAACTGCAAACAAAGATTACCTATCTACTTCAGCTAATTCAGCAACTTATTATCTTAAAAATCCTCTTTCCTAAAAATCCTTAGTTCCTCAAAATTAACGTCTCAGTGTCTGCTAGGGAAGGCAGGAGCCTCCCTTGGAATGGAGAATGTAAACCTTCTCTCTTGAATTATTATAATTTTGAAATTAAGAGGCTCTCAAGCAAAGACATGAGGGTAGGAATAACAGTTCTTTGCTAGTATGTGTATCAAAGCAAAAAACCCAACAATAACTATGTCATTAACAACAAAACAGAAACCAGGAACCTCGTGGCGGCCTTCTCAGCCAAGACAGGAAGGGATGGAGGAGAGGCTTTGCTTCATAAAACCCTGGGGCAGTCTGACCCTGGTGGAATGGCAGGAATGAGCAGGAATCCCAGAATGGCGGATGAGATGTATCAGAATATCCACGGTGGTAGCTGGAACTGCGGGACCTCCCAGTGCACGGGGCATGCAAGCCTACAGTGTTGCGAAGACCCAGAGCAGTGGCATGGAAGTGGTGGGGGTGGGACAGAGGCAGCCTAGCTTCAGCAGGTCAGCAAAAGGCGAGCTCAGGATTCCCGGGCACACGAGCAGATGGTGATAGGTCCCTAGGACTGGACTCTGGTGTTGACAGTGAATTCTCCCAGCAGTAAGCTACAACTTGACCTTCCTCCTTCCAATGCCAAGAGTGAGAGAGCAACTGTCCCCAGCCCCTTCCTTTTCCTGCCTCCAAAACCCACCGTATCTCCCCCCTCAGATATAAATTCCCAGAGAAAAAAAGGAAATGTAGCCAGGTGCTACACTCCTCTCCCCACCTTGGTCACTTCTGTTTTTCTTAAGTACCTATAAGTACCCAGTAGTTAGTTTCCTAGCAACTTATTGGAAAAAAATTCTATGAGCAAAAAATAAAGAAACCCAACCCCCAACAACTGGCAAAGAGTAAAACTTTCCATTGCGATCAATGAACATAATGGCACTGAAGTATCACATGGAAGGAAATGCTGAGTAGAAAACTCTAACTCATGGTTGCTGTGATTTATTGAGGTATTAGAGGGACATAATTAATCAGCAACTGTACATTGAGGATTGATATCAGAAACACAACAAAACAGATGCACTAGAGTAACAAGCACTTATAAAACTGAAGGAAACTTACACAAATTTGCAAAGACCCTTCCATGGTAGATGCCAAGAAGGTCTAATCTAACACCACTAATGCAGTCACATGTATGCACACAGAGTTGCAACTACACCCCCACCCTCCACAGGCTCTGGGCCATATGCGCCTCTCTTTTAAAGTTGTGCAGGTTCCTTGAGTTGCTGATCAAAGGTGGCATAATTTCATTTTCTGGTTATAGAAAATCGTGAGGTATTTTTCCTTGCCCTAACCGTGGAGTGGTTTGGGGAGGAGGACAGGGACCTATCAAACAGCTAGCCAGGATATTGGCAGCTAAGTTGACCAATAGGAAATGTCAATGCGACTTTGGAGGGGACATTTAAAACTAATTGCTGGTGATTGGCCTCTCTCTCGCTTCGGTGATCTGCCATGAGGTAAGATCGGAGGAGGCTGGGCAAGCCGGGTGGGGCCCTGCTGCCCTTCTGGCCCTGAAAGCCACTGCCCTCACAGAGAGGGTCTAGGCTGGCTAAGCCCTTTCCCCTGCAGGGAAGAAATCGGCTGCACTTTGACAATGCTGACCACATTCTCAGACTGCAGCAGAAAGGGCCAAGCCATGGCCCGGCTTTATTGCCGCTGGCAGCAGAGAAAGAAAGCCTGCAGCTCCATAACAACTCTGAGCTGACCCACCCTGGATGAGACCGAGGGGTGGACAAAAGGACATCTACCAGCTTCCTCCATCAGCACAGCTTTGCATTCTCTTCAGCTCCTGCAGCCTTGTGTAGCCTTTGCAAGCCCGAACAGATTTAACCCTCTTCTAGCAATATGGAACTTCTAAAGCACAATTCTTCCTTAAAAGAAAAAAGAAAGAAGAAAGAAAACCAGAAAGTACATAGAAATAGACACTACGTGAAATCAGATTAGAAGTGAAAGAACTAATAATATTGGAATAGGATTGAAGAAGTGGACATTTTTAACCGGACTTTTCTAAGGTAAATTATGGAGAAATGAACTGTTCTTTGCAGCGTCTTAGTGTTGTTAATCAAAATTAAGGACTGATGTAATTGAGATTTATTTAGGAACTTTAAAACTCCTGCTCCTGGGTTAAAGGAGGTCTCAGCTTTTGAGACAAAGATGATTTTAGACTAGAAGAAGTACCCCAGATACAGTGGGATCAGCTTTGCTGATAGAACATCACAGTCTGCGAAAACTCCAGGTGGCAGCAGATGCATGACATTGGGAGCACTGGACTATTTTGTCCTACGGCAAATGTCTCCATGAAAAAGATCTTAGAGAGATTCTTCTCCTAACGTAATGAGTGGTTATGTTTAAATAGTGAAACTGACTGACAATCCTAAGTTGTGTCTTTCTATGTTGTTCAATAAGAAAGTTAATAGTTTGTAAAAGGAAAGAAGCGTGTTTTAAGGTATCATTCTGGTTTTAGTTTAAGTTTTCTTTTTCTCAACCTTTTTTTTCCTCATTCTTTTAATATATATTAATAAAACAATTTTTGTTCATTTTTAAGCTTAAGCCTGTGTCCTAGGGTAACTTTATGATCCTATATTTTGGGTTTTCCCCCAAATTTGTCTCCAAACCAGGACATACCATTAATTGGCGCCCAACGTGGGGCATGAGAGAGTGGAAAAAACTTGTACTGATTATTATTAACTGCATTTTTTGTTGTCCTTTGGGTAGGGATTAAACAGACAGTGGCCATGTTGCTTCTTGAAGTCCTAATGTCTCTTAGAATAGAGTCTTTTCTGCATTTCTGTTCCCTAGGCTTTTTTGCGGTCTTAATACCTTTCTGGTCTCTAGGTTTGTTTTCCTACCCAGAAATAGCTCCAATATTGTCCTTAACATACAGCTTTTACACTAGGGATGCACAAATCAGAATAGTTATTTTGCTGGGTTCGGTGATTATGGTTTACAAGAAGCTTATAAAGATACTGGAGTTTGTTCTGGGTATGTTCAGTTTATGGTTTTTTCGTCCTACCCTGCGTCCTAGTTCCAGTATCATGTTGTGGGGATTTATCAATAATTGCACCCAGTTTGTTAAAGGAGGAGTAGGGAATGAGGCTCTTCAGCCTCTTTGTTCCTTCTTCTCTTTTGAGTCAGTTACATCACTTTTGGAGAATGTTCAGGGTCTCCTGAATGTTAAAGACCCCACCTCCCTAGTATTTCACCTCATGACTTTCCTCTATATAGCTTATAGCTTGTCTAGAATAAGTCACACACTGCTAAACACTGTAGGGCAGCAGATAGAGGCAAGGGAGCAGAGAGATAACTCAGTCACTCGGGCTGCAGCCAACCCCACAGCTATTCAGGATGCAGCTAAACCAGACAGTGAGGCTAAGACACTGGCAGTTGCTGCAGTAAAGAAGGGAAAGAAGCACACAGACAAAACCAATCGACCGGTAGATGATGATTCAGGTGAAGGATCCTCAATGCCTCCTGACACCCAATCAGGAGTCAAACCAACTGACACACAATCAGAAGCTGAAGCAACTGATGATACACAGTCAGAAGCTGAACCAACTGATACGAAATCGGAAGCCCAAGCAACTGGTACAGGATCGGGAGTCCAACCAACTAGCACACGATCAGAAGCCCAACCAGCTGCTACAACATCAGGAGCCCAACCAACTGCTACAACATCAGGAGCCCAACCAACTTCTACAAGATCAGGAGCCCGACCAACTGCTACAAGATCAGGAGATACTATTGAGTCCTTTACCCTGAAGGACCTTCGTGGCCTAAGAAAGGATTATACTCGACGACCTGATGAATCTATAATTAGTTGGTTAGTCCGTCTTTGGGATGCTGCAGGCAAGGCTACAATACTGGATGGCACTGAAGCGAGACATCTGGGAACCCTGTCACATGATCCAGTTATTGACCAAGAAATGATGAGAGAGGCTAGTCCTTGCAGTCTCTGGGAACGGGTCCTGGGAAGCGTGGCACAAAGATATCTGTGTGCCGACGATCTCTATATGCAGCAAACTCAGTGGAAAACCATGGAACAAGGGATTCAGCACTTGAGAGAAATGGCAGTGGCAGAGATTGTCTTCTCAGATGACCTAAACACTAGGAACCCCGACTTGGTACCATGTACACCTGTAATGTGACGAAAACTTGTATGACTTGGGCCACAGGAATACTCCTCTGCTTTAGCAATAATGAAGCGGGATGAGACAGAGGAGACTGTGCTTGATATGGCAAAGAAGCTCCGAACATATGCAGATGCCGTGCATGGTCCAACACACGCAAGAATCGCAGCTTTGAAAACACAGATGCGGGGATTCGTAGACAAGGTGGAGGAGAATCTCAAAGAAATCAAGGAGAACATTCTCCAGATCTCTGCAGTACAAGTTAGGGGCTCTGGCATCACACGCAAACATTCCCTAGATAGAGAGGGAAAAGGCATTCCACGAGCTAAGCTGTGGTCCCTCCTGCGTGATTGTGGAGAAAACATGAAAAGATGGGATGGAGAATCTACTGAGGCTATGACACAACGGGTGCATGAATTGTTAGATGGCAAGACTGTGAGAGGAAGTTCTAGCAAAAAGGAAGCAGCTCCGGTTACCCGGGGAAATAAGGATAATCAGGCTTAGAGGGGCCCTGCCTCTAGCCAGGTAGAGGCTAGGGAAAACTGTGTTTTTTGGACTGTGTGGATTCGTTGGCCTGGCACATCAGAAACACAAAAATATGAGGCCTTAGTTGACACTGGTGCACAGTGCACATTACTCCCATCAAGACATGTGGGGGAAGAATCTGTTTCCATTGCTGGGGTAACAGGGGGTTCACAAGATTTTACTTTGGTGGAAGCTGAGGTGAGACTGACTGGAAATGAGTGGAAGAGACACCCTATTGTGACTGGCCCAGAAGCTCCATGCATTTTGGGCATAGACTTCCTCCGAAATGGGTATTTCAAAGACCCGAAGGGATTTAGGTGGGCATTCGGGATAGCAGCTGTAGAGACAGGGGATGTTAAGAAGTTGAATACCTTGCCTGGACTATCAGAGAACCCATCTGCTGTAGGTCTTCTGAAGGTGGAAGAGCAACAAGTGCCAATTGCCACTTCAACAGTGCATCGCAGACAGTACAGACCAACTCGAGATGCTGTGATCCCCATCCACAAGATGATCCGTGAGCTGGAGACCCAAGGGGTGGTCAGCAAAACCCACTCACCCTTCAACAGCCCCATCTGGCCTGTGCGCAAGTCTGACGGAGAATGGAGATTGACTGTGGACTACCGTGCCTTGAACGAAGTGACTCCACCATTGAGCGCTGCTGTGCTGGACATGCTGGAACTCCAGTACGAGCTGGAGTCCAAGGCAGCAAAATGGTACACCACCATTGACATTGCTAACGCATTTTTCTCCATTCCTCTGGCTGCAGAATGCAGGCCTCAGTTTGCTTTCACCTGGAGGGGCGTGCAGTACACCTGGAACCGACTGCCCTAGGGGTGGAAACACAGCCCCACCATCTGCCATGGACTGATCCAGGCTGCATTGGAAAAGGGTGAGGCTCCGGAACATCTACAGTACATTGATGACATCATTGTGGGGGGAAACACAGCAATGGAAGTATTTGAGAAAGGAGAGAAGATCATCCAGATTCTCCTGAAGGCTGGCTTTGCTATCAAGAAGAGCAAAGTTAAAGGACCTGCTCGAGAGATCCAGTTTCTAGGAATAAAGTGGCAAGATGGAAGGCGTCAGATTCCCACTGAAGTCATCAACATGATCACAGCAATGTGTCCACCAACCAACAAAAAGGAAACACAAGCTTTCCTAGGCGCCATAGGTTTCTGGAGGATGCACATTCCTGAGTACAGCCAGATTGTGAGCCCTCTCTACCTGGTCACCCGCAAGAAGAACAATTTCCACTGGGGCCCTGAACAGCAACAAGCCTTTGCCCAGATCAAGCAGGAGGTCGCTCATGCAGTGGCTCTTGGCCCAGTCAGGACAGGACCGATGTGAAGAACGTGCTCTACTCAGCAGCCGGGAACAATGGCCTGTCCTGGAGCCTTTGGCAGAAGGTGCCTGGGGAGACTCGAGGTCGACCACTGGGATTCTGGAGCTGAAGCTACAGAGGGTCCGAAGCCAACTACACTCCAGCAGAGAAGGAAATCTTGGCCGCCTATGAAGGAGTTCAAGCCGCCTCAGAAGTGGTAGGCATTGAAACACAACTCCTGCTGGCACCTCGACTACCAGTGCTGGGATGGATGTTCAAAGCAGAAGTTCCCTCTACCCACCATGCCACCAACGCCACATGGAGCAAATGGATTGCCCTCATCACTCAGCGCACCTGCATTGGAAACCCAAATCACCCTGGGATTCTGGAAATAATTACAAACTGGCCGGAAGGTGAAAACTTCGGTCTCATGGATGAAGAGGAGCAGGAACAAGTGACAGGTGCTGAAGAAGCTCCACCATACAACCAACTGCCAGCAGAAGAAACAGGCTATGCTGTTTTCACTGACGGTTCCTGCCGCATCGTTGGGATAAAACGAAAGTGGAAAGCAGCCGTATGGAGCCCTACACGACAGGTTGCACAAGCCACTGAAGGAGAAGGTGGGTCAAGCCAACTTGCTGAACTCAAAGCTGTTCAACTGGCCCTGGACATTGCTGAAAGAGAGAAGTGGCCAAAGCTCTACCTCTACACTGATTCGTGGATGGTAGCCAATGCTCTGTGAGGATGGCTGAAGAAGTGGAAAAAGGCCAATTGGCAGCGCAGGGGGAAAGCCAATCTGGGCTGCAGATGAGTGGAAAGACATTGCCACTCGGGTAGAGAAGCTACCTGTCAAAGTCCGTCATGTAGATGCCCATGTCCACAAGAGTTGGGCTAATGAAGAGCACCGAAACAACGAGCAGGTAGATCAAGCTGCAAAGATAGAGGTGTCAAAGATAGACTTAGATTGGCAACACAAGGGAGAGTTGTTCCTAGCTCGATGGGCCCATGATGCCTCAGGTCACCACGGCAGAGATGCCACCTATAAGTGGGCACGAGACCGAGGGGTGGATCTAACCATGGATAGTATTTCTCAGGTTATCCATGACTGTGAGACGTGTGCTGCCATCGAGCAGGCCAAGCGGGTGAAGGCCCTATGGTATGGCGGGCGATGGTCCAAGTATAAGTACGGGGAAGCCTGGCAGATTGACTACATCACCCTTCCCCAAACCCACCAAGGCAAGCGCTATGTGCTGACCATGGTGGAAACCACCACTGGATGGCTGGAGACCTACCCTGTGCCTCATGCTATGGCCTGTAACACCATTCTAGGCCTTGAAAAGCAAGTTCTTTGGAGGCATGGTACCCCTGAGAGGATTGAGTCAAACAATGGAACTCATTTCAAGAACAGCCTTATCAACAACTGGGCTAGGGAACATGGCATTGGGTGGGTGTACCATATCCCCTATCATGCACCAGCTTCAGGGAAGGTAGCAAGATATAATGGACTGCTAAAAACTACCCTGAAAGCACTGGGTGGAGGATAATTCAAAAATTGGGAGCAGCATCTAGCAAGGGCCACCTGGTTAGTTAACACCCAAGGTTCCATCAACCGAGCAGGCCCTGCCCAATCTGAGCCCCTACATACAGTAGATGGAGAGAAAGTCCCAGTAGTACATGTAAGAGGTTTGTTAGGGAAGACAGTTTGGATCAATTCTGCTTCAAGTACGGAGGATCCCATCCGTGGGATTGTCTTTGCTCAGGGACCAGGTTGCACATGGTGGGTAATGCAGAAAGATGGAACCACACGATGTGTACCCCAGGGAGATCTGATTGTTCGGTGAGAACCGTGTGTAATTGAATGGTACTGCCACTGTATGTCGCTGTATATTGCATATTGTTTTTATATAGATGTATGTGTGCGTAGAGCTAGAGTATATATTAGTTTTAGTAAATTGACAATATGGGGATAAGGGGTGGAATGTCCTAGGGTAACTTTATGATGCTTGTATTCCCAATCGTCTGTTCTGTTTGTGCTGTATATTGAGTCCTGTGCCTTTAAGACTGGTTCTAAGAGCAAGGAGAAGCGCAGAGTTTGTTTTGAGAAAACTGCCTGACTCCTCCACATTCTTCGGCGGACGGTGTGTGTTCAGCGGAGGCTTGGAGAGACTGCAGGACAGAGATCTTTTTGCTTTTAGTTAGTTTCAGCTAGCTAGGGCAGAGAAGTTCCCTGGACTGTTTTTTTTTCTTTCCTTTTTCTTGGAACTGTTTAAACCTGCTCTGGACTGAAAACCCAGGGGAGCACTGGGGGCTGCACCTGCGGCCCACCGGGGCCTGGAGCTCAGCATTTTCCAGCAGCGCCGGAGGGACTGGGACTGAGGACAGACTGAGAGAGAGCCGAGCTCCACCCACGGCAAGGACTTTCTCAATTTGCCATCTCACTCCAGAACGAGAGGTTTTATTGTTTCATATTATTCATTCTTTATACTTGTATGCACTTTATTTGTTTAGTAAAATAGCTTTTTCCACTTTTCTCCACAAAGGTTTTTTTTTCCTGGACTGGTTGGAGGGAGGGGCCACTTGGGTTTGCTTCCCAGAGGGATCCTATATTTGGGTTTTCCCCCAAATTTGTCTCCAAACCAGGACAGCCTGCTTTGTTTTTTTTCTCCTAATCTCTCCCTCCCACAGAAAAAGAAAATTAATACTAGAACCCCTATATTAATTGGTGTTTCTGCCTGGTTTTATTAAATTTAAACCATTACAGGTGAGCTATGACAATTTCAGTGTACACCTCCAGGAACACTTTTTGAAGGGATGGATCACAGGTATATAGGACTAAAACAGTAGTTAAGGAGTTACCACTCCATTGCATGCAATACTGTACACATGAGACTGTTTCTAAAACCCGGATCATCATAGCTCCTCCTCTACCTGGGGATGGCCCCTTCCCATGCTTCTGGATTGTGTATTGCATTGTGGGGGCAGCCAGAGAGGGGTTGCCACAAGCGAATTTAGTGAGAGGACAAGGGGAAATGGCTTTCAACTGAAAGAGAGAAGGTTTAGATGAGGTACTAGGAAGAAATTCTTTCCTATGATGGTGGTGAAGCACAGGAACAGGTTGCCCAGAGATGTTGTGGATGCCCCATCCCATGGATGGTTCAAGGCCAGGCTGGGTGGGTCTTTGAGCAACCTGGCCTAAGAGGAAAGCCTCATGCCCATGACTTGGAACAAGATGGTGTTGGGGGGTCCCTTCTCACCCAAAATGTTCCATGATTTTATGATCCTGTGACAAGTTTGATTAGTTTAAATCCTCAAAGCAGCTCAGTTTGGTACCAAGTGATGATGAGAGATTTCTGATTTCATTTATTAACCCCCTTTTTATGTGTCTCCCACTGCAAAGTATGTGTGGGATTACATAATTTCAATGCTCCTTTTACAACCCATGAATCCATGCTCTATGCTTTTATTGAACTTTGCAGCAATGAAAATATGTGAGCTATAAAGAAAAAAAATCCCAAAGAATTTATTTTTCTTTGTTTTACTAATTGCTTTTTTTCCTTTCAGAAGTGGAATTCTTTCATCAAGGAATTATTTTAGCATAGCCTTCTTAATTTTTCTCATTATTTAGGAAAGCAGAATGGCAGTGTGATTGGAGTGAACAATGAGACTGTAAGCAACCTGGGTTAATAGCAGGCAAGTCCTCTTTAATCTCTTTGTCTTCCAATCTGCTTTTTCCTTGGTGTCCAGTCCTTTACCTTTTCCACTTCTCTCCCTGGTTTGATTAACTGCCAAGAAAACAACACTTAAGTGTTGGCTTGGTTTTCAGCAAGCGTGCTTTAAGTATGTACTTGAGGCTATCTTTTGTCTCTAACTGTGCAATTTAGGTGGCCATCTCATATTTCTCAGGCAACCTTCTGCACAGCTAATGTGAACTGAGTCTTGATTTATGAGTACACCTCTAACCCACTACATTCTTCAGCTGTGAGGATGCATTTCTTGGTTTAGTGTAAAATTTCACTGTAAAATATATAAGGTTAACTTGAGCTGACACTGAATTTTAGAGTGTGTAAATAGAATTAAAAATTAAATACAGTACATCTACTTCTGTGCTATCCAAGAATCACTATTATGCTTTATAAGATGACATCAAATAGCAAGCAATGTACAAACAATAGCATATTAATTTGAAAATGCAAATTCAGGCAAACATTCCCAGCGTAAGACAAATTAATGTGAATGACTTTGTCATTTGTGCTCCAAGCTTTACTCATAATTTGATTCTGGCATCAGTGAACAGTGTGGTGAACACCTCTTTTCCAGGTTTTCTGCAGAGAGAAAATCTGGGGTATTTTTTGATATAAAATATAGTTTCAGGAAAGTTTTCAAATGAAAAAATTCATTGGTTTAAAGGACTAACAGGTTTTGACAGAAATTAGAGATACTCAAATCAGTGTTTTCTAGGTATCAGCCATATTAAATTATTACTAGGCTGGAACTACTTAAGGTCTGTGTTTGTAAGAGGTTTTTTTTTTTATTTTGTGACTATAAGAAGCTATGTTTCCATGGAACCTTGTACACAGATGAAGTAGAGAACTTCATACTATGCTTTGTCTGTCACAGAACATATAAGCAGACCTAGCAAGGCCTAGATTAATTCCAGGTCAAATTCATCTTAAATTTTATGTTTTCATCAAGCAATTTGAGTTACACTTCATAATTTAAGAAAAAGCTTCCAAAAGACTTGCAAAGGCATAAAAATACTTTGATGCAAGACAGCTCCATCTGAGATTCTAACTAACATCACTTAAATAGGAAAATTTCAACACTTCTACATAATCATTGATCCACTTTGCTGAGGTCTAGTGACTACAGTTAAATTTTGGAAGTAGTAGATCAGACTTTGAGGAGATTACTAAACTGTTTGTAGGACTCAAAATAATGCTGTGCTTTACAGAAATTATGACCATATTTTGCCAGAAATGCATGAATCAGGCGACAGTAACAATTGTCCTTCTGCATTGGTTTACATAAAATGCACCAGCATGTCTTGTTTGTGTTATGAGATTTTCTGGTATGGCACACTGTCAGACAATTCCCCTACATCTTGACAGATGTAGGGAAAAAAGAGTTAAACTTGCTTTTCTTTTCCAAATTCCTCCAGTAATGGCTATTGTCTCTCTTGGCTTGCAGGTTTGCTCAGCTATGTATAACCATTCTCTGTTTTGTTCACGGTAAGAATTTGTGGCCTTGTTTGCATTAAAGGGCTATTCTTTAATATTTCCTTGAGGAGGTAATGAATGAGTAAAAATGGTTGTAAATAAAGCTGGTCAGTATTTTGTGCTGTCGTTGAAAGATTCTTCCAGGTCCACTTGTAAATGCTGCAGCTTCAGCAGTCTCTGCTGCATCTCCTTGGTAAATGTATGTCCCTTAATTAATATTTGCAGGCTGTGTCTCAGATTAGCTGTGAGGACTGAGCAGTAGCAAAAGAAGCTTGTATCTTATCAAACTTAATGGCTAGTACAGACTAGTTACATGGCAGTTACTTCATACAAAGTGCTATTCTGCATTGTGTTATGTGAATTTGCCATTAATTTGTATATGTCAGTTTTAAATCTCAGAATAATAGCACAATACAGCTATCTTCTTAGTGTATGTCTTCAGGCCACAGAAAAATTAATAAGTTAATTGGTTTTGCTATGTGGTTCCTACAATTTTCTTTGTTCTGAACTTGTATAATACATTGGCTCTAGTTGGTAGATTGTCATCAGAACGATGTGGTGCAATGCACAGCTAATTCAGAGTATCTCTGGAGATGTCCCCATGCAAGGGCTGCAGCACCAAAGGGTGGTTGCAGGTGAAAACTGGAGACATGAAATCAGAAGTAATCTCAGATACACTGACTAGGTCTGTCTTAATTTCTCGCTTCACAAGATAAGATTGTAGATGACTCTCTCCTTTCCAGTGAGAGATTTGACTTCACTTACATAATTAAATAAAGCTAAGCCTGCCAAGTCTGGGGTTGTAAGCACTGCTGGACTCATTTGGATCTGTAAGGGGTGAAGCAGGTAAGTGGCCTGAGGGGAATGCAGATCTCAAGGTGTTGCTTCAAGTCCTGTGCTTTGGTGTCCTAGTTGATCAGCCTGTCAGTTGTGCAGGAGGCTGGTAGGAGACAGTGAAGGCAAAATACTGCTTGAAGACAAGGTGCAGGACTTAGGAACAATAAGCAAGCACAGAAGAAGACAGTTAGATGATTCTATTTTAGCACTGTGATTTCTGTTTTCATCTCTGAATGTCTCTGCTGGTCTCAGTGGTATACCTGATTTTTCATCATAGATTATTCTTGTGCTTTCTCAATTACGTCTTGTTAAAGATTTGAACCTGAAAGGTAAAAATACTCCCAAATTTATAGGTAGTTGCATACAGCCTTTAAATGACTTTCACTTCTCAAAGTGACCTGATTTTACAACTTTCTCAAACCCTAGTGCACCTTTTTATGCTTCATCTATGATTTAATTTCAAGACACGATTTCTATGACAGAAGAATATTGTCTGTTCCTCCTTGTGGAGGAGCTAGGTAGGAGGCATGTGGCTGGCTCAATTCTCCCAAAAGGCACTGGACAGTATCTATGGGAACTGCGGGCAGAGTAAATGCAGTGCTGGTAATTCAGAAAGATCTAGGATCAGACTCTTGAGGTAAAATTTGTTTTTTGCTTGTAGGATTCCAGTGCTTTCCTACAGCTGTTATGACTACTGATAATAACTGCAAGGCTCCTTCTCATGATGCAGGTATAAGAGTGAAGTTTATACTTGACAGAAAAATAACACATCTCTTATCTGCCTTCAAAAGTCAGGGATGGTTGCTGAAGGGAATGAAGCATTCCAAGTGAGAATGAATTGAGTGTCTCAACAAACTATGCAGGTAACATATAAAAGAGCATATGAACATGAATCCATAACTCAGAATTGGTCTAGGGTATATAACTGACAGAAGATATGAAGATATAAGTAGGTGTCTTTCATGTTACACATATGAGCGACTTTTCTAGAAAAAAAGGCCAGTAGAGGATGTGATATCTGAAAGACACAAATTAGAACAGGAAAAGCTACCATGGCATATTTTAAATAAAATCTAACTCATAAAGTTTGAAAACTGATGTCTTGCAAGTGAAAACAAAGTGTAATCTGGAACCGGGCTGCTTCTGAGAGTTACCTGTTCTTACGACAGTAGACAGCCACAAATATCCAATAACTTTCTTTTATGAGTGGGGCAGCTTTTGCACATAAAATGTCAGTGAGGTAAATGTCAACCCATGCATAAAGAGGATGTGACTCAGCCTAAGTCTTGCACACCATTACAAGTGTTTTAGTATGAGGTTGACATGCAAAGAAACTAAGATCCTTGAAAACTGTTTTGGTTATTTTTATTTTAGTTACATAGCAATATTTGTTCCACAGTATCACAGCAGTACCAAAATCTCAAGTGATTGTGTCATTAGTGATGCTCTTTGCAGCCATAATCCTGGCTATCCAAAGCAAACGTTACTGGTGAGGCTTAGCAGAGCCTTTGTTTCTCCCATATTTAGGTTTCTTGTGAAGGCAAATCAGAACATTGGTGAAGACACATACCTGATGACTAGGACTGTGATGGTTTGTCTGAGAAGTCAAGTCAGCATAAAGCTCATTGAACACAGTGCCATGCAATTTGAAAAGAAATATCTGGCATGAAAATATACTTAGTCTTAAAGGCACACAAAGTATGGAAGTGGAATAATGTCAACAATGGTAAGAGATCAACCTTCTTTTCCCTGCCTGCCTTAATGTACAGGGTGTCATAAGGTATTGTCATAAGAACAACTTAGTTCTTATCATTACTATTTATGGAAATCTCAGGGCAGTTCAAAAGGCAGCAAAGGATTTTTCTTGCACTTTTTCCTTCCTAAAGGTTATGCTTGCACTCAGGTTTTGTGTGTGTGTACATATATATATATAAACCTAAATATGTATAACTATATATAACTATATATATATTTAACTAAATCCAGTCATCCTCTGTTCAAAAGTATTTGATTTATTATGTGGCAGGTCCTGATGCATTAACTATAAAATTGAGAAGTCAGAAAAACAAACCTTCATTTCTTTTTCTCTTTATTCACTATGAAGAAAATATATTTGAAGTAATATGGTAATATTTCCTAACTTCTTTATATGCAGATTTTCCTTTTTCTGTCACCCAAAACTAATAAAAAGAATACAGAAAAGGTAACTGCAAATTTAGGAAAACTTCCAAGGATTGACCCTGGATTACTTTTTGTTACTTAATTGAATATTGTTATTTTTACTGGTATTGCTGATATTATGCTGGTTATATGCATGTTCTACAAATAACAAAGGGAAAATAGAAAAGAAAAAACTTAAAAAAAAAAAAAAGAAGATACTTAGACAAACAGCACACATCCTAAGCTAAGACATTGCCCTCAATTACTTTTATTATATCTATTTTTTAAAAGGTTAAATTTCAAATTAAAGGTTCCTTTAATATTCAAACACCTGTTTTATAAAGTGAACTTTACTTAATATGTCAATTTTTACAGCTATTCAAATTCAAGTAAAATCCATTCTAAGCAGTCTGCATTGATATGATTTATTCTTTCAGAAAGAGCGAAAATTAAATTCAAAAGTGAGCACCTATCTCCACCTGTTAATCTATTCATAAAAATACTATCTATTGCATGAATATTCATTTCTTACATCTTTGCTGATAAAATTAATAGTTTAATATTTCTCAGGCTTTTAGTCCTGTTTATACTTTTTCCAGATTTGTCAGTGTGGCCTATTTAGCAGTTTAATATCTAAATTGGCAGTACTTATCTATTGAGATTAAGCACTTTAAATTTACCTGATGTGAGGTGATTTAGATAAACATGTGCAAGCTAGCTCTTATTTTGATTTCATAGGATTTTGTGTCATTTCAGCTCCAGAATAGTTGCTTTATAACCAAGCTTATATTTAATTATCCAGCAGGCATTTGGAAAGCTGTCTTTCCACTTTTCTTCAGATTTTATTATGGAGCTATTCAGTCAACTGCATTGATAATGAAAGATTTTTAGGATTTTTTTCTTCCTTAGACAAAAGACCACTGGGAAGAGACTGTCTTTTGTTCAGGTTCATATGGCTGGATTAATGGGTATGAAAAGTATTAAAACTCATTAATGTAGGTAAGTGTGGGGGGATAGATTGTGGAGAGACAGATGGAGATGGTACTGAAGGCAATCTTGCTGTTAATATATTGCAGCTTATTAACAATATATTGTTAATTATCCAAGAGTGGAAAGAGCCCTGCCCTCCCAGATGTGGGTGTGATAAAAAGTGAGTTAGCTAGGAGGGAGTTAGCTGGAGCTAGTTGGAGACTGCTGGTTATGCTGTGAGGAGGAAGGGACAGGAGGTTGTGCAAGGGACAGAAAGGGTAAGATGTCATGTGTAGGACAGACAGGGTTAGGCAGCCATACTAAGGAGGAGAAGGAGTGAGCCAGAACTGGAGAGGAAAGAGAGAAAGAGCCAGAGCTGTGTGGAGCTGCCCTTAGGAGGCTAGAGAGAAAAGGCGTGGGAGACTTTTAAATAACAAGGTGCTGGAGCGTTCTGATGTTTTTAATGAAGCACTTTGAGTGCAGTGTCCATCTTGACTTCCACAGGTAACTGCTAGTTCTTTTATGCATGTATTCTCTATGGAAGATTTCTGACTTTGTTTGTATACATCTGCTTAAGATACATGTTTCTGTCTACAGAGACATCAGAAAGGGTTCAAAAATTTCAGGTACATTTACCTTGAAAATTAGAGCAATTCAGTGCTCGAATCACTTTCTCCATTCTTGAAGAGTGTATGAGGTTTTGCAGAAGTGAGGCAGGATGAGATCTAGATCGGATCATAGAAATCTCTTTTCCCCCCATTAAAATTGTAGGGATTTTAGTGTCCTCCTTTCACTGCTAGTGTACTCTGCACCCTGTGTCTTGGCAAATTGGATTTCACTCAGGAAAAAAAAAAAAAAATCAGCAAGATATCTTGAATTTCTCTAGGGAGACTGTTGCAAAAAACTGTTCTAGTCCCTTAAAACTGTTGCTCTGAATTATATTGTAATACATCAAGTACTTTAAAAAAAAGCCCTTGAAATCAAAGGTAATCCTTAAATGAAAATCTGATAGTAAAGGAAGTACAAAATAAACCTTTTAAAATATCTCTGGAGTTCCCCTGAAATGTTTAAAAAAATTATTGCAAAATTTTTTTTGATTTTCCCCCTTCTGAAATCTGAAATTCTAGGCTATGATTTTGATACTTAAATTAATTAAAATATTCACCTTCTAGGCTAGAAAAATTCTTAGTGTTTATTAACTGATTGCCTTCAAATTTTATTTGTCATAAAGAATTTCTACTATAGGGTAAAGAATCTTAGTCTGGACTCTTTCTACCAACTCTGAAATCCTGGCTAATATTCCAGTTTACTTTGACTTTTCACCTGTATCTTTTTCTGCAATCCGCCTTCTCAGTCACTTGCAAGTATGAGAACATGACTGAGAAAAACAGTAGGTCTGTTTTAATGTGCCAGTTTTGGCTTCTGGGTTATCTCTGTGTCGTCAGGTGCTTGTTCGTATTTCTCTCTGAGTGCAGGCTTTTTCGTTTATCGAAGCTCATTTTATTGCCTTCTATTCCTGCTGCTTTCATCTCTGTGCCACCTGAATGTTTTGTTCAGTTGAGCTCTACTTTTTACTGCTACCTGCAAATTTTTCCAGAGGGGCAGTGTGAAACAGAGGCATGGTATCTGAGATCTACTTGTTTGCAAGGACAGTGTATTCTTATAAAAAATTTTACTACTAGCCACTTGCAAATATTTCACCATTACTTATTAAAAGAATAATATTGAAACATAGTGAACCCAAAACCACAGTTGCCATTCTTCTGGATTCCAATCTGTGCAATACTGAAGATACTTTTAATTAAACAGAAAATAATCCTGCCTGGTAAATTGTATAAGTATTTGCTACAAATAAAAAAATTAATTATCTGAACTGAACCTATAAAAACCTAGAATGCATGTTTATTTAGCAGGTTTTACCTTTATTCCAGTGTTTATAAATATAAAGAAACACTGTCATTTTCAGCAACAAGTTGTTACCATGCTGGTCAGAGCGATGGACTCTGTCATCATTCCATATGTTATTTCAGAATTTTTAAGGCTTATCAAAAACATTTGTCAAAGTGACACGTGTTAAAGATAAGTTGAGCAACCATTTTTGTGTTAAAATGAATGGAACTGCCACTTGGCAAAACCCGTGCAAACAGCCAGGGCAGAGAAAGCCTTAAATATTTGAATAAAAGCAGCTTGTTCCTATTAGGAATGCAATGACCACAAAGGAATTCGGTTCCACTTTCCCCTGCAGTATGTCCTATCTTCCTCTGAGCTTTTTACACTGGAGGAAAGTGTTTTGCACAGCCTCTGTACATGGGGAAATGGAAGGCACTGAGAGTCAGTCTATACCAAAGCTAATCAGGAAGGTCCAAGGTCTCAGCTGTTGCCCCTTCCCTGCTCTGTAAAGTGTCATTGCAGAAGCTTCTGTCAGCTCCACTCCCTTTGAACCCCATGTTTTCTAGAAACTGGAGCTCTTATTAGGTTCCTGCAACAAATTTCTTATGCATTCCACCTGCTGACAGGTCTATACGTACCACATTGTCTCTAAAGTCAACATATTGATGGTGAAATAGGTCAGCATGGCTAGTGAAGAAAATGATGCTGTTCTGGGCACCTCCATTGGTGTAGCCCTCAGGGCACAGGTTGGACCTTTGTCTTGCTCCTGAGGTTCTGCCTCCCTCCATGACTCTGGGGACTGCTGTTAAATATGGAGCTCCTGCCCATTTACATTTGTGTGTGAGGAGGCCCAAATGGCGGCTAGTGAAGTGAAATTGCAATGGTCACATCTCTTTGAATGCTCTGGCCCACACATTGAGGATTTTAGACCAGAGCAAATACTTCTCAAAGATTCTCTGCCTAAAATTTCACACTACTGTGAAAATTCTCCACAACTGAGATTCAAAATAAACATTTTTGCTTAACTACCTGTTTTGTCTGTCAATTGTGCCTGATCATTTGTCAAAAATGCCTATTCAATTCCCTAATGGATCTCTACCTCTGATGCTTCTTATTCCTGTACTGCTCCGATATTTCTCCAATTTTCCACTTGTAAATGAATACTGAGGGACAAGAAATGTGTAGAAGGAGTGGCAAGGCTACCCTCCTAGCAGCATGACACAGGACACAGTGCCTGAATGTCATGGGCTCTGCATCACATTACACTCGATGAGTGTGTGGTGGTGGGAATGAAAATTTAGGTAATGCCTAATTGCTTTATTTTGGATGAAAGGTCAGGGTAGCCTGGAGTAATCTGGCACTACATTCTCTGTAAAAAAAAGACCACAGTTGCCACTAAGATTATGGATGTCTTGGGTTGCAATGTATAGCCAAAAGCATGTATTCTATTCCCAATCTGTTCAAACCAGTTGAAGAGTTGTTTTTTCTCTTAACTCTGGGGGGAGGGGGTGAGTGCCTTCTCTTAATGGGCCAGCTGTTAAAACCATGTGGAGCAATGTTCTTCACCTCTTCCATCGCTCATCCTCCCTCCAGGGGGATATCTTCTGTTAATGGGTCATTAAAGCTCAACCCCATGACTGATAACATTACATCATCCCATTGTGAGATGCTCCAGCCAGTGGGAGCAGCCAGGCCTTACTACTTGGAGTAACTGAAATAAGACAAAAGCTGAAATTCAGCACAGCAGGACAGTCAGTTTTTTCACTGGATTTCCCAGAGGAAGACCAGACCCATCTCGCCACCACTGGACCCTTTCTACAGGATCATCTTTGTTCCAACAGAGCTACATATGTCACTCCAGGAGGACTTAATTGAACTGCTTCCAACACCCTGACCAACAAGGTGTCAGGGCGAATTCTTACTCTGTCAGTGTTTCTAGGATTTTTTTTTTTAATTGTTTGTTTGTTTGCTTTACTACATTTGTATTTTTTAATATTCCTAGTAAAGAAATTTTATTCCTATTCCCAAATCTTTGCTCGAAGGCCCTCAATTGCAAAATTATAATAATTCGGAGGGAGAGGGTTTACATTCTCTATTCCAAGGGAAGCTCCAGTTTTCCCTGGCAGACAACTGTCTTTTCCAAACCAAGACAATGGAACAGTTTTCTGTTCAGTCCTGAGTGATTGTTTCTACAATGCCAATCAGAAAAAAAGGATATTATCTTGTTTTGTTATAGAGAGCACCCAAACAAATTTTGGAAGGAGATTAAAGAAGAAAAATCCAACTAATGCTTTTTCTTTTTTTGAGTGTTTTTGGTAGCTTTTTTCCTGATTCAGCAACCATGCTCTTCATCACTGTTTCATTGGTAACATTGACTGGAATTTGTCTAAATCTACTCACAATTTTTCCTACAAATCCTTTTCTCCCTTGTCACCCCTCAGCTTCACACTGAGTTTCTGATTTTTATCTCACTGGTGACAGTGGGAGTACTTATGTGTCTTGGTTTATGTTGACATGGATATTCAGTCTGGAGAAAGTACTCACTCAGGACCATTACCTGTACTGAGGAAAATTGCCTCAGACTGTTCTGTAGGCAAGAAAGCAGTCTTCCAGGGCTTTCTCATGCAGAGCCCAGTTCTGCTGAAAGATGCTGAAGAAGGTGCTTGGGTAACAATAACCACACCTGTCAAGATGCTGTAGGAAAGGGTAAGATGTTTCTAGAGTACTGGAATATTTTTGGTAAGCCTAGCTGGATTTCAGCTTAATGGGAACCTCTGAAAAGGCCCCTGGTTCCCAGCAGTCTGGCTTTAAATTAAATTTTGATGAGTACCTAAATTCTGAAATAAAATGACTCCTACCAAGACAATACTGTGTTCTACCTGTCACTGGTCTGGAAGTTAGCAGGACATCATTCTTGGTGCTCGAATACCTTCACATTTTCTCCCTTAAATGTGTTGTTATAGTCCATGTTCAAATATATTTACATTTATTTGCCTTTTTTTTTTTTTTTTTTTTTAAAGATGCTTGAGTGATTTTAAACATAATAGACCTTTCCATGTCAATGACAGCCTCTCCATTTGGATGCAGAATGTCTCTTGAAGACAGTTGTTTGGTGGAGAGATTGGAGATAGAAATAGAGCACAGAAATAAATTGCATATGTCTTTGGTTTTGATTTTTTTCCCCTCTAGATCCTGCATTTCATCTGAATGGAGATACATAAAAATCCCATTAAAATTGGTTCCACTTCTTTGAAATGTGCCCTAAGTCTAATTCTGACAAAGCTGACATTTTATTTGCTCATATCATGACTTACAAAAGGTAATAAAAATAAATTCTCTTGTATAGTCACTATAAAATCTGGTATGAGATGAACATTACATTTGATACTGATGTACTTACTACTATGCCAGAAAAAGAGACAAGGGCCCTATCAAATACTCCTTTAAATTTCACTTGGCTAAATTTTCAGCTGTTTTGTAGGCTAAAAACATTCTTTGCTAATATCTTTCTTGGTGGAAAAGGTGACCTTTTAACAATTATTCAGATTAAACCAAAATGAATATTTTAATTAATTTTTTCCCACAGTGAATGAGATGAATGATTCAGTATTTCACTAGAAGAACCTGAAAAATATTATCAATGATTTAAGGAAGCACAAGCTGCACAAATTCCATTCTTTTGTGTGAGCTCTGCAAGATGCTCATGCCAAGACAATCCAGTGCCTCCATCTTAAAGAAGATGCTGAATGTGTCTTTGGACAGAAGAAGTATTTCAGAAGTAGTCCTGTGCTCCTAACAACACTGCTGCTACAATGAGATTTTTTTTTTTTTTTTTTTTTTTTTTTTTTTTTTTTTTGTCCTAAGTTGCTGCTCAAGTGGAAATGTAATCAAGAATTTTTTGCATGCTGGATCTCTCCTCTATGGCCTAGTTCGAGTAATTACAGGAACCAATAACAAAAAGTACATCACTCCAGTTGTGCTTCCAAGAATAAACTGATACTGAGTTTAGGTTTACCTTGTGAGATAAACATTGGAATCTAAGTTTCCATATTGTAATAAACCCCAATGACTTAAGATTCAAATTTTCAGAGCTCAAAGAGCATTAATAGACCTACATTCTCTGGTAAACAGAGTATCCAAAGGCAACATGAGTAAAAGTGCCTCCGTAATTTAGGATACTGAGACTGACTGATCTTAAGATTCATCAGAAAATTAATTTGAAACACCTGTATCAGATGCTGCAGGTAGATTTTATAATATCAATATGAAAAAAAAAATTTCCAAATTTTTATTCACAGCTTGCTGCTTTATGACTATGTGGTTAGATTCGTTGATTTGTTGGGCAAAAAGTTACTAGTTGAATGCTACACGTTGCTAAGATCTGCCTGAGTTTACACAGGCAATACAATGGAGAAAGCTGGCCCGTAAAGGCTCCAGCCCAATGTTTCATTGAAGCCTTCTCTTGAGGAAAAAGCATTCTACAAGGATTCCTTTTTCTGAGGAGAAACAACAAAGAACAAACTTTACTCATGAGAAGTTCTGACAAATGAGAGCTTCTTGTCAGGTCTTCAATAACCTCAAGATAATGTATGCAGGCATTCCTCACCTCCTCCCTAAAGAGAAACCTGTTAGCTATTTTTGTGAGTTAAAGATTAAAGGGCCTATATTTCATTAAAAGTTTTTTATAACTTCAGAAAATGCCCAGAAACTTTGCATATGATTTCAAACACAAATGAGAGCATCACATTCACATGAGCAGTATTGTAGCTAGTGATGTTTGAAAACAATGAAAGCCAAGTCACAAAATAGTTTTAAATGTCAAGGCGACTTGAATTTCATGGTGTTCAGACATTTCTTAATTTTCTGAAGGTTTTACAAAGTACCTTTTCCTCAAACCTGTTTTTATTACCAACTGCAATAAAGATAATTAAAAGAACAGAAGTTCCCTTTTAATTTTAATTTCAATTTCTTTTTTTTTTCTTTTGCCATTCTGTGTCTTTTAAAATGTTCTCCAATTTCCAAAGTGACAGAAATACAGAATGTGATTTTTTCCCCTCCCGTTTTCATAGTTTGATAATCTGTATTCATCCAGTCACAGAGTGTTTCATAGCAATTCCAGACTGACAAACAAAAACAGGAAGAGAAAAATAAAAAATAACAAGAAAAAAAAGAAAAAGCTTTTAGTCTGCATTTTTAAATGTTCAGTCCATAAAAGGAAAGAAAGAGGAAAATACATGAAGACACCAAACTCTTGACATTTGATTCTGAATACTTTCAGCACAAATGAATATGTGGGATATTAAAAGCAAAATCAAATAAGAGCCTGAAAACATTTGATGTGCTTCTTCAATCACAAAAAAGGCCACTTTTGATGCGGCAAATGTAGCCAGAGTATACAACTGAAAGACTTGAATTCAAACATGTGCATAATGGTAAATCAGTTCTTGACTGGAGTATATTTTCTCCATGAATAGGAGCTAGTAGTCATACCTCTGTTTGCTTCAATCTTTCTGTGGGAGGTATCAGTCTCATGCAAGGCAACATCATCTCATTTTGGTTACTATGGAAACCAATTGTGCATGGCTGCAACAGTAGGCACTGGGTCCAACCAGGTTTTTTATGTTTTTCCATTTGGGCTGCCTGCCTGAATAATCTTGCATTATGATGTGTTGCATAAAACAGTGTTCTTTATTCTCAAAGAGGCAGTACACTTTGCAGATTTCAGTATTTTAGAAATAGCTTTCCATTTGGTACCCAGTCCTTCTGCTGCATGGAGTTTTTAGTACCTATGAGAACTTGAATGAACTGATGGAGAAGAATCAAAGGTTGGTTTTGGTTTCCTTCTCCCCTCTCTCCAATTAAATTACTATTTAATTGTTGCTGCTTTACATGCAGTCAGAGCTTTTCTTGGAAAGTAGAAAAAGTGTGTGTGAATTCTCTTTGGCTTGGGAAAGATGTACTGCCAACACCAGCAGACAGGATTAGGGCCAGTGAAAGGAGTGATACCAATGATGCCCATTTATGCTTTTTCTGGATTTGCCAGCCCAGCTGGGTCACACACCAGCTTTCACCCAGTGGAGGTGTCAAGAAGGTGTGTAGGGGTGGGGAAGTTTAATGTAAAAGAGTAGAGGAAACTGATAAAACCCCTTGTGTTTTAGAATGGTTTTAAATGCATATCCTATGCTATAAGTGTGCCTTAATCTAACAAGGCCTTTAAAAATGTTCAAAACTCTCAAAACAAACCTTCTTTTGAGTGCTTTACATGCGTTACAGGGGAAATAGCAGCTGTTTTACTGAGCCAACTTTGGGGTTTGTCTGTGCCACTGGGACATTTACAGCAGTTCCTGGAGGTATGGCTTTGAGATCTTGTCTCTTTTTTTATGAAGCTTAGAAGATTGTCCAGTGGAAAATTTCTTGCCTGTGGCAGGGAGGCTAGCACAAGATAATCGATAAGATTCCTTCCAACCCAAACCATTATGTGACTATGATGCTATAATTCTAAGATGGGCTTGTGTAGCTGTTCCCGGATGCCATGGTCACCTCTAGGCTTTGTCTTGTTCACATAAGTCTGAACAGACTAGCTATCTATCTTGATTTGATTTGTCGCTCCTTATAGCTCAGCTGTGCTCCCTGACCAATCTGTATGACAGCCTGTGTCATCCAAAACGAGTTTAGTCATCTGCACAGACAAAACCTTGACTTGATGGCTCTCTGGTCCCACTTACTGGACCTGGATGGAATGAGCCTCTTTGACCTTCTGGGCACATCACAGCTGCTCAGTGTCACTTACAGCTTTCTAGAACAGTCAGTCCAGAAACAAAACAAAACAAAACAAAACAAAACAAAACAAAACAAAACAAAACAAACAAAAAAACCAAACAAAAAAACCCAACAAAACCAAAAAAATTATACTGCTGATATGTCATTATCTTGAAGGATTATACTTTCAGTAAAATTCCAGAAAATAGTTTATCAGTGTATTATCTGTTACATCTACATTTGAATTTCAATACACATCAGTTCATAAGCAGAAACAACTTCAGAGAAAACAGGGATGGCATTTATCATGCTGTGCTGTTTACCACTGGAAAGAAAACAGAGGAGCATTCCTATTCTGTCATACCTATATTCTCTTTGTCACATTACAGTCTCCTGATGGATAGCTCCATTCATTGCTTTTTTCAAGCCTTTGTCCACACACACAGATAAAATGACTTATCACAAAGGCAGTGCTATTGAGGGTGCCAATTAGTTTTTTGGCTACTTCAGGGACCAATTCTATTTTTCTTGTCCTTCATCTTACATTTTGAGCAGGAGCTTTCTTTTCTTGAATGCCTATGCATTGCATAACAAAAAGAGGGTGAGGGCTTTTAGATATCTCTGCCAATATTAATTCCCACCGCTGCAATTTCCTCTTCCCTGGTGCAGAGCGTGCTCTGTTTCCTGCAAGGACACTGAGACTTCTCACCTGGGGATTGGCTCCCAGTTAATGTTTAGTATTGGTGCTTCTGTTTCCCATGTTGAACTGGTGGTCAGGTATGATCTCTGGCCCATTTGTTCTGCCATGAGCAGAGATGTAGGATAAGCTAAAAGATCTGTTGTAGATCATTTCTTAGTATCTCATTTAGCTTTATGTGCTTGGGAAAGGGCAGAAAAAAAAAGAGGCAGGCTCACATGCCTTTTTTTTTTATAAAGCATGCAAGCTAAATAAAAGTAGTTGGTACTCCTCAGAGTATTTTCTGATGTGTTTCTGATATGTTTCCTCACACATTTCTGATAATTTTTTTCTGCCTTGTGGAAACAAATCAGTGTAGCTTCCACATGTGCACAGCTATGAGGCGGAATGCTGTTGCGCCCCTTCTCCAACCCTCTGATGTAGAAGACAGAAATCAGAGAAAAAAGCATTCAAGAGAATAAGTGAATGGCAGCAAAACCAACATAGCAGGAGGGCTGGGTGGGCTAGCAGCAGGCAGAACAGGAGAGAGGACAGACATAGACATCAGAGAAGGAAGACACATCCAGGAGCAGCTTTAAAAGAAGGATTTTCTTAAGATTTAACAAGTTAATCCCTTGATGCTAATTACTGTTAATGGAAAGATTAAAAATAATAAAAGCAATTTATCTCATTCCAAAATAATTAGCCTTAATAACTTATTTGATCAGCATATAAGAAGAGATTTTGATCCCCCCAACATCTGTGTATGCAGAGTGTTTGTATCAGCAATAGGTTCTTGCAAAATGTCTGACAGATGTGGGATCATCAGCTTTGCTGAGACTTTAATAGGGTTCCAGAGATCTGAGAACCAAATTATTTTGATTTTCTGTCAGGTTTGCAGGTGCTCACATTTCTAAAAATGAGGATCATTTCTCTGTATTCTCCCTTATGTATGTATGTTGCATTAGTCTTGTTCTAAGTCTTGGGAAACTGAAGAGACCTTAAGAGACCTCATCAGGATAATTACAGAATCACTGCTGGGCTTGGGATCTGCCTTCCTCACACCTGTGGCAAGATTTATGCAGGTTTCCAATCCTGCATGGCTCACACACACCACAAGTTTAAGCAATAATATTCTCCTGATAATGCTGATAAGTGGCATCAATTCCCTTTGTTATTATTGTGAAGTGATTTAGCTGGTGTGTAATTCAGTTTCTTTACACACAAGGAAAAGTTAATATAGCACTTACTGCTGCTTGTCTTCGGTCATTACAGCAGTCAGTCAAATCACTGGTAATGCAACCTGAGGGGTACAAGTGTGAAATGGCAGGGATTTCTCATCCAGGTGTCTTGAGCAATTGAAGCTATCTGCAGAGAAGTCTTGCTGAGTAAAAAAGGGCAGAATATTATTAACATCATTGTGGTCCTTATAGCACTGAATGAATGATAAAGGTGTTGAGGAGGATAATGAGTCTAGATGAGTATCACCTGTGGAGATTCCTTATTGAATATCTCTGCTTAAGCCATTAATTTGTTGATGGCTCTGACTTGAACATTTATCGCCATCCTAGCTGCTGCTGGAGAATTGGACAGTCCAAGCAATCTGAACAATCAGTGCTGGCTGCCACTTTGACTATTCCTCTGCATTTAGGTCTTCTGCACGTGAAAGGGATGCAGCCTTCTTCCAGCTGTCCTCCTCCAAGTATAAATGTCTCCCATGACAGCAGCATATGGGATCCTCTACAACAAGCTGGGCACAACTAGGAATAGTGTCTGCAGGCTGTGCTGAAAAAGCTGCAGCAGCAGTGTGCAGTTAAGCTGATGCAGGGCATGGTCTTTGTCCTAAGGAGCCTCATCAGAGTTACTCTCCTGCAAATTGTTTTTAGGTGGAGGTGTCATCTGCTACACTTGGATAAGCAGGGTGGAAGCCATAAATGTTAACGATGAGAGGTAGGTTTCTTGAGTGCGCAGAATGAGGAGGCTTAGGGCAGTGGTTGTTCTGTCATCTTTGTGATGCCATGCGATCTCTGTTGATGTTCTTAGGCTTCATCTTTTGGAGTACTCCTGCAGCTCAGGCATTTGGTGGAGTTTTTGTGATCCTGATGTTCAAGAACTATAGATATTTATTTCAGGAGTCTTACTGGTCTCTCCCTGGTTGGTTGGCTCTTGCAACTGCATTTATATTGCTACCTACTGGAGTTTTGGCTGTCTCTATTTCTATTAAGTGTTCCTGCAATCAGCAAGGGATTCTCATGTACTTGCTGCTGCTCCTTCTTTGCCTAGAACTGTCTTCAGCAGCTCTGGAATATTCTTACTGTGTTAGGACTGCTTCTCAGCTGAACAGTGTCATGGGTTGCCTCATTCACCAGCACAATTGGACATGCTCCCAGGATCCAGGAAGGAGTGCTGTGGACATGATGCAGAGGAAGCTGCAGTGTTGTGGGGTCCACAACTACACAGACTGGCTTAAAGACATTGTCTTCCTTTTGGTATCATCTAGCTTGTGTCCCTGAAAGCTGCTGTAAGGAGAAACATCCTCTCTGGAGGGGAGACTTGGGCCATGTGGCGCAGCTATCTGCGGAAGAAAGAAGTCCTAAAGAAGTTGGAAGGCCAGTTGTGTTTTGCCATGCAGTACATTTTTTGGTTTTGTGCTGTGCTAAGCATCTTGGAGCTCATGGCTGGTGTCAGCAATGGCATCCTCATGAGACATCGGCCGTTCCATGAACTGTGTATTCTGGACTCATATACCTTCTCTCAGGACTACAGGTGCTAGCTGCTTTGCTGGACCTGCTGCATGTTTACTTGCTTTTTATTGCTTTATTGTTGCATTGGAACTCAATTAAAAAAAAATTGCACATAAATCAAACTAGTTGACCACTACTGTATGTTCTTCCTTAAATGTTATGATATTAGATCCATTCTCCCGCAGACTTTTTTTTTGTTGTTGTTGTTTTGTTTTGTTTTTGTTTTCTAATAAGCATTCTTTATCTGAAAATCTTCTGGGGACGGGTTTTCAGCATGTGCAGACAAAATTGCTGTGTGTGAGTGCAGGGGAAGCAGTAAGAAGAGGCATATCTCTCTCAGGGAGGCTTGCTGTGAGGTCATGATCTGAACTTTTGGACTGAATCTCAACTGCAGTAGAAGCTTGGAGAGCAATTAATGAAGAGTAGATTCTTCCACTTCCAAATTCGAAGTTGTTGGAAGCTTTGTTTTTTCTATAAGAAGCCCTTTAGATAAAGTTTAATATTTATTTTTCTTTCTCATATGGTGGTTTGAGAAGTAACTTACTCTTCATTGAAAATCCATGTCAGTTTTTAAAGTGGCATGAGGGTAGGATCTAAACAGGTTTGACAGCAACAGAGTAACTAATATGATGATGTGCAGCAGGAGGTAAAGCAGTCTTGGGAGTTGTGCAGGATCAATTCTCAAATAATGGAACAAGAAAGTCTGTCTGTATTCATTCATTTATTTCGTGACAGAGCAAGGGATGAGTCAATTATTTTTGCCAGAAAAGCAATGTGGGGTCACATGTGTGCTTGAATTATACCAGCAATATGCTGCTTTTTCTTAAGGTATGCCTGCCTTTCTTACTAAATCCCCTTGTTACCCATTTTCTGTCAGTCTCTCCAGGCTGCATGTGCTGAAAGGGACTAAGTTAGCGTGTGGGGTACTCATATGCTTGTTTATGTCAATGCTGTTGGTGCTTAGGCTCTGGCAAAGGCTCTTCTCTGCTTGCATTGGGCTGTGCAGTGCATGCTTGTATATAGGTGTCTGTTTGAAAAGTGCCTTAAGCCTCTCTGCTGACCTGGGCTTGGGACCTCCAGCAGCTTTATCCTTTGGTAAGTGTGTGTAGGGGATCTCTAGGGCCTACAACTGTAGGTTTTACTGGACTGCAAACAAGGAAAAGGCCTGGGTCACAAAACTACTGCACCTGGCAACTCCCTTAGCACTTGAAGTAATAGTCAGTTCAATCATTATTGTTCTGAGTTGTCTACCAAACTTCAGGTAACTTACTACAAATTTCAGACCCTAAATCACCAGACACTGATTTTCATGAGCAGAAAAAAAAAAAAAAAAGACATTAGGACAGTTCTTGCATGTTCATTATTAACCATGTGAAGATCAAGCATGAAATATACTGCAAAGCTTCTCCAGTTAAAAAAACAAACAAACAAAAAACCCCAAAAACCAAAAAAAAAAAAAAAAAAAAAAACCCAAAAAAAGAAAAACCAAAAAAACCCCAAAACAATCCAAACCAAAGAAAAACACCAACCAAAAATCCCCAAGAAAATCCAAACACCTCCCTCCAAACCTGCCTCAAACAATTAAGGTATTGATTTAGATTAAGGAAAAGAACTGCTTCATTAGATGTCAGAAGATCTTAAAAAAAAAAAGAGTGAATATTCCATATTAAATAAAGGAAATGGTTATGACTTTAAGTAACATAATAGAAGGAAACATTTCTTTAATGTTTTTGACATGGGATGGGTGTGCCAATGTATGAAGTTTGCCAGTTAAGCACCACAACAGGAACTTTGTAGTACCTTGGCACATAATTTCTTGGTAATGCAAATTACTGCTATGACAAAAAAAGATGCAGTGAAAATGAAATGACAGCAACAGGCCCGGAGAGAAGGAGTTTGTTGAAGAAGGGAGTGGGTAAAGTACCTTTTTATCATTTTCTTTTTTTAAGGGGGTTGTTATTTGTAGCCTTCCCCACGAGACTAGAAGGCTGCCGAAGGTAAAGGAAGAGTCTTGACTCTCTGACTTGGTGGAATAGTTCTGCTTTTATTCTTATGTCCTGCTCAGCCTTGAGACCCTATCCAATGGAGAGCCGATGCCAGAGAGTGCTGGCCCCTCTCCCGCCGTGGCTTTTTCCCCCAGGGGACAGGGCCCATAGGCGAGACCCAGAGGCATCTCCCCATCAGTGTTCAGTGGGAGGAAACAGGATTAGGTTGCATCTCAGTGAGGGGGGTGGGCACAGCTGGACAGGGAAAAGAACGTTACAAATATAAACCCAACTAATGCATTACAACAGTTATTCTTCTAAAATCTTACAACTTCCTTCACAATTTCTGGACCAGAAAAATGAATGCTCTTACTTTTCATCTCTAAGAAGAAAGCAATAATTTCAAGGTGATTAAAGAGAGAAAATTATGTGAATATCCTCCTCTATTCTCCTGTCTGCTAAAAGTTAAGGTCATGCATGACTCACTCTTCTCTTACTGTACTAAGAAAATGGAAAGATAAATATGAAATTAATTAACTGAACATTAAATGTATGAAATGGCTTTTAATAGTTATTATTTCCCTTGCATATTCTTCCCTGTAGAAGAACATATATTAAACCTGGTAATAAGTGTGAAGATGCCTGAGGCAGACATACTCCAGCTATAAATGGTTAGTAATAGAGTAGAAGACAAAACAATAGGTTTATTATCCCTTTGATGTTTGGCAGTTTGATCCTGAATACTTCTGGATAAGAATACCTTATTTTGAAATAAAAATGGTGCTATTTCTAAGCAAGTACACCTTGTTTCAGTATTGTAAGTTACATAAATCCTTGGGTTCTATTGCAATCTATGCATTTTTTATTCTTCATTCTGAAAGGATCTCCAACTGTTTTTTATAATCTAAAAAAATAGCAGCTGTATAAGAGGGCAGCAGATGACTTAGACTTGACATTTCTGAAAATTTGATTTGGATTTGAAGGTGAATCTGATGTCCAGTGCAAAGCTGGAAATGTATTCTGTGTTTACTCTTTTACAGAGCTTTTATTTATATAAATAAACCATATATTCCATGCATGAGTTGGTGATTATACTGTGATATCTTTTGTAGAAGGCAACAGTCAGAAAGGTAGAATTGTTTCTGAAATGTAAAAAGCATTATTGTAGCTTTTTCTCAACTGTCTCTGTCTTTTATCTTTTTTTCCTTTATTGTGAATGATGGCTTGATTTAACTCTGAGAAGAATGTAATTCAGCTTCTGAATTATGAGTTGTTCTTCATCAAATCTCTTGTCTTTTCAGTTCCAAATTTCATTCTGTCTCACAAGCACAAAGTAGAAAATCTGAGCTTTACCAGAAGGTAATTGAAGACTCAGTTCCTTCCTACCTCGCATGGATATTGTTAAATCAGTTAAAATTACTCTTTAATTCAAATTATGGCTTTTGTAGTCTGTTGTAGAGTTGCACTATGTGGAGTAGCAGGAGGCTGTAGAGTAATCTTAGAGTAATCTTGTAGAATAAGTTCATCTTGCATTGGTAGCTTAGGGTCCTTCCTACAAGGTGGAATTACACACAGTAATAAAGAATCTGAGAGAAGAAAAGAAACCTAACTCTAAAACATCCCAATACTATCCTGGAAGACAACACAAATAATTTTTGACCTAAGAAGTACACAGAATGAGCTGAACTACTTACTCAATTATGTCAAATGATCAGCATTCATTTATTAAATAATGTAAAGTGAAATTCAATTAGAGAAAGTAAGTGATTACATTATGTAAAGCAATTTTTTAAACTGGGTAATATGATCACCCTTCATTTATTACATTAGTTTCAGAAAATTGGATATTGGTACTTTTATTAAATTCATGGAAATGCTTATAATGATGGGCTATTTAAAAGAGTCTGCAAGTAAAGCTACTCCCCTTTGTACTTCTTTTTTTAGTATTAACTAAATAATAGTGTTGCTATTGCTTTTAAAGCAAAGGCACAGATTTTACTAAGACATTGTTCTTATAAGTAAAATCTTGTAAACATTGCTTGTAAATGTAATTAATAAGATGTCCAAATCAGGGGGAAAAGAATCCCCAATTAACCAGCTTAGCAGTGGGGAGGCAAGCGGAGAAATTGAGTACTAAAATTGCAATCTTATAGGAAACATAATAATATATTATGAAAATAAAATGCCTTAATATTTTTCTACAAGACTAGATTTTCTATTTTGCAGAAAAATAGCATGAAACAATCACATTTGAAGACCTTATTGAGACTTATTTGTACAGGGAGAGCACAATTTCAATCTCTCTATGTGGACAACATATATATTTTTATATACTACTCTGTTAGCCCATTTTCTTGTGATTATACTCGACTAAAGCAAAAAAAAAAATCCCCTCATCATATCTCTTAAAGTGTTCCTTTTTGCTACTCCACCACTGATGTTGTAGAGCTGGGTTGGAGGTATAAAAAAAAATTAGAAATAAGAACCATTATTAAATCGTCTTCTTTTTTCACATGACTTAGTGAAACAATATTTGTCTAAGGACTCAAATACAAATGTTTTGCTCAAATTCATGTATTTTTGTGGCCAGACATTTTAATGTCTTAAAGAATGTGTGCTTACTGTGTGAGCCAGGTGCAAAATCCCTAGGAGCCCATAGAAATCTAAAATGAGTCTAAGTGTGTAACTTTATGCTGATTACTTGCAGAGCTGTGTAGGAGAAAACAGTATTCCAAGTTTTAGGCAAAATTACTGTGCAAGTGGCTGAAAATCCTGTGCAAGTAGAAAAGGTAACAGATTTTAGGACATGTGGAAGTATTATTTTAAGTACTTGGAGAATGTTCCTTGGCTGACAGAAGTCAGATTTTTTCTTGTTTGTTTTGTTTTGTGTGGTTCCCGTCTGCTGTGCATAGGATTTTCATGCAGGAGTAATCTGGAATGTCTGTGTGGGAGAATCTCTCTAATTTCACTTAAAGAGCCCATTTTCTTTCCAGGGCAGTTTGGTCTAGATGGAAAACAGTGTAAGGTTTTGTTGAAGGTTGTGTTAAACACCGAAAAATTATATAATAAGAAATTAAACAGGGAGAAGAACCAGTCACTGTTGGGCTCTAATTGTGGAAAAGAAAGGAGTGTCAGAGAAAGGAGTAATGCAGTAGTGTGAATACAGAGCAACAACTATACCAAGTAAAAAAAAAAAAAAAAAAAAAAGGAAAACAAGTTTTATCTCTGTGTCCCAGTAATTGCAGTTGTCTAGTGCTGTTAATTTGAGGTTTAAATACTCCCTACAATGAAATTTTGAGATTGTAAAACACTTTCTTTAACCTCATGTCATAGCAACTGCTGAAATAACTAGCCACCATTCTAGTCTAATTTAGCATGGTTTGAATTTATTATCTTCCCCAGATTTTATTTAAAAGTTATAAAATGATGAGCTTCAACATTCCATAAGAAAAGGATACATGTGAATATTCTTTTACATATTGTGAGATGTATTTTTTTTTATCATTTAATTTGGAAATGGATCAGCATGTGACAGATAATCTGCAAAGTGATTTGTTCATAAGTATCTTGTTTAGCTTTGCATTAGGCCAGAGGGGAGAAAAAGGAAAAATGTACAGCAGGCATGGAGAAATATTGAAATTAAAACTAGGTTTATGTAGTGTATATGAAAAATGACAATGAAATATGACGGTTATTAAAGAAATTTATTTTGGAAGTTTTAATCTTTAGAGGCCCTGTTTTATGCAAATTTATAGCTATTATTTTCTCCTGGCCCAACTAAAGGATCAGAATAGACTAAGCAATTCATGACCCCAAATTAATACTTTATAGTCATTTCTATAAATTAATTTCATAGAGTATATTTGCAGGGCCTTTTAGAAACTGGAGAATGAGGATAGTAAAAGCATTGGCACTTTCTAAGCTAATAAAATCTCTGGTGAGAGTGCATTCTTATGAGTGAAGGACACTGTCATCAGTCTCAGCTAAGGGAAGAAGAAATATGTAATCAAAACCCAAAACAAACAAAGTAAAAACCAAAGCCCCAAGACCCCTAAATCATCAGCACCCCCAGCAGCAACAAGAAAAAGCAGCTGAAAAAGCTTTTAAGGTAGGAGGGACGAAAGATTCACTCAGCCCACTCATGTAATGAGGGCCTGAGTAGCCTAGGCCTTGCTGACACCTCTTCTCCTGCTTAATTTTTCACTTTTTGGCATATGAAATCAGCTGGCATGTGTCCTCTGAGGGTACAGTTGGAGTATGACAGCATCTAGTACAAGTAGCATCCCTTCCTTCCTGATACAGTCCTGGAACCTCAGGGCTTTTAATTCTTCTCTGCAGTAAACGCTTTTTTGGTTGCTGTTTACATGAAGATTAATGGCTTGGGCATCTGGGAGGTCTGATTGAAATGTATAACAGGAACTGTGCAAAGGAAGAAGCAAACCGTGTCTTGTTAAAAAGAATAAATTCTTTGAAACTTTTCCGACTAAGCAAGACCAGAAGATTTTGCAATTTATGTAGATGTCTCAAATATCTAAAGAAAATGGCTAGGGGCAAAATACTCTCATGCTGATAAAAGACAATCCTGAAAAGATGTGCCTTCACACCACACCACTTTGGTACTATGGTCTCCTTTAATCATACCAACATAAAACTGGCTTCAGCTGTGGATCCAGGTATCAGAGGACAGTATCTAGCTGGGACTTCCTGGCCTTGCTTGCATCTCCCTTCAGCCCAACTGCTAGATTCAGTAAACTTGCATGAACAGGCTCATGATGCAATGCAATATATGACTAGCTGATGAGAGTGCAGCAAAAAAAGGACCCTGTTCTACTCTGCTCTGTGCTCTACTCTAGGATAAGAAGAAAGGAATTTGGTATGTTTCTTCATTAAAACCGACTTTTCATCTTGCATTAGGTAAAACTCCAGGGAAACAACCTTTCCCCACCCTTAATTAATCCAGAGAGTGAACAGGAGGATGACTAGACAGATGGGACATAATTTGAGTATGGAAAAATTGTCATCATCCCTCTTTAATTAGTGTTATAGGATGGCTCTCTTCAGATATAAGTAGATATGACAAAGATGTGTTTCACATATTCAAGAGGGTAATTAAACTGCCACATGCTCAAACCAATATACATACAGACCTGATTAAAAAACTGACTCTCTGAAAACAATGATGGATGAGGTTTTAATGCACATGGGTATTGGGGAAGCAGCAAGAAGGGATTACTGAGAAATGAATTGCTGAAGTTCTTGGCTGTAAAGGGAAAAAAAAACAAAAAACAAACGAAAAAAGGGGAAAATATATTGAATTTCAAAGAGGGAAAGATATAAGGAAGAACTGAGGACACAAGAGGATGAATTCATGCTATATAATTTAAGATAATGCTTTAATTATAAAAACAGAGAAGGGCAGGCAGGCTGTACCAGTCATTGAACCACCACCTGTATCTCTGAATAGTTATGTATTATGCACTATTGCAGACTGCTTTTTCCCTTCCAGATCATATGGTTGCTCCTCAAGAACACGTGGTAGGTTAGGAGTGTGTATTTCTGGAGATGAGTTTTAACATTTGCATAGAAGCAGGCCAAAAAGAAACCTAGTCTTCAGTTGCTCTAACAGAGCAGGAAACTTTTTTGGGGGGTTTCTGGCTTTTATTTCTGCCTTGCTGTTGATGGTGTTTTTACCTAGCAGTAAAACCTTGTTTCACTACTTTAAACAGTTAAGTTAATTAAAAGTATTTTTATTGTATGCAGGAATACTTCTGCTTATTGAATTCTTGGTTTAGCCTGCTTTCATCTGGTGAAATCCATGTGGACTCTTGGAGAAAGTGCAGTAGTCAGTACACAGAGGAAGAAGGCTGCAAAACTTCTGAAGTTGATCTATACGTATCTGGTAGATGTACATCACCCATCTACAGGTCTATCAGCTATACAAGTTGATTGAAAGCTTTCTGAAGGCTGCTCCTTTCATGAGCCACACCTTGAAGCTGTTTTGACATTTGGTCTCCAACTACTGTTACTGTGTTGACAGAATGGCTGTTGCAACTCAAAGTCACAGAATAAACTCTGTCTAACTGCTCTGAAGTAACATGGAATTGACATCTTCATGCAACACTGAAAAAGTTGTGGAATGAGCTCTGTAGGCAACAGAATTAAGGGAAAAGAGGATTTAAATGCACTCCTGGTTTTCTGTCAAAAGGTTGAATTAGTCTATTTGCATGTGAGAAAGTCAGAAGAAAAACAAATGCTAGTTCTGTTGGTTAAGGGAAAGTGGCATGGCACGTTTATGCCCAGTCATATTGTTTTCTATTTTCACTATATCTGCTAAAATGGACTATGTCAAAATAAAAAGCTTGTATGGAAAGTGATGCTGCAGTTTATTTTTTATCTGTGAGATGTAAAAGGAGGCAAAGCAAATGGTAAAATTTTTACTCTTCCACAGATGCTTCCTCATTCATCACCCTTGAAGGTTTCAGCTTTAAATCTTATTTTTTCTCCTATGGTGAATTTTGTTTCATCATGCCACTTCACCCGATCGTTTAATTTTTTTTTTAAAGTGATGTACTAATTTGAAAGCAAACCAGTGGGAGATCCTGAGTCAGAGCTACAATTTAATAGGAAAATTAAAATAAATGCAATATTACAGAAACACTGAGAGAGTCAGAATACAACCTGACACCCTGGTCAGGGTAGTGGTTAGCAATCCAGTCAAATAGTGGCTGCAGAGTAGTTGAAATGATGGATGGGGTTCTGTTGAGGCAGTGATCCTGTAGAAAGGTTTGGTCTTCCTCTGAACGTCCAGTGGTGGTTATGGAGCTCTTGTCCTCTGGGAATTATGTGCATAATGTTGACTGTGGTGTTCCAAATGTCAGATTATATCCAGGTAGGAATGCTTGGGCAGAGCATCTCACAATGGGATGATGTAATTTTATGAGACATTCAGTGAGGCTTGATGGCCCATTAACAGAAGATATCACCACAGAGGAAGGATGGGTCATGGAAGATATAAAGAACACTGCCCCAGCTGGTTTTAACAGATGGTGATAGAATACATACTTTTGTTTGCATCTTACACTTAGGTTAAAGATGCATCTTGCATCTTCAACCTAAAACCAGTGAATAGCTCAGTAGCAGATAAATATTTTTTCCTGAACGTGTTTAACTTTTGACTTTGTATCTACATCCCTGGCAGAGGGGTGCAGCTAATGGACAACTTTGACAGTGGAGAAAAACTAGGGTTTTCTTCATAACCCTATATTTTACTGGAAGATTATAGCACTTCCTAGATTTATTTGATTTTTCCCCCCCTCCAAATTAGATACATAGTTACATTCTGAAGGCACAAATGGCCTGACACTTAATATAACTGAACAAACCAGAAATCAGTATCCATTAAAACTGGACCTAGGGTTAAATAACGAAAGTAATATAGAAAATCCCTGGAACCTGCCTCAATAAAAATTTCAACTCCAGACACAGCCAGCAGAATTGCTCTTTTATTTATTTCTTGCCACTTTCATTATGATTTATTCTTTTCTATATAAATAATCCCTGTACCATGCCCAGGGAGTTTTTTCATTTTTGCCAGGTAGAAATCATTCATTTCGATGAATGGAATTCATTGAATGGAATTCAACAGAAGCTCATAAAACAATATATTGACAATTATATCCCGTTGAGCTGGTGATTATGAGATTAATTTCTCTAGCGAGTGATGGCATTTAGCTGCTCTAGGTTTCCAGCTCTGTTGTGTCGGGTATTTTCTGTGGACAGGAGGCATCTGTGCAGAGACCGCTGCAATGGACATGGGATCAGGCCTATGCTGAGGACTTACAGCTCCCTCCAAATGGACAGGCTTAGTTCTGGGATTTGCAGCTGATGGCTCCCTGGCAGCTGATATTTTGTGAAAATGTCTCTAGTACAATAGACCCAGCTTTGGGTCAAATGCTATCTTTGAAAAGGATTCTCTGGGTTTTATGTGTGGGTAGAAAGGTGTTTTCCCTTTTATTTACAGTAGGTAGCTCAGGATACCCCACAGCTAGTTTTCCCTGCAGTTACCATGAGAAATTAATGTCATGGCAGCTGTGTTAAGAAACTGATCTGCTCAACAGAAAAAGTAAACAGTCTCTCAAATATTTTAGGCCACTTGCTTGTCAGTGACTGTGATAACTGTCCCAGAGCCTAGCTTTCTGGTGACGCTTAAAGCAGTTTTACTGAACAGGATGTATACTGCTTCAGAAGCCAAAGGAGAGAAAATTTAGCTGACAATGTTCTTTCTTCTTGTCAGGAAAGTGATTCAGTGGATATGTATTTGCTCCAGACTTCACAAGATCCTTGCTTTTGCATCAGCTCTCTCTTTTTGGCAAAAGCTGGTGGTGGCCAAGCCTGGGGTAAGCTAGTGGACTGGGTGCTTTTCATTGCTATGGATTGGCACAAAACACAGGGAGCCCAGCCCAGAGAAAAATGCCTGAGGCACTCTGCTAAAAGGGAATGCTCCTATTAAAGAGAATAGGGGCAGTGCTGCATTACACAGAGTATCTGAAGGGTGGGGACCTGACCAAAGTAATGGCAAATGTGGATGCCCAAATCAGTCACCCAGACAGTTCAGATGACTGACCTTGAGGCAATGTGCCCCCAGTGCTGGGTTACATCACATGCTCTGTGCACTGTCAGACTATGCGGGACCAGGTTGGATTGTGATGAGTCCTTTCTTTTGTGCCACTTGTCACCATCCTTGGCATGGATAAATGCCCAGATTTGCCATATAAGATAAACATGTACAGAAAACTTCACATAATGGCCCAATGAAACATCCAATGAAACACTTCATGTTCTAGGTAATCTCTAAAAAAATCAGGTATCATGTCAGTATACAGTGATTGTCCGGTTATATAGATCCCTGAGAATGAAAGTATTAAAAGTAAAAGTATTAAAAGAAAACTTTTATATATATGTGTGTGTGTAAATAAACAAATCATTATATAATAAGTATATATAACTTTTATAATATATATAATATATATAATATAAATTACATATATTACATATACATATACATATACGATATATATACTCTCTCTCTCTCTCTCTCTCTCTCTATATATGCAGGAAGGGAGAGGGGGAGAAAGAGAGAGAATATATACAGAATACCTGTGCCTCCAATTGTATATAACTTCCAAGGATACTGCACCTTTAAACTGGTCTAAATGTCTGAGTTTTTGTCATTTCTCTCCCTGAATCTATATAACTGCCAATGAGAGCATTATGAGATTTTTAGTAACTTACTACACTTTGTTAATAATGGCATTTGATTTATCTGAAGCTAATTATTATGAGATTTTACTGGGGAACAAAGGAACATGATCTGTGGGGTAGATGACAGAGATCTTGCTTAGCAAGACTAATATCTGCAAATGTCAGAAGCTCTAACTTGTGCTGCCTTCACTGAGGTGTAGTGACCTGGTTCAGGAATGGCACAGTGGCCAACTCCCAGCCACTCGGGCCATCAGCTCACAGATACCAATGTGGTGGACAGCAAATGGTGTTTATTAACGGGTTGCATGGGGTTATAAAACATCGGTTTACCACCTCACTTCCGTCTGCTTGCATCATAAACTAGGTGTTGCTGGCTAATTAAGGGGGGTTAAACAACTCTAACTGTTGAGGGAGGGGTTCTGTCTACCCGTACAACATGCTATCTTCTGCTTGCCTGTCCCTAATCACCCACATTTCCCCCCCCCATAATTAAGTAAAAAACGTACAAAGCATAAATGTTATAAAAAATACAAAAGCTGTTAAAATTAGCATAATAAGATATAAAAAGTGATATAACATGTTAGTAATAAGTGCACTTCAAAGCAATTATTGGCTGTCAGCAAGCAAGATGTTAACTTTTTCTAAACGGCTCTTAACAAACGACACTAATTTGTTTAGAATGCAAGGCCCAAAAATCAACACTAGGAGTATCATGGTAAGAGGGCCTATTAAGGTGGAAACAAGGGTGGTCAGCCATGGAGACTGGTTGAACCATGACTCGAACCATCTTTGTTGGGCCTCTCTCTCTCTTTTCCTCTGGGCTAGTCTTTCTCTTAGCTCAGTCATTGAGTCCCGCATGACTCCAGTATGGTCTGCATAAAAACAGCATTCTTCTCTCAAGGCAGCGCACAGGCCTCCTTGCTGCATGAGCAAGAGGTTCAGTCCAAGGGTTGTCCCACCTACACTGGTGTGGATTTTCTGCTGTTGAATAATCAAAAGGAACATCAAGGGCAACACCCTCATAAAAAGGGGGTTCTGCATTATAGCGTAACCAGCATGACTTTGTAAGGTTCGAGTTTGATTGGTTCAATGACAAAAAGGTAGCGTTTAACACACTAAGAAACGGATTGGAAATGCTAGTGTGGCTGAAGGGGCCCAGTCGGCACATGCTATTTTTATTTTCCTCCAGTCTGTAAGCGGAGTTCATTCCTTTTCTAACTTCTCCTTGACCCAAGTAGAAGCATTGTGGTTACTGATTTTATATACTCTTACTTCCTCTTTGTCAGAGCCGGAGCCAGAGTCGGCTACAGACCAGTTGCTAAGCAACTTCATCCCAGCTGGAATCTGACGTGGAGCCGGAATTTGACTGACTGGATGCTTCTGGGCTCCGGAGCCTTTTTGTTGGGCTCCGACCCTGCCCCTTTCTCTTAGGGTTGGGCTGCTCCTTCCCCCCTAGGCTCGCACCGCCTCCTGCTGCGGGAGGCTCTTGCCTTATAAGGATGTGTTTTCAGGCAAGCGCTCTGATTAGCCTTAATTCCCCCTCTTGGTTTCTCCCCCTTCTCCTGCTCGCGCACGTCCACATTATTTAACAGACTTTCTTTATTCCCTCCGGCCGCATCCCTCCCCTCCCTTTGGGGTTCGGCCCCATCTTGAGGCGCATAAGGCGGGGGTCTCTCCCCGGCACTTTCTGACTCTGATTTAACGGCAGTGCTCCTGGCCTCCTCTGCTAGCTCACCCCAGAATGATTGTGCTTGCTCTTTTCCCTCAGTAGGTGGGCCTGGCCTCAGGGGCTTCGGAGAGGGTCTTTGCTCCTGCGAGTCTTTGCACTTGGCAAGACCAGTCTGTGTGGTCGCCCCCACTCCCAGCCGGGGTGTGATCCGCAAACAGTTTTGTCTGGCTTTCCAGGTCTCTTGCTCTTGCAGAGCCTTTTGCAAAGCCTGTACAACTTTTCCCCATAATTTAAGATTCTTCCCCGAGCCGAAGGACGTTTTTTCCTCAGCCAAAGCTTTCGTACATTTATCCCATATTTCTGGGTGGAGAATATCCACCGGTCGTCTACTACCCCAATCTGCAAAAGCCTCGACACAGCGAGAGTAAAATCTTTTGGTTTACAGTCAATACCCCATTGCTTATGAATCTGAGATACGACCTTCACAAGAGCTTCCATCCTGCTTGTTGGTCTGGGAGCATCCTCCCCGATAAGCTGGTCCAGCTGCTCGGCTGCCGTTCACCCATCCAGGCAATTCCCGTTTCCCAGATAATGTTCCCGGGTTTCGGCACCACTTGCTGCCTTCACTGAGGCGTAGCGACCTGGTTCAGGAACGGCATGGTAGCCAACTCCCGGCCACTCAGGCCATCAGCTCACAGACACCAATGTGGTGGACAGCAAATGCTGTTTATTAATGGGTTGCATGGGGTTATAAAACTTTGGTTTACCGCCTCACTTCCGTCTGCATGCGTCATAAACTAGGTGTTGCTGGCTAATTAAGGGGGGTTAAACAACTCTAACTGTTGAGGGAGGGGTTCTGTCTACCTGTACAACGCGGTATCTTCTGCTCGCCTCTCCCTAATCACCCACAAACTTGGTAGCTGGTTTTATATTGTCTCAAATAGATAAGCATGAAGCGTCAGATATTTTAAAGAGACAGTGCAAGAGAGAGCGTTAATGTTCAGGAAATAAAAATTAACAATGAAACTGTCATCACTTGATGATGATACAAAAAGAGACAATATCATCCCCTCCTCCCCGATGCCATTTTTCAGAGTGCAGTTGAGAAACATCATTATGCAAATATTTTATTGGCAGCAGCATTTAGACAGAGATCTGAGAGATGTCTTAGGGGATGACCAAACTTTCTTTAATTTCTGGAGTGCTTGGATGCTGTAGAAATCCATTAAAACCTTTGGTTGTCACAATGACAGGTGATGTTTTCCACTCTACCTGAAGTACCATGCTAAACTGTGGAAAGTGATTCAAGTACATTGTGAGGAAACTGAAAGAGTTTAGCCTCTGTGATCAGTCCACACCAGTTGTTCTGCTCTTGAGCAACTGCAGTTATTTGACAGACAATTTTTTGCAGAATCTTTAAGAATTCATGCAACTGCAAGTGTTTGTTTGTTTTTCATTTTAAATAGACTTTCTTTACAGTTTAAACATTTCCAAAACTGACATCTGGTCTATTAAAAAAAACAAAAAAGAAGATGTTTCAGCTATTGCAATTGGCCTTAGCTTCCTCACTCCTTTTTGTTTGTTTGTTTGTTTGTTTTGGTTTGGTTTGTGTGTGTGTGTGTGTGTGTGTGTGTGTGAGTATACAATAAGGTTGTTCCTTCTTTGAAAAATATTTTCTCATTCCCTTAAAAGATAAAAATTTCATACAAGCTGTAGAAGAATGACCAGTCCCAGTTATCCAAATGATCTCTCAGTGTGTCTGATTTGACCCTTTCAAAGTTTCATTGTAATTCCTGAGCATATGCTGGGGTGCATAAACCTGTGGTTTGGATTTTAGGATGGAGATTTATGAAGCTATGCCATTGTGTGGTAACTCTGCTCATATAACAGGAAATTTCTGAAAGAATGAATAATAAGGAGCAAAATAGATTCCCTCACTTTGTTATGGTCTTGAATATTGCTTTAGCTGGAGACAGTGCAAAGGCAGAGGTGAATTTTTTACTTAATTTCTCCTTCTGAAAGGTGCTTTGCCTTATGGGAAGAATTTTCCTCATACTTCTTTACTTTAGTTTCTGTTTGAAACAATTCACTTTTCTGTACAAATATTGTGTAAGTCAGAAATAACTTTATTTGACACAAAGCTGTATTCCCAAAATTGCACCTGCTAAGGCAGGACAGTTTTTAGGGAAAGCCAGGAAAGATTTTCCTTTGTAACATTTAACCTTCTTCCAGACCATCACAGTCAAGTGGGTTACATTTCCTGTTTCTACCTCAAGCCATATTTAATCAGGCTTAGACATAATTTCAAACTGAAATAAAATTCACTTGTTCTGTAAAACCACTCTGTTTCCATTTTAATCTTTCCAGTCAGCAAATCAAATAGTGATAATTTGCCTCCATTTATTTCCAGTTGATGCCCTTCTCATCTGAAATAGCTTGTTTCTTTGAACAAGCACTAATAAATAAATGCTCTTTCATCTGGAAGAACGATGCTGGAAGCCTTTCAGAAGAGAGCATTAAAATGTGGCAGATTTTGGTTATGACTGAGTTAGCCTGTGTACAATGGAAGCATACAAATATCGACCACTTTGTGCTCTGAAATGCTCATGGTTTAACAATTGGCAAAGCTGGAGAGAGGAGATGGTTTGATGGGTATAGGAGGTAAAGAACTTGACTAAAAACTTAAGCACATTCTTCTTCTCCCTCTTCTGTGGTACCCACCATTACTTCATGAATGTCTGTATAGTCTGCTAAGGATGATTTAATACCTGCCAGCCAGATTTCCCCAAATGAATATTGTTGTATTTATAGGTATGAGGTGAAATGTGATACCCTCTGATATTTTATCTGAAGCTACAAAGTGGAACATCTTTTCATCATATGCATAATCTCATTCTTTGTGAAGAAGAGCAATTCCAAAAAGAAATCGAAGTATTTTTTTTTTGTGTTACATTATTTTCTCATAAAACAGTTGGTTTAAATCCCATATTGGGTTCAGTGTGAATAGAGGAACTATCTTAAGATGAATAGCACTTTTCAGTGATTAACAAGTGCTGAAGCTTTTAGATCTAGTTAATGATTATTTCATTTTTGGTCAATTGAAGGAATTCTGTTAATAACAGATAATATAATGAACTTTAAACATTTCTGGCAGAAATAGGGATATTTTTTCACTTAAATATTACTTCCTGCATCTGGTAAATGGAGAACAATAATAATGCATGACAGACCTGGCTAATATATCTATGTAATTTTGTCAAACTCTTTTCAAGGCACCACTAAAGTTTGGTGGTCTTGGGAAGGGATTTATGAGCTACAGCACTCAGCTGCAAAGAAACAGTGTGGTAGTGCAAAAAAAAAAAAAAAAAAAGGTGCCATGAGGGAAAATTCCTTTTGCTTCTAATTTGGGATTTTGTTTTAATACATTTTCCATATGAAAGGCAAAACAACATTGTAAGGTTGCAATAACTCCTGACTGAATCACCAAATTCTGAATCTCAGTACTGTGAAGACCAGAAGTATCACAGTATCAGCAAATAGCAGAGAGCTTCAGGAGAATCCAGTGCAGGGTACATAGCATATGGCTTTTTACTGGCTTGTTGGTTTTGACATCAAAACATTTTACAGAAAATTAGAACTTAAAATAGACAGTCATTAGGAAGATACAAATAATAATCTAATTTAAATCTTTCATGCTAAATCAGTTATTTTGCAACTTAGGTTTCTACTAATAGGAGAGGAGCTTCTCTTCAGGAGCCAGTCAGGGGTGTGTTACCGAGACACACAAAGCAGCCACCCGCAGACAAGAGGTTTCGCAGAGCAGAGGTTCCTCCGATCCGGCTCAAAGCTGAGTCCAGGTGGAGAGAGAGCCTCTTTGTTTTATTTCTTACTTTTTATACATTTGTGGGTCTAGCAGAAGATTGGCTTCTGAGGTTTTTCACCTTTCAGCCAAGTGGCTAAACCAACTGTCAGTTACAATTGTTTTCAGGTTAGAAATATGCAAAAAAAGTACAGAGAATGAAAAACAAAAGATTTGTTTATGTTACATATGTGGGAAAAAGGTAGAATTGCTTTTAATATTGTACAGTAACTAAAAAGATCTGACTCCATTTTATGAAAATTCAAAAGGCTATAAAAAACTCAGAAAAACCAGGGTAACAGGGGTGTGCCAGGGCTAATCTTGCAGAGATTGTGTGGCTGTCCAAATGCGTGTCCCAAGGGTGAGTTGTCACATTTATGCAGCAGCTTGGTTATTTGCATTATTATGGGATGCCCAGACATTTTTATGACGGAACAAAAATTGCTTTACCTGAATGACAGCTATAAATTTTCAAGGCATAAAGACTGAATAGTAAGTAAGAATAGTCTGAGATAAAACTATCAGTTGTTATGGCAAATCTTTGGGGGAACATTGAGCAGGGATCCACAGCTTCGTAAGAGCACCTATGAGACAGTGTGGAGGGATGTCCACTAGTTTGTAGGAGATTCACAACATTTTAAAAGTGGCTGGGGTTGCTACTATTGGTTCTGAAAGTATGTTTCACTGGTTGCTGGCTTTTTGTATGTTGCTAATAAATAGGTGCATCCAGCTTTAAGTATGTTAATGTAGTTTAAGATTTGTCAGCTGAGCAGTTCACCCTTGTAATATATGTGTGTGCATAATTTCTGATTTTATTTGTGATTTATACATCCTAATCATATATAGTCCACAGTTATTTCCTGACTTTGCAAGTCTAGTGCCTCTTATGTAAAGCTTACTCTTTCTAAAGGAGTGAACAGAGTTTGTTTCTTCAAACACCAACACCACTCTTTATCTATTTCCTTCTTATAAATGCATGGCTGGAAGTAAACATGCAGAACTCTGATAATAATATTGTTCAGAGAGAAAATTTATTTATTTAGCATCTTATTTTTTTCTGTGTTAAGTACAATTTTCTGTTAGCCTTTTTAGATGCTTTCTCACCTTGTAGACTTATCTCATTGTCCTAGGGTAACTTTATGGTGCTTGTATCCCCAATCGTCTGTTCTGTTTGTGCTGTATATTGAGTTCTGTGCCTTTAAGACTGGTTCTAAGAGCAAGGAGAAGCACAGAGTCTGTTTTGAGAAAACTGCCTGACTCCTCCACATGCTTCTCCGGAGGGGGTTGTCGGCAGAGGCTTGGAGAGACTGCAGGAGAGAGATTTCTTTTAGTTAGTTTCAGCTAGCTAGGGCAGAGAGGTTCCTTGTACTGTTTTTTTTTCCTTTTTCTTGGAACTGTTTAAACCTGCCCTGGACTGAAAACCCAGGGGAGCACTGGGGGCTTGCACCTGTGGCCCACCGGGGCCTGGAGCTCGGCATTTTCCAGCAGCGCCAGATGGATTGGGACTGAGGAGAGACTGAGAGAGAGCCGAGCTCCACCCACGGCAAGGACTTTCTCAATTTGCCATCTCACTCCAGAACGAGAGGTTTTATTGTTTCATATTATCCATTCTTTATACTTGTATGCACTTTGTTTGTTAAGTAGAATAGCTTTTTCCACTTTTTTCCAAAGAAGATTTTAGTGGACCAGTTGGAGGAGGGGCCACTTGGGTTTGCTTCCCGGAGGGATCCTGTTCAGGGGTTTTCTCCCAAATTTGTCCCTAAACCAGGACACTCATTCATCCTGCTAATTTGAAAAGGGTAACTCCAAGGAAGGAGAGAAGAGGTGCAGATGTCTGTGTGTTGGTCTCAAGTCTGATTCCTCATGCAGTACCGCAGCCATTGACCATGGCCTGGTGTTAACTGGTTATGCAAGGCCATCGTGTTGCATGAGGACTCCATGATGAATGCAATTTGAATCCATCTGGACTGATAGTGTAGAAACTTTTACTTCAAGTTAAACTCCTCTCTTGGAAAATCTGGATTTATGCATCTGCCATCTTTTGGGATATGGGTACTTGCCATATGGGAGAAAAGAGACCAAGAAATGCTTTGCAGCCAAATGCAAGCATAAGGCACACAGAATGCAATTAATTATTTCAATTTTGTTGTGTTTCTTTTCAATTCACCTAATATTGGTAAGATGTATCTTGATAAATGGAAGCTGTCTGAAAAAAAGGCAATAGTCCTATTTGTTATTTTTCTGATTTGTTTACTGCAGATATTAAGCAACAGCAAAGAGCAGAAACAATGACTTTCCTTGACTTGTGGTTACATAGCATCAGTTTTCTTGCTGTACCTGCCAAAGCTAAAGTAATCGGTGGAACAAATTCAAATTATGTGCTTGTGCGCAGCTGACCTGTGGACACTGTGGACAGCTTATGGTGCATTTAACTGCAACATTGATTCACTTGCCTGCCTTTTTTTTTTTTTTTTTTTCTTTTTCCTAGTGACTAGTTGAAGGGAGTCCCTAGATTTGATTGTGCATGAAAGAAATTTCAGTTTACTGAAAACTTCATAGCAGATGCATTGAGAATTTGTTTTAAATTCTCAGGCAATCCAGCCAGTCTGAACCTATATGCCTCATTAGTCAAAACAAATTAAAAACTTTTGGTATGAACCTTATCTTGCAGCCTGCATTAAAAAATTCCAGTGTATGCATCTGTGGCATACTATTTATAAGACATCCTGTCCTTTAATAGCCCCTCACAGACATTTTTCACAGTAGAACTAAGTTTACAACATCACATATTTTCCTCACAAGCTAACAGCTTTTGTCTTGATGGGCTTGAAATACTCTGATGTACCATATAATTCTTTGCTGCCTTTATGTATGCGGGCTTGCACATAGAGGTTGCTATCCTGGTTCTTCTAACTGCAGTACAGACAGAAAAACTAAATAGTGAGATCCTCTAGCCTGCAACTTAGCCCTCCAGACAACAATTAGAGTAGTTTGACTGTGATGTGGAACTGTTTTGATCCTGTATTGCTTTATTAACTCCTGTACTCTGAAGAGAAGGATGTCTGTTGCAGAGGGGCAGGCAAGGGCACCAGCTCTGGACTCTGTCCATCCTGGTGTTTATACACCCCAGGGAAATCTAATGAGTCTTTTTATTACATTCTGTGTTCACCTGGTCAGACCCTAACCCTCAGTTTATAACTCCAAAATTTCTGTTTGTCTGAACCATACTCAGTAGAGAATTGTTTTTACGTGGTGGTTATGAAAGCTGTTGACAGTGCTTGTGACCCTGCAGTTCAACTGAAATATAAGGGATTTAATTAACTCTGAAACTAGCCACCTTAAGCCATCAGCTGAAGTGGTCTCCAGCTGGTGGTTTCCAGGTTGTGACTTTCTGTTTATGCTTTGCTGTCCAATCAGTTTTGCACCCTTATTATAGCTCCTGCATTTCACTTTGACAAAATACCATTACTGTGGAAACAGTCTCTGGCATAAGACTGAACTGAGGACTTTGGTTTCACCTGATTTCTTTCCCTCATCTCAACCACTGTTACCTTCTTTATGCTTTTCTTATTGGAGAACAAAACACATGCTGGGTTGGCTGACTAACCCTTTTGAGAAACCTGCAACAAGGTCAAAGGAACATTGGAAGCTTGTCTCTCTACATCTACATGTGGTGGACTCCTGGGACCTTTCTGTTAATTGGGTAACATAATTTCCAATGGAAAATGCAAAAAAGCTGAAGATTTCTAATAGCAAAACTAAGCAAATACCTTTTAAAGTCTTCAAAAATCTAATAATAAAATTATCATATTGCATCATATCATATCATAAAACTATAAAAACAAACCAAAACAATTAAGTGTCTCACGTTGTGATTTACTGATTTCCTGAGGGCTTTTTTAGATGTCCAGACTGCAAAACTTAGGATCTTTGATTTTTTTTTTTTTTCCCTGCTTCTCCACACCGAATTCCATTACTTGTACTTTTGGATTATTACTCACACATAAAATCCTACCCATTGTGGGCTTGTCAAAATCATATTTTCTGACTGATAGCTACCACAGTAATATTTCCTCTTTTTTGAGTAAGACTTTGCTTGCTGAGGACACGAGTTTTAAGTTTAATGCCCAAATCCCGTCAGTTTACTGAATTCCCTTTCTCTCCCTGTGTCACACTTGTTCATAAGTACACTCAAGTGCTCAATGGACTCTTTTAATTACTTATCACATTCTTCATTTAACTAAGTTTTTTGAGAGAGTAGTTGCACTGTTGGAATGGAGTTGGCTCAATTTGGTGAATGTGCCCTGGAAATGAACCTGAGAAATTACCTAATCTTCATGGGTTCTAAACAGTGAGTGTTCTTACCTTGATTCATGAAGGGAACCCTGCAATTAGCAAGTAAGAGCACTTGTTAATCCAGTAAACATTAAATGCTGCAGCAGATGATTTCATCAATATTCTCTGACCATCACTGGAGATAGGGAAGGAAGACAATTTAATGCTGATTGGAGTTAGTAGCACATTTTCATCACAGGTGGTCATAAATATGGTTGGCTGAATAATTCATTGCAGACAATACTCATGAAGAAGCCAGCTCCTTGTTCTCTGCTCCTAATGATTCACAAGCATTGCCCACATGAACAATGTCTGTTGAGCCCCATTAAATCCCTGAGGGAAGGGCATTAATTTCTGGAAATGTGTCTTACTATTGCTGTGTATTTGCCAGCTAGCACAGGTTATTTTAATAGGCAGTTCTCAAACTGCTTAGTTTGACTGTCTCTCATTTAACATCCAATAAATGAACTTGGTCAGCTTAAAGGGATGAGGCTAGAACATTTTGGAAGCAAATAAATTAGGTTGAAAAAAATTATTTTTTTTAAAAAAGATGGTTTTTTATTATAAAACTGAGGAATGGGTTTTATACAATATATTATATTGTATAATAATCAAATTATACAATATGCCAAAGCCAATAGGTGTTCTATAAACAATATTTATTCCCCTCCTGGAGTTTGAACTCATAATAGCCTGAGCAAGTGAAAATGAAAGCTGACAAGCAAAGGTGAGATTTGTCATATTTTGACAGTTTTACTTTTGTAGGCCTAGCTGAAAGCAGCAATTCTGCAGATGAGCTGCTTTTGACGATGATCATAGTGTTTTTGTCAAAAGTACTTTTTTTTGTAGAATAATTTTGACTAATCTGAATAATTTTGAATAATTCTTTTTCCACATTTGCCATCCCTCTCCAACCCGTGCCACCCCCCCACCCCAAACCCTGCTGATTATGACTAGACTGTTTCAGTTTTGAAAACAGCAAATCTTTTCACTGACTCCTCCTCCTTTCAATGTCTCTTTTTTAAAATTATTTATTTTTTTTTATTTAAGGGTTTTTTTTGAGTCTTTTTTCCAATTTACCTCTGTATGGATGGTGATTAAATGATCATCTGTCTCCTGCTTTTTTTTTTTTTTTTTTTCCCCCTGGCTCTCATCACTTGTGGATACCTCTTCATTTTACAATTATGTGGAGACAGCTCACACTACGAGGGAGAGGTGAATGAGGTGCTCCTCATGCACTTAAACAGACCATTGTCTAAAGAATATCTGCTGAATCAAAGCAGTAGTTTGTGTAGACCAACAGCGTGGCTTCAAGAAAAGGGACAAAATAGCCAATTTCCTTTCTCTGTACACTTGATATTCTGTGTTTACAGATGTTGTATAAAGGATGTTGTGTACACAGATGTTGTAAAACAGATCTCTGATTTATTAAGTATCCGTTTAAGGGACAACTAATGAAACTGTCTAAACCCGTTTCTGAACCTTCAAGTGCTGACTCCCTCTACAGAGATTTTGTGGTGTTGCATTCTAAAATTTTGCAATCCTCTGCAGAAAGGACCATTTTTGTGCAGTTAAAGATGACCTGCTGTCTTCAGTATACTCCTCTCTTTTCCTGTATTTTTGTTTCTTTGAGGGAAAGGTCAATTTCGGGTTCTTAAAATTTTTTTTTTTTTTTCACTTTTCTGTTGTAGAAAACTTATTACCATCTGTATCAGACTTGTTGCTAAAGCAAAGGATGTCATCCTTTCCTGGCATTAATTTTAAGACAGCTGCTTCTTTCTCTTGACAATATCCAAGAACAATATGTGATTATAATAAATTTGTGGGTATAACAGAAAAATTACAACCCTTGTCTTGTTCTCAGTACCTGCTTTCTTGAAGGTGATTTTTTTTTTTTTTTTTTTTTTTTTTTTGCACATTAGATCTAAGAATGTGAAAAACATCCAAAAATAACTTCAAAATCTATTCTGAGATTTGGTGTCATATATTCGGGTTGCACTCTTCCTCTCACAATCTTTTTCCTTATTTGTTCATTCAAACATAACGTCTTTCTTTTATTTAGTTAAAATTTTTAAAGGCCTTAAATCTCTTTATAAAAGAGGTGATTATCTATTATTCCTTGTGATATTGCACCTTCATAAAATATTCAATAAACTCATTGAATAGCTACTTTAAAATAAGAAAATGAATATTATTTTACCTCATGTCATCATTACAAATTTAATTTCTAGTTGTTGTTCAAAAGGTCCACAGAAGAGAGACTGGAACAGAGATTCATTGGTAGTTTTTGGACATTATAAACCAGTTGTAAAGCCCAGCTCAGAAAACTGTGAAGCGCTATTGTCTAAACTCTGAGATGTTATCTTAGAGCAAGTAGTGGTCCCGTTGCTGTATTTTCCTTCAAGCAAGTGATGCTGCTGGTCTCATTTGCAAATTTATATATTGCAGTCTGTACGGATGTAAAGCAGCCGGGAGCCATATGGGTGTGTTGGGGTTGTTCTAAGCCTCTACATAGTAGTATAAAAAACCGTAGTTGGATATCTACAGCATTAAAGTCAGTAATTCCTAGAGTGAGCACAGTTGCTCTAAGCACAGTTTTTCACTAGGTTTTTCCCTTCCTTAAACTAGTCTGGGATAGCAGAGTTGCTAATGTACCCTGTTTATCAGTACACCAGAATTGTAATGCCCGTGACTTAAAAGCATGCTCAGACTGGAAGGTTCATGCATAACTAGTTATTTGTCATTGGATTTAAATACATAAAATCTTAGGATGACTTATTATTAAATTATTATACCTTTCTTTAGGTTTGGAAGGATCTGCTGAGAAATAATAATAATAATAAAAAAAAGAGTAGAATTTTGTTTCTATCATCCTCTAACTGACCTTATATTTTTCTTTACAGCAACATCTTTTGTATTAACAGAACATTACTGCTCCCCTTACTGAAAGGAAGCCATACAGTTGATATAGTAGAGGCTTGGTTTAAATGAAGACACTCGAAAAAGGAAGACAGAGAATTTTTTTTTTCCACTGTAATTGAGATTTTAATGTTTTGGGAATGAGCTGTTCATTTAGGTAATGTTTATTTACTTTAAAATTTTAGTGGACAGAATGAAAGAAACGATTGTGGAAGAACATATAATTTCTCTTTATTTGCATATGGTTCATTGAACCACTATCTACAAATGTTATCCATTAAGGATAAATTGGCAGTTCATGAATTAGTAAAAGGAATAATTTGGCAGAAATTATTGTTTTCACAGAATCACAGAGTATGCTGGGTTGGAAGGGACCCACAAGGATCATCAAAATCCAACTCCTGGCCCTGCACAGGACATCCCCAGAAATCGCACCATGTACCAAGAGCATTGTCTAAACACTTCTTGGGCTCTGTCAGGGTTGGTGCTGTGACCGTTTCTTTGAGGAGCCTGTTCCAGTGCCCGGCTACCCTCTGGCTGAAGAACCTTTTCTTGATATCCAACCTATTATTCTTGATATCCTAGCTCAGCTTCAGACAACTCTGTTCAGTCCTGTCACTGTCATCACAGAGAAGAGATCTGTGCTGGTCTCTTCTCTTCCCCTCACAAGGAAGTTGTAGACTGCAATGTGGTCTCTCCTCAGTCTTCTCTTCTCTAGTCTGAACAGACCAAGTTACCTCATGCAGGTTCCCCTCATGGTCCTTCACCATCTTTGTTGCCCCCCTTTGGACACAATTAACAGCTCAATGTCTTTCTTATGTTGTGGTACCCAAAACTGCCCCTGGCATTTGAGGTGAGGCCACCCCAGCAGGAACAGGAAAATCCTCTCCCTTGCCTGTCCATAATGCTGTGCCTGATGCACCCCAGGACACGGGTGGCCCTCCTGGCTGCCAGGACACACTGAAGTGCACAGAGGACTGTTACTTAATTATATTTCTATGGTAACGTTTTGTATTGGCATAGCAGGAGCAGAGGAATTGGTGTTATGTCCCTCTACTCTCTAGAGCAGTGTATGACAATTCTATAAATGTGGCTTTACAATGGTTAACATGTTGCTGGTTCATATATGTTTTAATAAACACCTGCTTAATTTATTCCTACATCAGCAAACTGCGTGATGGAGGGAAGGAAGAAAAAATTGTAGTGCAGCAAGAATTTCAACAAAATGAAGGGTCTTATTTTTCAGGAAGTATGGATATAAGAAAGCTGAAGAATACAGAAATAGCTGTAGGAGACGCAGGAGTGTGGATGTCTTGATGGCACTGTCTGAATTACCTAGTCAAAAACAGGTTTTACTCCAAGTTGCCAATATCCTGGAGGAGGCAATAAGTCTTTGTCCAGTGGGAATGTCAGAGAACACTGGTCTTGACTGAGTGCTGTAGTAGCTATTGTATACACAAATAGCTGCTCATGGCTTGGGCAGATATGCCCTGGGTAAAAACCTGTCTGGATGGGTAGGCCCAAAAAGAGGTGGTGAGTCATGTCACTACCAGTTTTTGAGTGGCCTAGTGGGGTTCCCCAGGGTTCAGTGTTGAAGCCAGTCCTGTTTAATATCTTTGTCGGTGATTTGGATGAGAGAATTGAATGCATCCTCAGCCACTTTGCAATGACACTAACTTGGGCAAGAGCACTGATCTTCTGGAGGGTAGGAAGGCTCTACAGAGAGATCTGGACAGACTGGGTTGATGGCCCAAGGTCAATCATACAAAGTTCAACAATAATCCCATGCATTGCTGCAGGTTTGGGGAAAGATTGGCTGGAAAACAGCTCAGTTGAAAAAAGCCCTAGGGTAACAAGGTGCTGGAGCATGTTTAAAGAACAAAGATGCTGCTGAAGTGTCTGCAGAACAATTTTATAAGGAGAAACTGTGGTTGTTTACCCTGAAGAACAGGAGACCTAGTCACTCTACTGATATCTCAAGAGTTGTGTTGAGGTGGATGTCAGTTTCTTCTTTCTCTTCTTCCAGGTAGCAGGGGATACAACAACAGAAAATGGCCTCAAGTCACACTCAGAGGAGGTTTAGGAAATTTCTTCTCTGAAAATGTTGTTCAGCTGTTGAGTGGCTGTTCTGGGAAGTGGTTGAGTCACCATCCCTAGAGGTATTTAAAAGATTAGTAGGCGTGCCAATTAGAGACATGCATTAGTGGTAGACTTGTGAATTCTGGGTTAATGGTTGGACTTGATGACTTTAAAGGTCCTTTCTAACCTAAATATTCCTAGGATATTATAACAACACAAAATCTCTTCTGGATTTGAATGCAAAATCCTTCATCTGTATTACCACCAAATGCTTTTTGCAGGTTCTGTAAGTTCAGTAACAGAACCTAGACCTCAGTTTTAATCCCCTCAAGTGCTTTTATACAGCTTGAACATCACCCAACTTCCCACTGTTCTCTTAACCATTATCATCTTTTACTGAGTAAATTAATCTTATCATGCACATCATATGCTATGAATATTCTTTCCTGTTGAAAATATATAAAGCCCTAATCATAAAAACATTATTCTAAGGTGTAATTCAGCTAGTTTCCCAACATTGTGCATATTTTTTTTATCCAGTGGATTATTTTTAAATTGTATCTCAGAAAGTCTGCCAGTCTTACTACTTAAGCAAATTTTATGTGCCACTTCTTATCGAAGTTAAATGAGATCCTAATCAAGAGCGATATTTTCATGAGTTTGGATTGTTATTTGTCCTTTATTAATATTTTAAGTTTGACAGAAAGCTGTCTTTGAAGGAAGCTGAAACCCAAAATATACTGATATGTCTGTGCTAAGACATTATTTCTTCTTTCATTTGGAATGTCATAATGCCTGAACCAAAATCTAGCCAAACACTTATACTCGCAGAGAAGATGTTGTGTGAAGCATGCTTCAGAAGAAAATGATAAATATTTAATAATATAGATATTTTTATATAATATAGATATTTTTATATAATATAGATATTTTTAAATACTAAATATTTTAAAATTTTGCCAATCTGCATAATTAACTCCTTTGTTACTTGTATACATACACACACACACACACACACACACATATATATTCCCATATCCAAGTTTCATTGATTTGGTCCTGTAAAGATGGCTCATATTGCTGATTGGAGTCTGGTTTTGATTAAGAAAATAACATTGGAAAGCAGCAATTTCTACACTTGCTGCTCCTTCAACAGAATGGAAAGGAGGCATTTTAATTCTAATATACATCACACATAGTACCTTTTTTCTGTTAGTTAAAGAATCATCATGTCACCAAAACTGTTGTAGAACAACCTTATTCTCTTGGTTGTTTTTTTCTGAGAAAAACCAGGAAACTTACAGGAATTTTGTCTCTTGATTTGTCTAATTTACTCCTGAGACTAGTCTGAAATCTAAATATAGCTAGGGATTTTATACAAGTCAGGCCAGTCACTTAGAGTAACTTAGAATTTCTTCACTTACATCAGCAGAACAGGGCTGGGATGACCATAATCTCCTTTGGGTAACCCACAAAAAGGTTTGGGGACGGGGTTTCTTTCTCCCCTTTGCTTTACTCTCTCACTTCCTATACTTTATCTCCACTTGAGGCTATCCTTTGCAAGCCAAATGACCCAATTTTTTCCTTTTCTTCCTCAAATTGTGTGAATTTATACAAAGAACTCTCAAATATTTAATTTAGAATGCCCTGACAAAAAAAGCCCAATACTTAGCTAATTCAAAGTCTGCTTTGGTATTTGCTATTCTATAACTCACTAAATCATGTCTACCAAAGGCAGAGCAATTTTATCAGATTTTATCTGCCCTTTGTTGAATCTATGAAACTTAATTCATATGCTCAGTAAGTGGAGCTTGTATTGTTTTTTAGAGTTATCCCAGATTATCTTTCCTTTTCATAAATGTTGTTCTTTTAACAGGCATCCATTGCTACTCTAATGCATTTTTTGCTGTAACAGAACTCTGCTTTCAAGCAAAATGTTGTCTATGGTAAGAAGTGCAGTTGGGAGAGACTGTATTATTTTCTCCATTATGATCAATGAGCTTGAAGTTTGCTTAAGCAACACTTTTGCTTAGCTGGGCTAAGCAGAAAATTGTATGAGTGCATTGAATAAATAAGAAGCTGTTCCTTAAATGTGTGGAGGAAACACCACCTTTAATGACTTTAGAAAGAATTATTGTATTAATAAAAATTTTGCATCAGGAGATTACTTTCATGTATCACCTCATTGTGGGTAAATTTATCACTTTTGTTGGGAGGGCTGTAGAGTTTCGTAGAAAATAGAAGAGAGTTAGTTTAATAATAGAAATCTTTCATATATAAGTGTTTGTCTTTGGAATGATAATTGTTCCTAATTTATTCTGCTTTTGCTGTTGGTTTGTCTTAGAGAATTGTTGCCCCGACATAAATGTTCCCCACTTGTTGGAAGTGTGTGCAATATTTTTCTCAATTAGGCTTACAATGAAGTTGTACAATGGCTGTTGCTAAAGTGTTTCTCAAAAGTGAATCAGCTAGAAACTAAAAATGCAATTTTTTACATAATAGGTAACATTAAAGTGTGTTGGTAAAATAGACACAAAATAAGGAGATCTTAGTATTTTAATTTCAGATTAAAGATTTTACACTATGTACAGAAAGTATTTTTTCCTTCCAAAAGGCAGATTATGATTGTTTATTTTAATAATTACAAATAAAAAGTTATATTGCTAAAACAGCTGTGAATTAAGAATATACTTTCCCCCTTATATTTGCAGATTTTAATGAAAATTTTTGAGTCTACAGAAGTAGCAGGATAATTCTGGAACTGCAGTTTTGTTTTCTGAACAGAATATTCAATAATGAAAACAGATTGCTAAATTAATGATCTTTTGTCTATATATATGGTGCTAATTTCTTTGCTATTGTTTGTTTCTTTTTTTTTCCCTTATCCAGCCTATTTCTGCAGTGGGAGCTAACTGTTCATCTATCGACTCCAAATGGTAAAAGAATGTTTTCTCATCCCTTTATTACAGCAGAACCATAACACAGTTAGTAATTCCAACATCACTGTTCTCTTTCCCAGGCAAAATAAAGCTGGTCTTTTAGTATTTTCCCATAGTTCAAGACCCTTGTTGTAAGTTGTATGCTGGATTTTTTCCCTCTTTTAAGTACAGGGACAAAACCTGAGGCAGCACCTCATCCAGTGCTTTGACACTGCTCTGTATGGCTGAAAAATCTCCCATGCCTTCCAGAAAACACAGCTGACAGTAAGACTTTCTTTACTAAGGTTGTCTTTACTCAGATCTGCTTTTCATGAAGCAGCATCATTAACTTAAAATCAGTTTGCTGGCTAGTATAAAAGGAAAGGGTTTCTTTCACAGAATTATCATTGTCAAGAGATTTAATTTTCATATCTACTTATTTTGAATTTTTCCCATTTTACACTTTCTGTTTGACATATGAGGACTTTTGTGACTGTTTTGTGCATTAGTTCTGAAACATATAAAGCTACCTAATATCAGTGTTTAAAGTGTTGTATCACTCAAATCATCAGCAAAAAGATTGATTATGTCAAAGAAAGCCACTTGGTGTGTCCTTCCAAAGTGGTAGAAAACTATTGATAACCATGCTTAAAGAGATTAATTGATCATGAAATTATCTCCAGTTTCTCAGTTCTCCATGATGGAATTAACAGTTTGACCTTATTCACAGGCTCAACCAACAGGAAACCAGTCCCTAATGATTAACAGCTGCCTCTTTTCCATATACTTTTATGAACTTATTCTCAGATAACTCCACTATTCTCAATAAATTTGAGTATTCTCATAGTAATATAATTAATTTACTTGTTTTTTTAACTGAATTGGACCCTGCTCAACACTCCTTTTCCATGCTCCTATCTCTGCATCAAAATCAATTGTGTAATTAGTTCTATTTTCAAAACTGTAGTAATAAGGCATTTTAATACTTCATAATTTTCTCTTTCAGTGCTTATTTTCTCTCTTGCTCTACAATCAGTGAGCCTATACTTTCCATTTAATCTTTTCTGATTCTGTAAATGCAGTACAGTGTTTTTGTTCACATGCTGACTGTCTTTGGCCAGTTTTAACTTGTACCTCCATTCTTATGGCTTCTATTCATACATTTCTGTACTAATTCTTTGTCTTTTCCTGCTATTTTTGTGTGTTATGTTTTGATTTTCAGAGATGTTTCTAAAATTTGGTCATAGCTGTATCTTGTAATTTTTTGTCTTTTCTTACTTCTTTAAGAAAGACGTGACATAATACCCTTTATAAATATGCCAATTCTTCTGAATGTTCTTAGCTTTTGCATTATCTACTCAAGATACAGTGCTTATTCATAAGATTAGCATTTTTTTTATCTTTGTGTTGAATCTGAAATATTTTTCTGAGGAAAAATTAAGATAATACTCTTATTCTAGGATATCAGCATAATTAATACATTAAAACCATTCATTAAATATTCTAAATATTTGTGATTTATTTAGAATTTCCTCTGTAATTTTCAATGATACCGAAGTAAGACTGGTCAGTACACTGGTCAGTTGGAGTGCATGAAATGGAGGTACGAGTGCCCAATAATTAGAAACAGGAAAAAAATATCTTTGCAATCCATTCTGATCCATTCTATGATCTGATTGTAAGTTGCACTTATCTAAGGGCTACCTCTATATGAATTACACCTAAGTGATCAAAATAACACAAATAATATTGCCTCTAATCACAACACTATTGAGATAGTTTTGCACATTGCATTTATCAGTGTAATGTGATAAAGTCACTGTTTAAAATATCACATAACTTGATAATATCCTCTTTGTCCAGTGATACAGACATATACACTTCATTCATGTTAAGGTTTGGAGAGCAGTTTTACTTTGAAGAGAATAAAGAATTCACACTTTTTACAACAGGATCAATTGGTGCTCCTTTAGATATTGCAGTTGGGCTTTGAACACAGATGAGGATTAAAGATGACAGAGTTAACCAAACCAAGTACTGTGACCTACACTTGAATGCCATAGACCCCTCTGTCTGAAAGCAGTTACGTACAAAACACTGAACTTCGCATACTCTACTGGATGCAACTGATCTTCAAGCGCATTTCCTTTGTGAAGGCTGATTCCAAACTCACCAAAGCCTGCAAGAATGCTCCCATCTGTTTTTAAGTCTTTTTGTTAGGAATATAAATTAAGCCTCTCCTTTTGAAAAACTATACTTACAAGAATGTGTTAAGCCATCCAGTCTCTTCAGAAAGCTTTCAGAGTAACTGCTCTGTTACTGCTTTGTTTTCAGACATTTGTTTAGGTATATGTAAAGCCTACAGCTATACTGTTTTCCTGGTGCATGAATAATTGTGTTCTTGAGGATGAAATTTCATAAGGTAAGGGATGATTTAATACCTTAATTTCTAAGTCTTTCAAATCACAGAATCACAGAATCACAGAATTTTTAGATTGGAAGAGACCTTCAAGATCATCCAGTCCAACCCACCTCTAATACCTCAACTAGACCATGACACCAAGTGCCACATCCAGTCTTTTTCTAAACACTTCCAGGGATGGTGACTCCATCACCTCCCTGGGCAAGCCATTCCAGTACTTTATCACTCTTTCAGTGAAAAACTTTTTCCTAATATCCAGCCTATATATTCCTTGTCGCAGCTTGAGACTGTGTCCTCCTGTTCTGTCTGTTGCTGCCTGAAGAAAGAGACCAACCCCCAGCTGACCACAGCCACCCTTCAGGAAGTTGTAGAGAGTGATAAGGTCACCTCTGAGACTCCTTTTCTCCAGGCTAAACAACCCCAGCTCCCTCAGTCGTTCTTCATACAGCCTGTGCTCCAAGCCCCTCACCAGCCTCGTTGCCCTCCTCTGGACATGTTCAAGCATCTCAACGTCCCTCCTAAACTGAGGGGCCCAGAACTGGACACAGCACTCGAGGTGTGGCCTCACCAGTGCTGAGTACAGGGGAAGAATGACCTCCCTGCTCCTGCTGGCCACACCATTCCTGATCCAGGCCAGGATGCCATTGGCCCTCTTGGCCACCTGGGCACTCTGCTGGCTCATGTTCAGCTGCTGTCACCAGTGCCCCCAGGTCCCTTTCCTCCTGGGCACTGTCCAGCCACACCTTCCCCAGCCTGTAACGCTGCAGGGGGTTATTGTGGCCAAAGTGCAGGACTCGGCACTTCGACTTATTAAACCTCATCCTATTGGACTCTGCCCATCTGTCCAACTATTCCAGGTCTTTCTGCAAAGCCCTTCGTCCTTCCAAGAGGTCGACACACGCTCCTAGCTTAGAGTCATCTGCAAATTTGCTAATGAAAGTCTCCATGCCTTCATCCATGTCATCAATAAAAATACTGAACAGAGCTGGCCCCAGCACAGACCCCTGAGGGACACCACTGATGCCTGGCCCCAGCTGGATGCAGAACCATTCACCACCACTCTCTGGGCCCGGCCATCCAGCCAGTTCCTAACCCAGCAAAGAGTGCTCCTGTCCAAGCCACGGGCTGCCGGCTTATCCTGGAGTGTGCTGTGGGAGACTGTGTCAAAGGCCTTGCTGAAGTCCAGATAGCCAACATCCACAGCCCTTCCAGCATCCACCAGGTGGGTCACCTGGTCATTAAAGGAGATCAGGTTGTCAAACACGACCTACCCCTCCTAAACCCATGCTGGTTGGGTCTGATACCCTGGCCATCCTGTAAATTCTGTGTGATGGCACTCAGTATAAACTGTTCCATTATTTTGCCAGGTACTGAAGTCAGGCTGACTGGTCTATAATTACCAGGATCCTCCTTTGCACCCTTTTTGTGAATGGGTGTCACATTGGCCAGTTTCCAGTCGTCCAGAACCTCACCAGTGAGCCAGGACTGTTGGTAGATGATGGAGAGTGGCTCTGCAAGCTCATCTGCCAGCTCCTTCATCACTCTGGGATGGATCCCGTCTGGTCCCATAGATTTATGGATATCCAGGCATTTCAGTAGTTCTCTGACTGCCACCTCTTGGATAATGAGGGGACCATTCTGCTCCCTGACACCATCTACCAGCTCAAGAGAGCACTTGTCTTGAGGGCAAGTGGTCTCCCCACTAAAAACTAAGGCAAAGTAGTCATTAAGCACTTCTGCCTTCTCCTCATCTGCAGATATTAAGTTTCCTGCCTTGTCCAGTAAAGAACAAAGGCTGGTCTTACCCTTCCTTTTACCATTAATATATTTGTAAAAACATTTCTTATTATCCTTTACAGAAGTTGCCATTCTAAGTTCAAACTGAGCTTTGGCCTCCCTAATTTTTTTCCTACATGCTCTAGCAGCTCCCTTAAATACTTCCTGAGAGACCTGACCCCCCTCCAAAGCTGATACATCCTCTTTTTATTCCTATATTCCTCCAAAACCTCTTTGCCCTTCCAGGCTGGATGTTTACCCCATCGACTTACCTTTCGGCACACAGGGACACAGTTTAACATCTTAATTTCTAAGTATTTTAAAAAGGATATTTTAATTTTTTTAAAGTTTTGTCCAGATAGTTTGGGCCATTGGATTTTTCTGTTTTGCCTCTAAACTTGAAGTTTGCCCTTTTCTGTATGGTTTTGTGATTATTCCACGACTATTTATTTTCTTTATTTTAAATCTCCGTTTAGTTTTGAGGTGTTGTTTCACTTAAACCCTGTTTCTTGACTCATCGGACTCATCATAAGGATGTGTTTTCCTTATTTCTGGTACAATAGAGACTTATTTACACTTAGTTACATATTTTCATAAATATGCAATCAAATTATATGTAATTTTTTTTTTTTAACAAATCAAATTACTTGTAAAAAAAAAAAAAAAGGATGAAAATGTTGCTGTAAAACTGCAAGTGTTTTATAAAAAAAAAAAACCAACCAAAAAACAGCTGGAAATGTTTTTATGTTAGCTAAAATTTTACATGTTATGAGCTGTATGAACCAGCGATCTCCTGCATGTTTTCTGATTAATGACCATAGTTTGTTTCCTCATGGGCAGACCCATGAGACAAAGTGAAAGAGGGAAGCCTGAGCTGAGAGCGGGATGGGTGGAATCTCTTCCTTGTGGCTGGGATTACAGGATTATTGCACTGGGGCAATGGTGATGGGAGTGAGCTGTGGGGGGAGCAAAACAATGAAGTAGAAGAGCAGGAGTAATGTGACACACTAGGAAGATGCTGTGAGCTGTCACGGACCCCACAGAGGCCCGAAACACCATGGGAGGCACATGAAGGGTGACAGAGTCTGGATCTGCATGTGCCATGTGGAAAATATCATTTCCAGAGGCATGGCCATGGCAGTGTCAAATACCCTCTGAGTTGAACCCTAGCACCAGCAGGTCAGAAAACCAGTGACCTACAGAGCAGCTATCAGACCTGTAAGGCTTAATGTATGTGCTGTCCTCTCCTGGGGTTTATGATGGCCGATTACAGTCAGTGGCCACTCTCAGTACCAAATCGTAAATCCAGTGACAAAATAGGAAAAACCCAAGTTACCTCTCTACATCTCTGTATGCCCTGTCACTGCAGAGATAGATATTTTTTAATCTTCTGCTGAATCAAGCTATGTCCTCAAGTTCCTAAAGATTCACAACTTGTTAATGAAATTTCTGGGTTATCCAGAGGCCGCAGCAGCACAAAAAATAAGATGTATTGGCTTTGTAGCAGCTATAGAGAAAACTTGAATGAAGGCAGCTGTATGTGATTTCTGATCTTTGATCACTTGAGAGTGAAGCCTTAAAGGCTTACCTTTGGGAAGTGTGATTTCCTACCAGAACACTTGTAAGTAGAACACCTTTTGGAACAGGATATCTCCAAATGTTTAACACTTTGGGTGCTATAAATTGTGGTGGTTGACATATAACTAAAACACCCCAAATTTTAAATATATGCTAATATATTATATATAGATACACACACACACACACACATATATATATACACACAGACACATATATATATTTTGCTACACAGACACACATATATACATATGTATATACACATATTTATAACACACATAAATATATGATAGCATATTAAAATATACCTTAAGGAAAAATTATATTTCACACAGTCCATGAGCTTGAGAATGGTTGTGTCAAAATCAAAACCATGTGGAATGCTATGGGGATGAAATTTTTCCTGCTGAAATGTTTAGCAGTGCTTTTGAAGCAGTGACTACAGAAAATTATTTGTAAAAATGCTGAATCTTAATCTGAACGATTTATTCCTTCCTACTAGACAGATTGATCTTGGGCTTATTTCAGTAAATTCTGTGTCTGAGTTACAGTACGTTTCTCTTGGACATTTCTAGAACTGCAAAGGCAGTAGATATTGAATTATAATAGTTTCAAAGAAGCCCATAGTCTTCAAATTCTGGATTATGTGTTTTCTATATTTAAGAAGTCCCAGTTTTTCAGTATGGATTTTTAAAAAAAACCCTTATTTTGAAGTGTGTTTTCTTGCCAAACATCTCTTTAATGCAATAGAAAGTAAGCACAGAACTGAAAAGACAATTTATTGTCATTACACTTAATCAGCACTTTAAGTGATGGTTATTATACTTGAATATACTTAAATAGTATACTTACAGTACATATATAACAGAAGCACCTTTATGTTTGAGTGGTCTACTGTCAGTGGATTATCAGGAGTATGATATGTTTGTCAGTGGGCAAACTCATATATCTACTTTGCATTTGTTGACTGGCTTGCTCTTCCAATGGAGAGAGCTTCTATAGATTTCTTAGAAAGATGAGGATCATAAGTGGTTTAAGAAAGACATATAATACTAAAAAAGAAAAAAAAAAAGCCTCTTCTGGAAAATATTAATTAGTGTTTGGTTCTGAAGTTCTGTAAAGCAGATTTTCTTGTTTGAGCTGTTCTGGCTTGACCTTTTGCAAGGAGAGTACAAAGCTCATATCTGGAATTTGGAGCAGAACATTAGCAAGATGAAGAAATAAAGGAAAATCTTGTCTTGAAGGCCAAAGGATGCCTCAGAAAGCTGAAATTGGCAGCATTTCGGCATGCAGAAGGGATATAATGATTGCAATGTCTTTCTGAAAATGTGGGTAATGACATAATCTTAAACAGGACAACTCGAATACCAGCCGAAATCTGGGTTTTACTATTAGACCTTCTTACTTGCAGAGGTTGTGATAAATGTATCTGATTTATGACTCTAGAAATGTTTCAAGCCTCTTTCTAAATTTTCTTGATAACAGTTTGATTGTGTGAGTCCAAGGAAATGTTTGACTAGCCACAAAGACACTGAAGTTAGAGAACTTATCAGCTCTCAGGAAGCAGGAAGGTAGCTCTGCAAAGCCTTTTCATTTTCTTATTATAAACTGGTAAAGGAAGTATTCTTATGTTTACCCATTTGTCCCATGCAGCACAAATAACTTCTATTGCATGCAAAGGAATTAGAATATTAATTATTTTTCACTCATATAGCTGCCAAAAACAGGTGACTAAAATATGAGAGTTCAGAGGAGGCTGACCTGTCTATCGTAGAATTCAGACTAATATGAACATCATATGCATAAGCTGCATAAAACCTATGACCATCAGTGAATTGGTAGTTCTCCTCCCAAGTATTTTTTAATAGGAAAATAAGATATTCTGGAAAAGTGCAACAGAAAAAAATGCTACAAGTTACACAAATCTATACAAACCCCCCTGTACACTCCTCTCTTCTTTCAGCAGGTTCTGAAAAGTTGAGAATAGGTTAATTCAAATTTGAGTAAAGATTCTTTCCATTCAAGATACTTTCATCATCACAATAGAACTTCTGAGTGTGGTAAGATTAACTTTTAATTACAATAGAAAAAGCCAAATAAACCATGGACACTTATTTTTTTTTAACAGGTACAAATTGAAGGTAGGATCTACAAATGCAGACTTGTAATTAACTATGTCACTCTTTCATAGTTAATCTTTTCCTTTTTATCCTTTCTTCTTTGTATTCACAGTAAAACAAACAAACAAACAAACACCAAACAAACACCCCCCCCCCCAACCCCAACAACAACAAAACCAAAACCCCAAACTTCAACTAAGTAAAAACTGTATTCAAGCCTGCCTTTGAAAATAAGCTTCTCCTTCCTTTTTTTCTTCAGTGTTAATAATCATTTACACCTGGGCATTGTATTTGTGTATGTCAAAATAAGACCCAGTTCCCCTATCCATCTCCTTCATACCCTAAACCACCTCTGTAAAGGCACTACAAGAATCATTGATTTCAGCTGAGGGTCGGAATCTGCTGGTTCCAAAATCTGCTGGAAATACTTCTCCTAGTTCTCCATTTCTTATGTGGCAGGTAATCAAATACCAACAGGAGCATGGATGACCATTCACATAGACTCCATAAATTTTTGCATAAAAGATATGCAGAAATGCAGAAACATTTTATAACAGTGGAAGAATTTGCCCTCTATTTCATTAAATTTTATTTTTGCATGATGATATAGGTCCTCCAGCTTAAGGGGAAACCTTTACAGTACCACAAAATGAGCAGCCCTTCATGGCAAAAAAGGATTGCTTCATAGCCCAGCTGCCTGCCAAATAGGATTAATTCACTGCACACATTGGCAGATGCTCAAGGGTCTGAGTGAATTAAAAGCTGTTTGAAATGAGTCTTCTTTGTGAACTCCTATGCTTAACATTCCTGCTCTCCAGGAGTAGACCTTTCAGTGGACACTTGAAGAAATAGCAGAAAATTAGGCAAAGCTTTCATAAATAGGCTGGTGCCATAATTAATGTTGGGTGGGGAAGAAACTTACAAAAAATATCTCTTGATGAACAGTGGCTTCTCAATGGATTGTAGAGACAGGTATTTTCTCACTTATTTAGTGAGGAAAAACATCAAGTATAGTGGAAAGAAAATAAAAACAAAAAGCACTTAACTGGCAAATAAAACATTCTACCAAGCAAAATTATGGACCAGAAAACATTTCCAACTGCTCCCATAAAATCTGAAACAAAAAAATAAAAGTATTTTCAGTATAAAAACATAGGCAATTGTCCTGGTTTGGCTAGGACAGAAATATTTTTTTCACAGAAGCCATGAGAAAGTGGATTCTGAAACTATGTAAGTGTGTCAAGGTTGTTTATTCTATACCATTTAGGTCACCACCAGTGGCAAGAGTAAGGGATACCCATTTCTGAGAGGAAAATGGGTGTGACTTGTGGTCTGGGGAAAAAAAAACACACCAAAAAAACCCCCAAACAAACAAACAAAACAAAACAAAACAAAACAAAACAAAACAAAACAAAAAAGACAAACAAACAACCTCCCCCCCAACCCCAAACAAACAAACAAACAAAAAACCCAAAACAAAGCAAAAAAACCACCAACCAACCCCAAAACCCATGGCAGTCTAGAGGGTCTGCCTGCCACCATAGTTTTTCATTTTCCTGGGCTTCACAAGCATTTTGCATATAAATCACCCTCTATTTGTACACTTATTACCAACATTGTTGGTGTTTTTGCTTGTTTTCTTATTTTATTGCTGTTTACAGTAAATTGTTTTTACTCAATGTGTAGTTTCTGCCTTTCATGTCTCCTGCTGGAGTGGGGTGGGGAGTGACTTGTAGGTTCTTTTTTGGTGGAATTGCTAAACTGGGGAATACTATTCCTAAACCCTGACGTAATGCAAAAATATGGTAGGGAAAAATTTAAAAATGTGAGTAACTTTAAAAGGGAAGGATATGCAAAGTATTCTTAATAGAAGAAGAGGAGGTGGAAAGATAGAAAAGATAGAAAAGATTTGATAGAATTAACTTCCCTTCTAAATCTTACACTTAACATGTAACAAGGTAAATTTTAGCAAATTGCTTTCAAAATTGGGGGATACCTTTGTGACTTGGAACCCTGGAAGGGATTTTCTTCTACAAACCCTTCTGATTGCATTTTTGGACACCTATTGGCACCCATTCTATCTGGTGATGTAGTTTCATACTCTGATTCCATGTAGTAGAAAGAGAAATATCTTTTTCATTCTTTGTTTTTTTTCCTTGGTAGTTCTCAATACTTTTTCCTTTATTTTTCTAGATATTAATCGTTCTCTTTCCAGAATGCCTTTCAATGCATAATCTTGTCCAAAACTTCCAGGACAGTGAAATGCATGTTACCAACAGCATCACCCTTATGGACTTGACTATCAACTGTTTAAAAAACCTTCCCATATGTTCACACATTTCCAATGTATTGAATTTACTTGATTGATGTAAGTTTTTCTCCTTTTGTGTGAGTTTAAGACAAAACTAAAAAAAAAAAAAAAAAAAAAAAAGGTTCTGGTTTTTTCCCCCTGCGCTTTTTTTCTGTTGTAGGACTCCTTTTGGACTGCAACCCAAAATTTAAATAAATAAGAAATAATTTTTAAAATTACAGAGGCTATATCAGGGCTTTAGACTGGAGGCCTTTTTAGATGAGAAAATTAGAAAGCATTAGAGAAAGTGGAGGGGCAACAGGAAGCCACAGTTTTCATGATGTAAGGCTCTCATGAATCTTTCATTATGTTTCAAAAATAAAAAGGGTAGCTGCAAAAGACCTAGGAGAAACCTAAATGTCATTCTTCCAAAACTTATGAGTCTTGTTATCTTCAGAAATATTTTTGCTAAATGACATAAATATTTTAAAATTATCTTCTATTAAAAGATGTGATATTGCTACTAGAATGGCATGCTCAAAAACATACTGGGTCTATCTTATTAATTAATATTGATCAGCAGTAATATTTTGCTGCACTGGTACACTTCTAAAGGAAGGACGATATTTCTTCTTTGACAAAGAGAACTAGTACATCAGTTTTGAAGTTTTATTGATAAATATGTTATACATGTTATAAGTAAGCTTATAATTTCCCTAAGGAATGGGGAATTCAATGCAACACATAGTTTCTACAAAAATGGGCACACTGATCTATAATTACACCTGGTAATGTTCTTTGTCTCAAGTTTTCTCAGTGAATTGAAGTATGATTACCTGTTTTTTATCTATAGAAATTATTTTGTTTTGCCAAATTCAAAGTAAGCTTAATTTGCTGCCTCCAAAGTGAGACGTATATGTAACATGGTTACACAGTACATTTAAAACAGTACTGTTAAAAGTTTCTAATGAATAATGGAAGTAATTATTATGTGAATTGTCTCTTCTCTATAATTTACCTAGCCGAAGAATTTGCAAATAATTCCAGTAACCTAGGAATTTATAATTAGCAGAGTTTTTACGCAATTTTCTCTGAATCGAACACTGGATCTGATTTAATCCTTATGCAATGTCTGAGTTTTAATATGGGCAGGAAAGGCATCTTAGAAGTAATTTCTCGGCAGGATAGAAAATTATTTGCAGCAACACCATGAAACAAATGAGACTACAATGGTAGGGCAGAAATATTAATATATGAAAAACAGCTACAGCTCCCTCCAAACCCCAGATAGAGTAAAATTTGTCAATAGACTTGTACTTCTTGCATCCCTGTGTTTGGATGACTTGGAACAATTTATCTTGCAGAGACATTCATAGAAAGAGAAATAGGATAGGCAGGTTAAAGAACAGCACAGCTTTGCTGCAAATATTCCTTTGGAGGACTGTATATAAAAAAAGAAAGAAAGTGAAGGTTACTAACTAGTCTTTAATTAGATAGAAATTCTTCACCAACAATGTTTCGTGCTGTCCTTTAACTTACTTTAACTTTCCCAGTGTTTGGGTTTCATGTCCTCTCCCCCTGAAGATGTAAATCACTATATACATTGTGATTTATGTTAGATGTGCTGATAATTCACTTCTTCCAATGCTCTTTCTTGTTCAGGGCTTTAAAAATGTGTGGGATTTTTTTCACTATAAAATTTTAGTAATGGCTTATAGTAAATCAACTTTTTGAATGGAGTACTCAATACACATTCTTTTATTGCATGGTTCATTGCAATATCCCATCTCCTTGATACTTTCCATTCTGAATAGGCTTGAATAAGTAATCTGTAGTATTTAGGTGTATTGATATTTTATTAGTTCATTTCCTTTTGATTTGCAGGTGCCCTTCTGCAGACTGAGAGAAAGAAACAGAGCCGGGGATAGAACTACAAGGTTCAAAATTTTTTGAGGAAATCTTTAAGAATTAAAGTCTGAATAATACTACCATATCAGATAGTTCTGCTGTTTGCTTAGTATACTGATTTTCATTATATTTACAGCCTTTTTCTTTTATGAATTTTCTTTTCCTACAGTTATAATACATAGTATTCAGACTCTGTTATTTCCATTTCATAATATTTCATTAAAATTTATTTGTGTGTCATTAAACTCACACTCTCTCCGCTCCTGTAGTTATCCACACTATAGTTATCTTGTCATCATAAATTCTCTGTTAATAGGATTTTATTTCTGAAGTAACAATAAAAAGTAATGGAAAAATGAAATTTTTGTAACAAATTATTGTAAAGCGCAGAAACTGAGCCAGCAGGCTGCAAAAATGAGATAAGTATTTTTCTTCACTTTCAGAGCAATATATTAACAATTTATGAGCTATCACTTCAAATAATCTAATTGGATTGGTGGAATCTGGACAATAAGTATGAAATATTGTCTCTGAGGGGACATCTATGGGTTTTTTTATTTTAACTGTATTTCAGACTTTGTCATAGTAATATGCATGTGTGTGTTGAGTCAAAAGGAAATAGTCTCAGCTACTTTTTAAATTTAATGAAAGATTTTTATATGGATTTTACTTACCATACACACAAAATTTAGAGCTTTTGGAATATCGGGCTGCACTTATCTATCACCATTTTGACTTCATGTCTTTGTTACTTGAAAAAAAGACTGTTTTTTGTTTCTCCCCAGGGAGATATAAAACTGCTACATCACCCTTATATGTATTTATTATTAAAAAAATAAATAAATACAGAATTACTCATAATCTTTTATCAGTTTGTTTTTCCTAAAAGAGTATCAGATAAAACTGGAAAAGTAGGGTGATATTTTGTAATCATTGGTGTTTCAACATGACAATGTTGTTTGTTTTCAGCTGATGCAGCATTCAAACAAGGAAAGCATTTTTCTATCTAACAATTTTTTAAACTTACATCTTTGTTTCCTTCTTGGAAATAAGATTTAAATACATACTACATCTATACAACTAATATAATTTCTGGAGCTCTTAACACAGAACACTCAGCAAAAGTACATAGGTATCCTGAGAGACTCAGATAGGAATGTGTTTCAAACAGCCTAGTGTTTTTTCATTTAGTTTTTCATCTGTTCTGTAATATGGTAGAAGAATTGGAAAATGTTATGTATGTATAAATTCACACAATGCACATGCATTTAAACAAACAAAAGTAACAGCAGAAATACTTGGCATTCTAACAGGCTATTTAAAATTTGGATATAATTTAATTCAACTGGATGTGCAGATCCTCACAGCAGCACTATCCAAAGTCCAGACATGCACCATAAATAAATCTAGAAAGAAAGTGAGTAGTCTCCAGCAGTCTTTAAAGGTAAAAAGCTGGTATTACCTTGGTTAATGTCCTAATAATTATATATCTTCTGTTGCCTTTTGCTTTGGAGTTTCAGTAAGGTCATGTTTTCTGTTATACATGTCATGGTTTAGTCTCAGCCAGCAGCCAAGTACCACACTTGTACTCACTCACTTCTGCACCAGCAGAGCTGGAAGAGTAAAAGACAGGACACTGGTGGGTTGAGATACAGTTTAATAAGAAAAGCAAAACCCATGCCCACAGCAAAACAAAGCAAGGAAATTTCTCACCACTTTCCATGTGCAGGCAGGTGTTCAGACATCCCCCAAAAAGCAGGGCTCCATCATGTATAACAGTTATTTGGGAACACTCCAAGTGTTCCCCCTCTTCCCCCTACTTTAAATACTGAACATGATATCCAATGATCTGGAATATTCCTTTGGCCTGTTTAGGTCACCTGTCCTGGCTGTGTCTCCTCCCAGCTTTCCATGCACCCCCAGCACCCTTGCCAGCTTAGCAGTATAAAAAACAGGGAAAGCCTTGGCTCTTTGTAAGCCATGCTCAGCATTAATTAAAACATTACTATATTATCAACCCTGGATTAAGCACAAATTCAAATCAGCCCCATACTAGCAACTAGTAAGGAGCTAACTAGCTAATTCTACTTCAATCCAAACTGGGACAGAATATTAGTGGTTTAATTGTGAGGCACAATTATGCTACAGTAAAATGATTAACATTTTAAGTGATCAATTCCTACATTTTCTGGGCTGAAAGGACAACCTTGAAGTATTGGGAGAGCAAGAGTACCCAGTTTAGGGTTGTTGTCTTGTACAACTTTAGTCTGCTCGAGGCTGTACTTTACCCTCCTGACTTCACTACGCAGTCAGGAACCTGATGCACAAACGCTGTATTTATAAACTAAACATTTTTGTTTCTTTTTGGGCAAATATATAAACTAATACAAATTAATATATAATACAGAAGGAAACTCAAGACATTGCAGCCTAATCTCCAGCTAAGCTTTGGTCTCACCTTGGCTGAGGGGTGAATGGTATTTGTGGCATCTTATGTTATAGGGATGTAATTTAGCCGTAAAGTTGTTATTTTGGAAAATGACCTTTGTCAATTCTAAGATGAATGCCCTTCTGATATTATTTTATGAAGGACTTTATACACCCATCAATTTATCTCCTGGTTTCTTAGCGTTAAGTCAAACTGCTTTCATGAAAGGCTTTTCTACTGTGCTTGAATCTGTGATAATGTCCAGGAATAAAAATTGTGGATAAAATACTCAGAAAATAAAAAAAGATACTCACATAACTACTTCCCAGTGGCATGTTTGCCTCCACATAGGCTCTTGGCCCATCACTTTCACATTATGGCAGGCATCACGTGAAGTCAGTAGGAGGCAGGTTCAAAAGAAAGAAAAGGAGGTGACTTTTCAAGTTATAGGTGTACAACTTGCTGTGGATATGGAGCTGTGTATATCTTGCTAGAGGATTTCCTGGGCTTTCATAGTACAGAGAGAGACAGGTGAAGTTAATGTAAGAAATCTCTGCTAAGTCTACTATGTACTACTAAAAAAGTTACATCTGGCCCTGGAAATCCTTGAACTTTAAGTTTTTTGGGAAGAACTTTTGGTGTTGGTAAGCACCGTGTTTGAAGATCACTGCAAGCTGCTGTGAAGAAGTGACTCCTGAGACTGAAGGAGTACAGGGAAGAACCAGTCCTGTTGAGCAGCCAACTCTAAGTACCTGTGGTCTTGTCCTAACTGTATTTTCTGTCAGTGTGAACCACTCCAAGGATCTTCAACAATCATTAGCAAAGCAACATACACTTAAGGGATGTGTGTACATTAGAAATTTCTCACTTCTGATTATGTAAATGATTTTTTTGGTGTGGTTTCAAGAAATTAAAATAGGTCTTTGTTTTCATGTGCTGCTCTGAGTTTACATACTTTTATCTCTTTCCATAGTTAGGAAATTAAGTAGGAACATAATCTGGGAAAATTGAGAGATTGCTGCTGATGATATGGCTAAAGAGCTTCCCTTTCTCAGGCTGGAAGACAGCTCTGTTGAGTGTTAGGAGTGCTGTTTACAAAAAAACTGTAGAAGAGATAGGAATCTTTAAAGTGGCACTAGAATAATTTCAGCTCAATTCTTTCCTTGGATCTCTATATTACAAGGTTGCCACACATTTATCTCCCTTCAATGAATTACTGTTCCCTTAATTTTGGGACATTAAATTTTGGCACAACACTTTGACTGTTTGAGGTTCCATACATAAGCAACATGGCCATTGTTTCATTAAGTGAATTATACTGGACACATATATATCCTACTACAACTTACTTTACTGGTAACTCTTTGTGAACCCCTTAAGTAATGTGTCTGTTTCCACATGCCTATGTGAGACGCTAAGAAAGGATGTGTTAATTGAAAAGCCCAAACAAGAAACTTAGAACACACTGGAAAAAGATGCCAATAACTCCTTTTAAAGAGGTAAAAAGAGGAGCTTTTGAAATGTCCTTAAGGTCAGTGAAAACTGTTTTGTGGCATCAAAACTCTGTAAATCTGAGGCAGCATAGCTGATTAATAAATACACGAACAACAATGATAAAGTTTTAAAAGAAATCTTGAGTACCTACAGCAAAAAGCACAAGAAACCTGTATGTTTTGTAATGTATTAATTCAGACTCGCTATCTGCAACTACAGAAATGGAGATGGATCTTAGTGAGGGTGTTAGACTGTAATGGATTCAGAAATTTCAAAGGATCTGAAGCATCTTAAGCAATGGACTGCCCAGCTGAAGCATAACATAAATTCCCTACTTACAAGCAGCACCAAGGAATGAAAAGAACTGCATGTGAGAAATTGGAATGGAGGTTTGCCACTGTGCATGTGTTGGTATGGTGTTGTAGGTAATAAAATGTCCCAGTTTGCCACAATTTCAGCATTTCGTTTCTGCTAGAAGTAGTACAAAATAAAGTAATAGGCACCAGAGAGAAGTAATACGTGTTTCTTGAAGTTGTTTATTTCTCACATGTTTAAAGACTGACTCCTTTTTAAACGGGTAGTGGTAGCATTATATAAACAGGGTAGTTCTTTGTGCCTAGCATGGTGTACCTTAGAAAATAAATTGTAAGTAATGCTGTCTTTGTTTTGTGGGTCAAAACAATTGCAAGCTCCTGGGCTAGGAATTTCATCACTTTGCAATAACCATTGGACACAATCTGTTTGGGTCTTTCTCAATAGTAGGACCAGAAGTCTTCCTAGAGGGTAAAAAAGAGAGAGTTTTATCATACAATACCCCTTTGCATGGTTTCTGAGCATCCTGTATTTTTTTAGTTGTTTTGCTGTTTAAATGACACCCTAAACAGGAAATTGTCAATGCAGCTGTGTCTTTCAGCAAAGATTTTCTTATTACTTTTAATTCACTATATATAGTGTGTCATAATTTTCTTCAGGTGTCAAAACAGAAAATTAGGCAGCCAGCTATTGAAAAGCAGAGAGTGAAACTGGGTTTTTTGGGTTGTATTTTCATTCAGTTTATAAGAATGGACTATTCTATAAGGATCTATTTTCTTCCCATAGCTGGAGATGGAGGTAAAGATGAATTTCTGCCTCATTATATTCCACGTAATGCCAGCATCTCCACTTTTATTTCTACTCTGAACATTAGATAGATAGCTCAGAGTGGTGATGACTATCAGATCAACATGTCTATACATTCTGGAAGTATTTCTACACCTGTAAATAATCTAGGGATTGTTCTAAATTTTGGCACACCTCAAAATGCAGGAGAGCAACTGTATTAACTAAAACGCCTGAAACAGCACATTACATGGGTGTCTTCTGGACCTAAATTTCAGAAGCATATACTTGCCTCTAATTTGTCATAGCAATCCCAATAATCCAGTGGGGTCTACCTGACATGTTTCATGCCCCGGAATGGAGCTATAGTAGTATCTAGTTTGTGCATCCAGAGGGAATTTTGCTCAGCTCTTCAGTTGATAACTCCCAGAAGAAATTTTCCACGTATCAAGGAACATGAAACACTCCAAGTCAGAAGGTTACATTGAACCTTCATTTAGTGGAAGGGCAATTTACATCCTTTTGTAAGATTTCTGCTTTTCTGCAGCTGAAAGGGAGCATTTCTGCAGATTGCAACAGTAGATTGATGTGCAAATAAGTATGCACATGAATTCATATGCATGAATCCATAAAGGACAGTACATCTCTTTCCAGGAGAGATGACTAGTGCTCCTGGAGGGAGACAATGCACTCTTCCACCTGCAACAATCAACTGGCACTTAATGAAGATGCATGAAGAGGTGTGCAATTACTTCAAAAATTGTTATTTATTTTTCTTGAGAATGAACTGGAACTAGTTGAAAAAGCATGACAAATGCAGATCCCGGATATTCAACTGCTATTCAAAAAACACAATGACTCCTGTGTAATTTACTTTAGCACTGCAGCCAAAATTATTCTAGTAGCCTGGAGTATTTCAGTAGTCTATGAGTGTTGATAAAATATTATCATAAGAGTAAAGAGAAGCATGAACACATGACATCTTAAAATTTACCCTGAAAGAAAAGCATGGAAGCTATTGTATTAATATTGTATATTGTGAGAGTCCTTTAATGAGACATAATGCAGTGATGTGGAACACAGAAAAGACACAGAACAGAAGTTTAGAGAGAGATAGACTTCCACACTTAATAACACAAAATTGTTATTTTGAGGGAATGAAACTTCAGTAGGAAGGGTTTCGGGAAATGATGATGAAAGTTTAAAAGGGAAGCAGCATGCCCCTTCCCTTTGTCCTGGGGCTTAATTTTTTTATACACTTCAGTGAGAGTTGTATTTGTCATTCATGCCTTAAACAAGGCAAGAATCTGTCTCAATAAGACATCGCTTCCTAACTGGATTTTGTCATCTATAAAGTTTAGAGTTTAACTTTTTTTAAAGTAACTTTTTTTCTTTTTGGTATGAGTGTTTGTGTTCTAATGCTAAAATATCTGTGCAGCACTTGGAAACTGGCAGGCCATTTTGGTCTGCAATATCAACTGCTTAGGCATGAACATTTTCTTGTAATTTTACCTCAGTATAAAAGTGTTTCGTGGAAATCCTCATTACTTTTGTATTCTGCTAGTATTTTCATTGGCTGGATACAAATACGTATTCGGAATATTAAGTGTCAACTTTTATTACTGTGGAGTGATATTTGCAAGGCTTTTAAAATCTTTGTTGTTGTCTGTCCTAGTGAAAGACGTCCATTGTTTCATAGCAATTTCTTCTCCTGTGGATCTCCACCTGTGTTCAATGGCAGGTTTGCATTCACCCCAGTCACCGTCATACACAGCAGCTGGGCACTGTCAAGGTTCTGAGTCTTCATTCCCTTCCAGGCAGGCACTTGTACTTTTTCCAGCTTGATTTGCTCTTGTGATGCACTCAGCATATTTTGGATTTTATGATCTGACCCAAATGTGAGGGATATGAGGGTGAAGAAAGTGGGGGGAACTGCTTCAAATGCATTGGCTATAAAAATATTTGGGCGCTCAACTCAAATCTTGGATTTGCACCTTTGCAAAAAAGCCATGACATGGCTTTTTTCCTGTTTTATTTGGTACATAAAAATACATTTTCACACTGCTTGCTCCAGAGGATATCTCTTTTCCTTGTTTCTTTTCGATTTCTGGCAACCAAGTGGTTTGACTGCTGCCTGCTGCAGGCAGCGGAGTGTGCCAATCCTCACAGCATTTGTAAGTACAGTGAAGGAGTTCTGTTAGCTTTCTAACATCTATCCCTGGAGGAGATGTTGCACTAATCTAATATTAAATTAGCTCTTGCATTCCAGCTACTACATAACCAAAGTTAATTTTGGAAAATAATTTAATTACAGTGCTGTGTTACACATGAGCAATAGGTAACGCATCATGAATATTATATGAATTCTATCTACATGAAAAAATCCCAACTTTAATTGTAGAATTTGTTTACCAAATATTTGAAGTAGATCTACTTAAAAAGAAAAAGAGACAAGACAACAAAATGGTTTAATTAAACAGAACAGATGCAATGAAACAGTAGCTAGTTCTGAGGGAAAGCAAGTGGAAAATTAGCCACACCACTAACCTGTGGGGTTTTCATGTAAATGAAATGGAAAAGGACATAAATATACAGGAAATAAAAGGGAAATTTAAGGATACCTTTTTTATGTTCAATGTTTCAGGGTGAACAGGAAGAGTTTGACATACTGTAGACCAGTGGAGGATTACTTGGTGAAGAATGAGGAAAGACTCGTACCCATGGAGATACCAAACCATACTACCTTCTGATGCAACTAAGTGCAGTGATATGTGATTTGAAAACCTCTCAGTGAAGTTCTCATTGATATTTTTTTCCACCTGTATTCACTTCCCTCTTTTCTCTCCCCCTGCCTCCTGTTTTTCAACAGGCATTTTGACTGCTGTTTTCTTTGGTTTTGTATTTTCATCTTGCTCTGTGCTGTTTGCCATCATTAAAGATCTGCTAAGGCATGAGGTCTGCACAGCAGACTCTAAGCAGTTTAGAGCTGCTTTTTATGGTGCTGAATGTCTCCAGATGCAGTTTTACAGCACTTGCATTCAACTAACACAATCAGACAGGCTGTCTGGGGGAGATATCATGATATCAAAACATGAGAGGACAAAGTTTTCTTGTTATAGGCCTTGGACTTTGAAACAGCATCAACAACCAGACCAACTGAAAGACCCAGAGGTGGAAGTTATGTTCTGCTTTGTGATTTATTTTAGTATTTTGTGGTGGGGAGAATTAACATGGGTGTATGAGACTACCTGTTTTAGAAACATATATTAAATTCAGCTTCTTGAGAGAGTAAGAGACCATCATCCATCATCAGCTGGTTAATTTTTCAGTATTTTGTTTCTGGGAAATTCTGTACAAAGCTACAGAAAAAAGGCTGTGTTTTTATCAATCTGATGCACCACAATGTCACACCGACATAAACACTGATAATTACACAGTCAGTGCGGATTTTTTCACTGGTGATACTTTCAGCAAATGACTAGCTACCTTGTCATAGCAGAGAAAGCTAATAGCAGCATTGTTTGTTTTTCACCTTCATTGTGCTCTCAAATAAAGTCTTCATATTTCATTTTTTAGTTAAACACAATTCTTTGAAACTTGGATATGTAATACAAGAGCCTAAATAAAATTTACTAATAATTCTATTATAACCTTAGGCAATGTTTCTGGAAGCATTGGTCTGACTTTGGATTTATGCATTTATATCAAGAATGACTTGACATATGCATTAGGAATCCTTCTCTCTTAAAAATTTATAATAATTTTTCAGTCCACCTACCTATCTGAAAGGCCTTAGGAATGTAGGGTTGATAGAGGTGAAAAGTTCCAAGCTGTAATCTGCTGCTGTGTATACAGAGGCAGATGAATCAGAGAAAAAGATAAAGCAGCAGTTGCTGAAATACACATTTTTCTTAGTTATTTCTCAGTGTATATTAAGTAGGTTTTTTTTTTTTACCCATTTGGTTGAGATTATCTATTTAATCTCTCTAGCAGCAATGAAATGAGAAATTATGTGTTAATAGCTTGTAAACAATCTGTAAACATTTACACAAATTATTGTGCTATGGTGTTATACCAGATTGGAAAAAGCCTTTTCTTGTGGTTGTGTTGACACTGGGCTTCTGAACAATGAGATTACATTCAATGAGAGCACATTGAAGGAAACACAGGCTTTTAAACAAGGTTTGTCAAGAATACGGCATTACATCCATGACCTTGATGACCTTGAGTGGAACATTGAATTAAAATGAATCTTGCTTTTAAAATAGATAATGGAAGTTCTTAATGTCTTAAATGTCTTAAGAGGGGAAAAAAAAAAAAAAAAAGAAAAAAGAAAAAAAGAAAATTCTGTTTATCTGAGCAAGTAGTTCCATCTACCAAAATGTTTCCATGTTTCACAATATAAAAAGGCAAAGGGCACCTGGTTGAAGTGTGTTTTTGATCCAAACCATTCATGGTGGAAGATTTATGGCAATGACTGCTGCAAAGACACTGAAATCCTCTCCTCCTCTCCCACAAGCTGTCATAATTGCATTTATTTTGCTACCCCTTAAAGCTTTTCTTAAAAATTATCTTTATGGTTACATTTTCTGTTGACTTCAGAAAACATAAGTTCACTGTAACTTTGAATGTGATATTCTTGAGCAGATTATGCAGCTTGAGGTCTGAAACCAAGATCCAGTTTCTAAAACAACCAATCTGAAAAATAAAATTCAGTTTTCAGTAAGTCAGTAGCAAAATCATTACTTCAGTGTAGTAACATTGTTGCCGGAGGGAAGCAAAAAGCTGCTATTAGCTTTTATTCAACTTCTGCCTACAGATACTTATTACTTTTTATCACTGATACCACTGTTTCCATCCCTGTCACTCTTGCTCCTGTTTTCCTCACGTAGAAGTGAAACTCAAAAATACATCTGGAGTACATGCCTGTGATCTTTTCTACATATCTCCCTTTTTTACATATCTCTTCCTGACTGCTGTGTCTTGAAAGAGAATGAAAAGTTACGAGCTTTTACTTTTCTAAAATTAATTTAGATCAAGCTGAGATGCCTTTGCACCACATGTTGCTCTGCAGAGAAGTGGGGTAGCTGTGTCAGGTAATATTTTGTAAAATTAAACTCTGTTTTCCATAAAGACTACCACTAACTTGAAGTCTCTAGGAGAATATTTGAATCTTTGCTCATTTGCTAAACTGATTCCTGATGACTTAAGCAAAGCTAGTTTTTACAAGCTGTATGCATACATTTATTTTCTAAATTTTTCATACAAGTAGTTTCTTTCCACCCTTTCCTGACCAAGGGGAAATTTCCATGGAGAGGTGGACCAAATACTTTGTAAATCCAGATCAGAACCATTTGTGGGAGAGCCTGGGCTTTCCAGGGGACAGAATGAAGAACTGCCCACAGCAGTGCTGAGCTCTTGGTCCAAAAGCAGCACAGATCCGTAAGTCATGCTGTTGACTAATGTGTTTGGAAGCTGACCTGGAGGTGTTGTGCCACTGCCTCATGAATGTGATTCCGGAACACCAAGGAACCTAGCCATCAGCAATGGTTTAATTGTGTAAGGGCAGGGGTGTGGATGTGGGCTGTCAAAAGTGTGCCAGATTTTAACGAAGATTGTGTTTCCATATCTAGGTATTTGCAAGTTGCTGCCTATTACAATGAAAGGGTCAGCATGTTTGTTTGTCTCAGGAATCTAGCTTGATTAGTTCTTACACACCATGAAAAATGTAATATAATGCATTTGGACACAAGTAATTAAAAAGGAGAAACTGAGCTATAGTGTTTGCTGGAATAATTTATAGAAATGTAGGGAGATCTGAATCTAGAAATAGCTGCTGTAGACCTAATGTGAATATTTGATTATGAAAATAGATGAAATAATAATTGAAGCATGGATAACTGTAAATCTATTTTTTTTCTAAGCCAGAAGCAGAATGTTAATCAGTTTCCAGAAATTAGGAGAATCATCCCTGCATTGCAGGCTACCCACCTGGTAATCTCAGTCTCTTATGTGGCATGTTGGTTTGCATAATTACTGTTAATGAAGAAGTCCCTGGTGCAATGAGTAACTTTATGAATGGTTCCGTCTGGATATTATAAAACTTTCTGGAAAAAGAATTTGGCTAATGATCTGCCTAAGAGCTAGAAGACAGATGCAGGTTAATCTGATTTGTGTCTAAGAAGATACAGTGACAAAAAAAGTTACTGTTGCTTTTCAGGCAAGGCCAAGTCCCATTGCAGAACTCTTTGACAAAAAAGTGGTGAGAAAAAGTTTTATTGGTGTCTGAAAATTATAAATATGTAATTCTTGTTTTATGGATTGCAAATAAGGAGAAGCACTATTTACCCAACACTCTTTGGGAAAAACTGTTTTGGTCAATATCTTCCAGGTTGTGATATATGTGTTTGTGGGGACTGAGAGAAATAACCTGAGATATTCATTGTGATTGGATAGGCTAAATTTAATTCAATTCAAAACCATCTCTACAAACTACTCAAAGAAAACAACCCTGTTTTGTGAACTTTATTTGTTCAGATATTTTGTGTTGTGTATCAAAATAGTGAATATTGCCTATTTTAAAGAAGACACACTGAAACAACAGTTTGTTCTCGTCACTAAAAGTCTGCATTCATTCCAGGGTTTTAAAGATGATGGCATTGCTCTCAAGAAATGGTGCTTAACAATGTACTGAATAGTCTCACTGCTTTGGTATAGGAAGTATTTTGTCACCATGTAGGCAGTGTCCTGAGTGGGAAAAGATAACTTTGTATTTTACCTCCACCTTCTTAATTGAAGCTGTTCAGAATGGGGGGTTTCTGCAGCAAAGGTAGCTGTCCAGACTAAGCTGCAGCCAGGACAACCAAAACTCCAAATATGGAAGTAATGTTGACAAAATGTAGGAAAAAGTAATGCAGGTGGCTAAAAAAATGTTCCTCACAGTCACTGCTTGAACCATAGTTCACCATGTGCCTTTTTTAATTTCAGTCTGTCCCAGAGGCTAACACAACTATAATCAGGGTTATTGCTATTATTCTTGGCCTTAATTACAGCAAAAAGTGATTCTGTCTAGAAGGTTCAGGAAGCATTTAAGGGTATATACTTGTTATTTGAAGTCAGTCTGTTTTAATGTCTTGCCAAGGCTAACATGAAGTAAGCTTGTTTTTTTTTTTTTGTTACCAATGATAATATGTAGATCTGAGTGCCAGCAGCGGGCAGGAGCAAAAAAAGAGAAAATATATCCTACAGTGAAAGATAAGTTAAATTGTCCTTCCACTGTGACATTTACTTTACCCTTTTTCAAGATCTTTGAATGAAACTACAATACTTCTTGTATACTTTGCAGTAATCTGATGCTGAGCAGGATATGATTTATCAGATTTATAAGCTCCATACCTGTGTGTGTAGTTCTGAAGACTTTTATATTTGGGTAGATATAGACTGTGAAGATATGAAACATCTGTGTTGGAAGGAACTGGAGAATGTCCTCTGTTCTGTTGCATGGAGCTTCTATTTTGTACCTTAATTTCCTTGTTTGAAATTTTGTTGAAACTATATTTAACCAGTATGTTCTAGTTTTAAACTAAATGTTCATCATCTATAAAATGTATCATGAGCTAAGTTAAAAATTAGTATCTGGCTCTACTGTGCTTAAAATCTTGATTATTGCATCACTGTTTTTCAAATATTTGATCTTGGTTTTGTGGTAATACTACCATTTTCTCCCACACTAGAAAGTACTTGGGATACATCATCCTCATACAAGTATAATCTGAACTGAATTTATTAGTCGGTCGTTTGAGTCAAAAGCCCCACTACTTGTGGTTGGATTTCTAAACAGCAACTTCATATGATCTCATCTGAATTATTCTTGTATATGATTCCACATGAGTACAACAATAGTTCACCAGATAGAAAGTCAATATACACTTTTTTTTCACACATAAGCCTCCCTGTGAGCTTTGATTTCAACAGAGGGGAGAATGAATGCATTTGATGCAAGTACCGCTTCACAGAAATTACTTGGAAAATTACAAGAGTTTTAAAAATCGACCAGAATCTAAATAATTTAGCCAACAGTTTAATCATATAACACACTGAGTATGGAAAAAGTGAAGCAATTTGATGGAATATGGCATAATTCTGTGCTACAATGAAGCATATGCAGGAAACATGCAAATATTTGATGACTAGTCACAAAATGAAAATAGAAAAAAATGTAAAGAACACAGGTAAGTGGTTTTGTAAAAATCAAGACTTCTTTCCAAAGGAAAGAGTGTTTCTCTCTAACAAAGTCAGGCATGGTGGTAAGAGACTTTGTTAATTATTCCGACATTAATGACCGTGAAGAAGACTTCAGGGTCTTCCTCATGGGAATTAATGTATACACATAATTTCAAGTGAAAAACAACACAGTTGTGGGATGGGATGCTTCTTTTGCTATGTTTGTGTAGAAAATAACAGCAGATTATGTAACAGAGTAGGTTCAATAGCACATTCAATGTGACCAAATGGATAATAGAGATGATATAATCCCTGTAACAAAAACATACTTATATGTGTTAATTGGAAATCTTCATATGATCTTACCTCTCACTGCATAGAATCATAGAATGTGCTGAGTTGGAGGGGACTCAACAGGATTGTAGAGTCAGCTCCTGGCCTGCACAGGACAGTTCCAAGAAACACTCCATGTGCCTAAAAGCATTGTTCAAGTTCTTTCTTGAGCTCTGTCAAGCTTGGTGTTATGACCAGTTCCCTGGAGATCCCATTCTGATGCCCAGCCACCCTGTTAATGAAAAACCCTTTCCTGTTATCTGACCTAAACCTTCTCTGACTCAGCTTCATGCTCTTTCCTTGAGTGCCATAAATGGTCACAGGACTGAAGAGATTGGTACCTACTCCTCTGCTTCCCCTGTGAGGATGTTGAAGACTGCAACATAGAAAATAAAAATTAATCTGGTTTATTGGCTATTTATCACCCTATCTGTTTCTTTTCTTTTCTTTTCTTTTCTTTTCTTTTCTTTTCTTTTCTTTTCTTTTCTTTTCTTTTCTTTTCTTTTCTTTTCTTTTCTTTTCTTTTCTTTTCTTTTCTTTTCTTTTTTCTTTTCTTTTCTCTTCTCGTTTCGTTTCTTTTTTCGTTTCTTTTAGTTTCTTTTTGTTTCGGTTTCGTTTTGTTTCATTTTGTTTCGTTTCTTTTCACTTCTTTTCATTTCTTTTTTCTTTTGTTTCATTTTGTTTGTTTTTTTCACCTTTACCAATGGGAATTCCTGGATAATATCTAATTTTCTTGACACATAAAGTCATAGCAACAATTAGATTGGAAAGGACCTTTAGGATCATCATATTCTACTGTTGATCTACCTCTGCCAGATCCCTCACCAAAGCATATCCCAAAGCACCTTATATATATGTCTTCTAGATACCTCCAGGGATCATGACTCATCCACTTTCCTTGACAGCTCATTCCAGAACTTGGCAAACCTTGTTGTAAAGAACATTTTCCTTATATCCAATGTAAACCTTCCCTAGCTCAGCTTGATGCCAGTTCCTCTTGTGCTGTTATGTGTAACCTGGGTGCACTGGCCAATCTCTCTTTTCATGTAGCTGAAGAGAGTGATAAGGTCAGACCTGAGTCTCATTTTTTCCCCGACTAATCTCCTCAAGTTCCCTCAGCTTCTTTTCATTAGTCTTATGCTCCAGACCCTTTCTCAGCTTGGTTGCCTTCCTCTGGGCATGCTTCAAGACACTCCATGTCCTTTGTGCACTGAGGGCCCCAGAAATAAATGAAGGATTCAAGATGTGGCCTCCATAGTGATGAGTAAAGGGGGACAATCACCCCTCTGGTCCTGCTGGCCACATTATTGCTAATACAGGCCAGGATGCTATTGGCCTTATTGGTCACCTGGGCACACTGATGGTTCAGGTTCAGGTGCTGCCCACTAGCATCCTGAGGTCCTTTTCTGTTGGACAGATTTCCAGATGTTTTTCCACAAGCCTGTAGCACTGCATGATGTTGTTGTGACCTGAGTACAGTTTGGAAACAGGTGTCAAAGTACTGCTGAACTCATTACAAAAGTAGATGCACTGGAGAGCTAGAAGCCCGGGCATGTCGAGGCAAGACCCTGAAGAAGGAAGAGATCAGAGTGTATGTATATACGTTTGGGTGCAAGACAGCGCAGGTCTGTACAAGTCTGTACTAGCCCATAGTTAAGCAATGTTACTAAGAAACATAGATGTGGTTGTTATGGTTGAAAGGTATATAAACCAGCAGTGTGTTTAATAAAATTGGCTTCATGATGCAAACCATGGGGACCCCTTCTCTTCCATTGCCCAACAATTGGTTCCCTGTGTGAGGATAGTGATGTCCGCCCTGAAGGACTAAGTGCCCATGAGAGGAAGGAGGAAGCTAGCCAGTGACAATGAAATCCCTCTGGAAAGGAGGTGAGCTGCAGGGGATGATGGGGCAGGGGATGTCAGCTCAGGAAAAAGACATTTTTGAACTTATGACAAAGCTTTTACAACAGCATGGCAAATCCTTGCCTTCACACGACTTGAAAGCTCTATTGAGAAATGTGGTGGTGCAAAAGGTTGATTTGTTATGTTTTACTTGTTATTTAAAGTTTTTCTGTAAATTTTATATGAGATTTCATAATGGTATGTTCCGTTGTACCGCCCTGTTCTTTGTAATAGTTCCTCCCCACGATGAGTTGTTATGTAAGAGTTTGTTTCTTGTCAATCATCCCTCTCCCTCACCTGTCCCTGTCAATCCCCTCTCTCTCCTCTTGGGCGCCCTGTCTATCACTTCGGGACCCTTCCCTGGTTTCTGGAAAGATCCAGGGAGGGCGTCGAGTGATTGGTGGGCGCCTGGGAAATCCCCCGCCTCCTTCTTGCGATTGGATCCCTGTTCAAAGGTTGACACCCCCTTATTCCTTCATTGGCTGACCCGTTGTCGCCACCCCCAGTTCCACCCCCATTTAAAATTTGTTGCACAGCCCTGCTCAGGGCTCTCTCTGGGCAGTGGCTGACTGAGGCAGAGCTCCTTGTCAGACTCCCCTCCAATAAACCACCCTGTTACCCTGTCAGAGAGTGCCGACTCTTTATCTGCCGCCGTGGTTGTACCTTCATCAAAGCGCTGTCGCTGGTGTGGGGAATCAAGACTCCACAGGGAGGAGGTGGCTTGCCCAGCCTGCCACCCCAACCTCGCCACGCGTTAGCCGGCGAGGGCAGGGCTGAGCTAGCCCGTGGGCTGCGCCAACCGAGCGCAGAGGGCACTGCGACAGAGAAAGACAGGACTTAAGCTACTGGGAGTTACCGAGTCCACAATCTCTACGATAGATTTGTAAGACAAGGTGGGAGTAAAACTGTGGGACTGTGCAATGAAGGGGAACAAAATGGTTGCAGAAATGGGTGATTTTTGAGGTCCTGAATCCCAAGAAAATGCTCATGCTGAAGATAAAGGGGTTGCCTCCTGCCTGCTCTTTGCAGCGGAGCCTCAGTCCTTTATGATCTGGAAAGACTGTGTCTCTCTGCGCAGCCCACGGCCTTCCCTCGTAGGAGAGGGAGAGGGGCCCCTCGCGATGCATAGGGACATTCGCTGCTGGCTAGTGCCCGAACGACAGCGACGGTGACAGAGCGCACCCCTCTGACCCTGGACCTGCCAAACCTGAAAAAGAAGCAGGTCTTTGCCCCCTGGCATGGGGCCTGGCAAGAGCTGTCGCTGCCGCTCCTGCAGCGGGAGCGGCCCCTCCGCATGGTGCTGGCCAGCTGGAGCTACAGCACATCAAAATACCAACTGACTATATGTACTGACTGAAACTCGGTGAAAGTTTAATCTGTGATTTATGATTTTTAACAGGATTGTCACTAGAAAAATTCAAAGGTGTTTGTGTGGATGTGGTGTTTTCCTGCATAGTGGTAGCATACCGACACTACATGATTCACTGGGAGTAATTTGCTATGTCACAAATTTAACATATTTTTGCTCACATTCAAGACAAACTTTGTAGTAGTTATTTGAGACTTAGACATAAATAGTATATGAAGCTCCACTGTCAGCTTTACCAGTTGTTTGCTTTTTACTCTAGTTTTAGCAAGGTAATTTTATTGTTTTGATTTTTTTGCTATAGCTATTTAGTGATTCAAGTATAATTATTTTTCCTTGCCACATTTAAATTAAAATTAGACTTGATATCAAAACAGTGGGATAGACTAAAAACATAATAAATGAAAGCTTAATTTTTAGAGTAATTTGAACCCCTAACTTTGTAACTGTTTTTTTTTCAAATGTCAGTTTTATGAATCCACTAACCTAACCAAGTTACTTGTGTAAAACTTATGGCACTATTATGTAACTAAATTCTTATTCTTTCAGCCTTCAATATTTATATCACAATACTTTTATTAGGTCAAATTCAAATATATTGCATAAGCAATCTTAAAAATCTGAAGAAGTTTAATCCCTCTGATAAATTTCTATTGCTACTATTCTGGTACAATTTTTTACCTGCATGTTTTTTACCTTGATGTTTAACTGTTGTATGACAAATTATTAGTCACTTTTTTGAAATGATAGTCTGTGATAGTTTAATGAGAGTCTAAATAAATTAATTTTTGTTAAGATTAATTTTTGTTTTGTCCTAATAATATTAGCTTTAAAGTTTTTAAGGAATATTTTGTTGTTATAGTGAACCTAAGTGTTAGTAAAGTTGATTTTAAATTTTGTTGAAATATATTTGTTTAAATTACAAGGTATAATTCTCTTGCTTACAAATGAATGACATAAAACTTGAATGAATTTTTGTTAAAATTTGCTTATTTTAATTAGAAGATATAACTATTTTGTTAGAGATATAAGAATAGTTTTTATTGTTTTACTGTTCATAGGCAGCACTGAGGAATGAGTAACAATTCGATATTATAATTATTATTAGTTGTCAGCTATTTAATGCCCTTTTTTGCTTTATTACTACTTAGCTAAAGATAAATCAGGGAATCACAGAATCCCAGAATGAGTAGGTTGAAGGAGACCTTCAAGATCATCGAGTCCAACCCATGGCCTAACACCTCAACTAGATCATGGCATCGAGTGCCACATCCAATCTTTTTTTAAACACATCCAGGGATGGTGACTCCACCACCTCCCCAGGCAGACTGTTCCAGTACTTTATCACTCTTCCCATCAAAAGCTTTTTCCTAATATCCAGCTTATATTTCCCTTGGTGCAACTTGAGACTGTGCCCTCTCATTCTGTCAGTTGCTGCCTGGAGAAAGAGACCAACCCCCAGCTGTCTACAGCCACCCTTCAGGGAGTTGTAGAGAGTGATAAGGTCACCTCTGAGTCTCCTTTTCTCCAGGCTAAACAACCCCAGCTCCCTCTGTTCCTCAGAGGGTTTGTGTTCCAAGCCCCTCACCAGCCTCATTGCCCTCCTCTGGACACACTCAAGCATCTCAACGTCCTTCCAAAACTGAGGGGCCCAGAACTGGACACAGCACTCGAGGTGTGGCCTCACCAGTGCAGAGTACAGGAGAAGAATGACCTCCCTGCTCCTGCTGGCCACACCATTCCTGATCCAGGCCAGGATGCCATTGGCCCTCTTGGCCACCTGGGCACACAGCTGGCTCATGTTCAGCTGCTGTCACCAGTGCCCCCAGGTCCCTTTCCTCCTGGGCACTGTCCAGCCACACAATCCCCAGCCTATAACGCTGCAGGGGGTTATTGTGGCAGGACTCGGCACTTGGACTTATTTAACTCCATCTTGTTAGACTCTGCCCATCTGTCCAACTGTTCCAGATCTCTCTGCAGAACCCTCCTACCTTCCAACAGGTCGACACATGCTCCCAGCTTAGTGTCATCCACAAATCTACTCATCAAAGATTCAATACCCTCATCCATGTCATCAATAAAAATATTGAAAAAAACTGGCCCCAGCACAGACCCCTGAGGGACACCACTGGTGACTGGCCGCCAGCTGGATGCAGAACCATTCACCACAAAATGGCCTGGGACATAGCAAAATCCTAGCCTTAGCTGATTGAGAAGTATGCCAATAAACCCAGGTGTTTTCTGCACCAAAACTGTACTCAGATCATTTGTACTTGACAAATTTAGACCCATAATAGCTAGACCTCCTTTTAAGGTGAACTCAGAAACTTTTACCCAAGAATGGTTCTCCAAGCCCTCACTCTAAAATGAAGCTTACTATCTATTGCAGACTCTAAGCAATAGTATAGTATTTAGGGAATTGACAATGCATTGTTTTAAATCAATTTTATTTTTCATATACTACTAATTGCCTATATTATTTGATTTATTTCTGCTTAGTGTAAGTTTATTATTTGTCACATACTGTTTTACTTTTTATGTTGCCTTTATGTTCATAATGAAAGACACATATTGTTAGTAAACAAAAGGGGGAGTATGGCTCTTTAAAAACATTTACATTAATATTTACACTAAAATTTTTGAAAGCAAATCAAACCAAATAAAATCAAATTTGTTCCCTAGCAGAGTGATACTGCTTTAAAGATTTGCATGTGCAGGGGTAATTCTTAAAAGCTTTTATGTAGAGATTTTTAACTGAGTGTACGACATGGCCTAGCAAAAATAAGTTTCAGAGAAAGACCAAAAATAAGTGAGGTGCCGTTGGATGCAATAACAGTTTTTACTGACGGCTCAGGAAAGACTCACAAATCAGTAAGTACATGGCAGGATGACATCACGGGGGAATGGAAATCAGATATAAGAATAGTACAAGGGTCACCACAAATAGTGGAATTAGCAGCAGTGGTCCGAACTTTTGAGCTGTTCCAGCAACCTTTTAACTTGATCACAGACTCAGCTTATGTAGCTAATGTGGTCAAGAGGCTTGAGGGTTCACTTTTGAGGGAAGTTGACAATGAAAGTTTGTATTCATATTTGCTGTGCATGAGGGCATTGTTGCAAAACAGAAAACATAAATACTTTGTCTCTCACATCAGAGCACATTCATCCCTTCCAGGTTTTTTAGCAGAAGGCAATGCACACGCAGACAAATTGACCATGCCAATTTCAAGGACTTTACTGAACATTTTTGAACAGGCAAAATTGAGCCATGCATTCTTTCATCAGAATGCTCAAGCACTAATGGAAGGTTTTCACATTTCCAAAAGTCAGGCAAAAGAAATCATTAGTGCTTGCCCAGATTGCCAGCTTGTTCAACCTCCTGCATCAATGGGAGCAGTCAATCCAAGAGGATTGCACAGTTTGCAGTTATGGCAAGCTGATGTCACAAAATATCCTTCTTTTGGGAAGCTCAAAAATGTTCATGTTTCAGTTGACACATTTTCAGGCGCAGTCTTTGCATGTTTGCACACAGGTGAGACAGCACAACATGCTTGTCGACATTTCTTGCAGGCATTTGCATCTTTAGGCGTGCCGCAAGAAATCAAAACAGACAATGGACCAACATACATAGGGAAAGTGCTTGACAAATTCCTGAAGAGGTGGGGTGTCCATCATACCTTTGGTATCCCACACTCTCCAACAGGTCAAGCAATCATTGAAAGAACACATCAAACATTGAAATCCCTTTTAGACAGACAAAAAAGAGGAGAAGCAGATGCAACACCATACATGCGCTTGAATAAAGCCTTGTATGTGTTGAATTTTCTCAATGGCTCTTTTATAGAACCAACTCCACCAATCATGAGACATTTTTCAAACACCACGAGAGCAAAACTGAAGGAAAACCCTTTGGTTTTGATCAGAAACCCAGGTCAAATCGAAGGACCATTCAAATTGATAACTTGGGGCAAGGGATTTGCTTGTGTCTCCACAGCAGTTAGGCTGGCGGCGCGACATGTGAAACCATACCGAGTCCAGACGCAAGCAGAGATGGACCCCAAGACAGGAGGAAGAGAAGTGGACACACAGACGTGAGCCGGTGTCAAGACAACAGACATCCCTTCGTTCTACGTGCAAAAAGACTTTGGGACTTGAGTTCTTTGGGGCTTGGGTGGTGTTGCATTTTTAGGGATTCCCATGAGAAAAAGGTCATTGAAAATGAAAGAACTATCCTTGTACCTCACTCTCTTCTTGGTTGCCTTGAGCAATGCGGCAATTTTGCCTGTGGCTCAACCAAAAGAGAATGTTTGGGAAACTCTAGCCAATGCATCAGGTTTGGATACCATCTGCCTGACACACTCAAGACCAGGGAAACCTTTCTCAACATGTTTAGTGGGATTGCCAGTGAGCGAATGGCCGATTCCAAAAAACTTCCCTCCAGAAATTTCAAAGTTCATTGTAAATCCAGTGGACCAATGGAATGTTTGGGTGAATTTCCTTCCTGTGGCTCCTTTTGAACCCCAGGAACTGGAAAATCTTGGATCGGTCTCAATGCAATTCTGTGTGAAATTTGGCCTTTCTGGAGTGACAAAAAATAAAACTGTAGACGTCACTCCAAACCTCAATTTTTACAGAAATTCATCATCTTGGTGTAATTACACTAAGATGCTGAAAAAACCATCCAATCATGTTCCAGCTCAGTTACCAAGGGGAAACTTTTTAATTTGTGGGAACAAAATTTGGCCCGCAATTCCTGCAAATGCCACAGGTGGTCCGTGCAGCATTGGAATGCTTTCATTGCTAACACCCAACATGACACTGATGAGAGAATTAAAACGGAGAGTGAAAAGATTTGTTCAAATGTATGATCCAAATTGTGATGATGAAGTTCACACATGGAGCAAGGGTCAGAGAATTGCAGCTGCAATTTTTTACCCACAGGTAGCATCAGGAGAAGCCTTGACACAATTGGATCATGTGGGTTGTTGGCTGAACAAACATGCCCGAGCTGTCTCTCTTGCACTGAGTGACATGTTGTTAGACATTGACAGTGTAAGACGAGCAACTCTCCAAAACAGGGCAGCCATTGACTATCTTTTGCTGGCCCACGGGCATGGGTGTGAGGAATTTGAGGGAATGTGCTGCATGAATTTGTCAGATCATTCCAAATCCATTCATGAAAACGTCAAGCAATTGCAGGAGAGTGTGAAAAAACTTGGAAAAGTAACTGCATCGTGGATGGATGGTTTGTTCAATTTGTTTGACCTTTCACCATTGTGGAAGGAATTTTTAAAAATAGTTATATATATTTTAGTAGGGCTTGTAATCCTCCTCATGATTTTGCCGTGTTTGTTTCTATGTATACGGCAAGCCATGGACAGAGTGGCCAAGGAAGTGTTTTTGGTTCAAACAGGAGGGGGAGATGTTGGAGTCCAGGGCATTTCTTTAGCTGCCCTGGAGAGTCAGAGACCTGGGCAGGGGGCTCTGAGACCCCAGCCCAGAGCTCAGAGAGACACTGGCTTTGATCTCAGTCCATGGGAAAAACTTCCTAAACTGAGAGAGGGTTTGCAAACCACAGGGGTGTGAAAAATAGTAGTTTAGTTTGTCACAGAGTGAAAAAATGGTGATTTTAGGTTCATAGTATTGGAGTGAATGGGGACAAAATGGAGAATCTGGGGTGTTGTCTCCTTCTTCTTCCTTCTCCTTCCCTCACTCCATTTCTGCAGTGACGTTGGCACAAAGTAGTTAGTAAGGATTGGGTCAGTGTATAGGTGACCTTTTTAGTAATAGTGATAGACATTGGTAAGAAATAGTAAATAACGAACACGTAGTAATTAGTATAAAAGATTAAGCACAGCCCAGCTCGGGGGGAGACGTGAGAAGTCCATGCACCTGCAAACATCGTGCTGGACTGTGAAAAATTTGTAAGATAAGAAACAATAAACAAAAAAATGCAACCTTGAAAAATCTAAACCCGAAGACTCCGTCTCTTCCTTCGGCTTGGCGCGGAGCTGTGCAGAGGGGAAAAGACCCTGAAACCACCTGAATGTTGGGAAAACAGCCCCCGACATTTACTGACCTATGGAGAAGGTATGCCTGTGTTTTGTCACCAACAGGTCTGAAGTAGTTACATGCTCATTTGGACAAACACCAATAGCCTCAAGAAAATGAGGTGCAAAGAAAAAAAAAAATCCCTAACTGCTATCCAGCCCTTGTGACCAAGACGAGAACAGAAGTAGGACTGCCAGGAGAAGGCTGTGAAGATTTTGAAGGCTTGTATTGCATGAACCTGTCTGACAACTCTCAATTTATTCATGCTAGCATATGAGCCCTCCAAGGTACTGTTACCAAATTAAAGGTTGTAAATAATAGTGATTGGCTTAGACACTTGGGCGATGGGAACTTACTGTCTGATTTAGGCATTTAGTCAAAGCAGGAATTTATGTTTTAACTGTATTGTTGCTTATGATGGTTTGCTCACCATGTGTCTTGCAATGTGTTCATAGACTGATTGATAAGACCATGAGAAAGATCTTAATAGGAAAAAAAGAAAGAAGAAATGTGGGAATATAGCTTGGAAACAGGACTCAAAGTACTGCTGAACTCATTACAGAAGTAGATGTGCTAGACGGCTACAAGCCCTGGCACACTGAGTCAAGACCCTGAAGAGGGAAGAGATTGGGGTGTATGCTTGCGTGCAAAGCAGTACAGGCCTGTACCAGTGTATACCAGCCTATAGTTCAGCAGTGTTAGTAAGGAACATAGATGTGGTTGTTATGCTTGAAAGGTATATAAACCAGCAGTGTGTTTAATAAAATTGGCTTCATGATGCAAACCATGGGGATGCCTTTCTCTTCTATTGCCTAGCAGGACTTGGCACTTTGCCTTGTTGAACATCATGGAACTGATCTCAGTGGATCAATCTAGTTTGTTCAGATCCGGGTTCAGAGCCTACAGCGCATCAGTGACTCCTGCCCCCCAACATGGTGTCATTAGATTGAGTGAGGGTGCACTGGATTCTTTTGTTCAAATCAATAATTATTATTAAATGGGTTTGAGAACACATTCTAGAAAAAAACTTATGGATCACCTCATGAACTTGTTTGTCATGCTACTTATAATTATGTCATGTTACTCCTTACATTTGTTATGGGAAATAGTACATTTCAACCTTCTAGAAGTTTTGTGTTTAAATGGTTGAGATACAAACAACGTATTTTATCATTGTAGATATCATTACAGAAATTCACAGCTCTTGATGCTCTTCTTAAACACCCTATTAAAGCAGAAATGAGAGATATATGTTGGAAAAAAACAAGAGAGCATATGCATTGGAGAATGCTTTCTCATATTGTTCAAATAGTTTCACAGTTAGGAAAAAGTACAGGGAGAAGAAAGCTCACTTCAATGCTTCTTGAAAAATTCAGTGCAAACTCCTCTTGCCTCTTAGTGCTTCATAGATATAGAGCAGCATGCTAAACATAGGAGTTCTCTCCTGAATCTTATTCTTGAGTTCAACAATGACAACTGAGTCTTCTTTTGTGTGTGTGTGTATTAAAGAAATGCACTCACACAAATGAAAATGAAAAGTAAAAGGTTGTGCAAGTCTGATGTGGCTGATGGCTGACAAGATTCCTCTTGTCTTTTGCTGTATTTCTGCTACTTTTGACCTTTAAATATCTTCCAAATGCAGTTAAATAAGACTCCAGATAGCTGATATGTAAATGGTAGAAAGATCAATCTTACTCTCCAGTGTGCAAATCATCACACCTCATTACCTGGTCTAGTTAAAATATCTGATTTCTTTTTTCTTAACCTGTGGTGAGAGATGGGAAGCAAATCTGCTGTTAGAGTCTTACTGATGCCCAAAACAAAAAAAGAAAATTATTTTTCAATGTCCTCAGCAATCTGAACTGCTGTTTCCCCTCTGAGTTAAGCACCAACCGGCTGGTACAGTACTTCTAAATCTGTTGAATATATGTGAATTAAAATATGGAAGCATGGAATATCCAACCTGGTAAATGATATGTAAGTCACACATAATGTAGAATTTAATGGATGTTATTAAATACAAGGGACATTTACCAGGTGCCAGTGTTAAGGAAACATCCCCATCTGACCATTCAGGAGCACTTCAGTAGTCACACTGCCACTACTAGAGATTTCAACTGCTGAGACTGAAGTTGCTTTGAAAAAGGCACTCCCACACACCCCACTCTCACATGGTCAGACAAGGTTTTCTTACCAGCTCGGTACCAGGTTTCCCTTAGAAGAGCCTCAGATGTCTTATTCAGGGTGCGATAACACAGAACAGCTCAAGCTGGTGCCTCCAAGGAGAGACCCCCAACAAAGGAACTCCTTTTATACCCTCGCAGTCCAAGGGCAAAAACCATTTCTGCTCCTCCTGAGCCATCAGCTCCTGCTGTGTCTCAGTGTCTGATCCCCTGGCTGGTGTTACAGGTCCCTGAGCCCTTCGTTGGGACAAGGGTTGGCAGTTCCTGTCCTCTTGCCTTGGGCTCCCACCCAGAACTGAACCCGCAGCTCCCAGCACAGCTGCTGCCCGAGCTGCCTGCAGTGAATATGTTCTTCAATATTAGCTGGAGAAGATAAGGAAACTCAGTGAATTGTACTAGTACTGTTGAGTATAACTTGAGTTGGGACAGTGTTTTACCTTTTCTGTATATCTCCAAACAGATACATTGTACTTATTTTTTTTTTCATTTGTTAATAGAGCTCCACATTTCTGTTAAGAATTCATCATGTGGGTCTGCATTGGCTAGTAGAGGTCTTTTTGACTCCTCTTCCAGGTAGTCTAGCAAGTGAGTGAATATTTGGAAGTGGGTTTTGATTCCCTAGAATACAACCTTTTTCCATTAATTTTCAACATTAGCATAAAAGTAAGAAACAAATTCCTTAACAACCTAAGCCATTTTTATGAAGCTGCTGAATGGGTTGGCTGGAGGTCCCCTCTCTTGTCTCAGAATGAATGGAGAAAGTTTTGGGTTATCCTCTACATGCAAAGGATTGTACCCTGTCATCAACAGATTCTTCATTTTGCAATTCCCGCCTTTCTGTTCTCATCTCAGATGACTGAGCACAGCCTGTATCTGGGGCATTGATGTGCTGATGTTCCAAGGTACAGCTGGCAAAGGCAATTATTCGAAACGTTGTAGTCTCATAGGAAATCTATGCCAGTTTAGAGCAAGATGCAGACAACCCTTAACAGGTGCACATTATGTTTTGACATACTTCTTCAGCACATGGTGAAATTAGAATTACTAGAGGGGAAAACAAATTCACCCTACACCTACCAAACTTCTACCCTTGGTAATTTACAGTTTGAATTTACATTTATTCCTCCAATTCTCATATACCAAGAGACACAGTATCACTGCCTTTCTGTTCAATAGCAGTACTTTTCCCTCTGAAATAATGAGTGCCTTAACCACACTTTTCTGTCTCTCCTTTTTCTCATTCTCATCCCTCAGGAGAGATAGAAATGTTAGTTTAAGCCAGGTAACAGGCTGAGGTGCTTGACTTATTCACTGGTGTGCATTTCTCTTGAGTTTCTGAAACAGTTTTTAATGTTTGTATTGTTTCAATGATTGTAGTTAAGAGGAAAATGAGGAAGGAAAACAGTCTTTGTTTAACATTTTTGAAATTAACATGTTAATTCTACTTTCATAAAACATTGAGAAAAAATGATCTTGAAATCTACAGATTTTTCTGTCTGTATCTCATTTTGGTAAGTATGTGCTTCAAATTAAGATATGGGAAAGGAGAAAGAGGGATCAGAATAAGAGGGTTTTAGAGTAAATTCAAAATAACTTTGCTTTTGGGAGAAGTTTATGAGGGGATTCAGTAAATGTCAATGTGAATTACTCTCACAGCTTGGTCTGCGTAAGAAAGAAAGAAACCTTGGGACTAGCGACTTATTCAAAATCACAGCAGGCTCTTCCGAGGGCTTGTCCTGCTACTTAGATCAGCAAACTCTCAGACAAATTCTGCTGTTGCAGGATTTTTCCTTCTCTTCCTTCTTGCTGTACTGGCTCTGATCTTTCTCTTTTTGTTTCTGCTATAGCCCTACTGCAGAAGCCTAAAGCAGTAACCCTCAGCTGCAGCTCTGCAGAGAAGTGCTGCAGTGCTGCTGGAGGAGTGCCAGCTGAAGGCCAGGTAAGCAGAGGGGGGCAGACAATGCAAAAACGTTTTGCTAATTTAAAGATGTGTCTGAATTTTCTAAGCTTTATCTCTCAGCCTTTCCTGCCTCCAGAGGTCTGGCAAGCAGTTCTGATTAGGCCCTCCTTCCTCTGTACTCAACATATCCCCACTTTGAAAATCTTGCTGAAAAGGAAAAACTTGCACATAATAAAATGCTTGGGAAAATGATTGCTGTTAAAGACCTTGGAGGCAGCAATTCATTCTACCACCATACAGAGTAACATCACCTGCTTACTTCTTCTGAAATCATTGAGCTATTTTTGCTGCATAGAGGGACCAATGAAAAGTAATATAAAGCATAGCAGACACTGATTAGTAAATTGTTGCCTCAGCACCACTGAGCCTAGATCAATACCTAAATCCACAGACCGACTAGTTGCTTTAAAAGTGGTTAAAAAAATAGAAAATATAGTGCAAAAGGTGTCAGAATTGGTGGAGTGAGAGATAGTCCTTCAGCTACTTTGTGCCAGACCCATCTGGAATTAACTAGGGTAGTGCATAATTTACACCAGGGGCACTGAAGAATTACTGCTAATACTGAGTCCTTTTTTTTTAACATTCTTCCATGTTTTGCCATTCAAATAGTTTAATTGTGAGGAGATTTTTTTTTTTATTATTATTAATAGACTGAAAGACTTAATATTGATAACAGCCTTCAACCTGGTAAAAAGATATTCTCAATTCAACAGGTTAAAATTTCTTATATTCTCTTATTTCAGCATTTTTATCTGTTTGGGTTTTGTTTCCGTAGCAGGTTTTAAGAGATAGAGGTCAGGTTCAGCAAGATACAAGACAGCACAATAGGATAGCTTTATGTAGGTTGCATAAAGATCTGTTTATCTTTCTTCTAGTGACCTTCTTGCCTCAAATGTAACAGAATGGTGCATTTAAGGATTTCACGGGTGACAAACGAAAGATGTAAAAGAGTTTTACCATTGCTTGTTGATGGATGCAATTTAAAGGCGGAACTTCTGGCAGAAGTCTTACCCCTTTCCCTCAGAACAACATTTTCTCCCTCCCTCCATTTTCTTGGATACAGATGTTAGAAAGGCAGTACCTTGTGCAAGGTGAAGTTGCATGAATTTACTTAGCTCATCCGTTTGAAGAAAAGCAATTCTCAGCATGAATAAATTACGGAACATAGTTCAAAGGACTCATAATAATCACAATTAACCTTTTTGAAGCATTATTGTGCTCTAAAAGATGTGATGTTCAACAATATGAGTAGGAAACTGAAAATATCCCATCTGCTAGAATTAGGACAATGGGTTTTCCCTTCAAAGGTCTTTTGTTTCTAGTATGAAAGTGTTCTACTGGAAGAAACGGCTGTCTATTAAAAATAACAGCTTGCCAATGACGTTGGCTGTAGCTCTTGTTGAGAATAGGAAAGTCTGATTGCTCTAAATCTTTCCCAGTAAATCATCAGATTTCACTTGTATGAAGGAAACCTAGCAGAAGAGAGGAAATGTTTTAATTACCTATAGGTAGAGCTGCATATTTTTAATCAGTGGCTATTTATAACACTACTATGGTGAGTGAAGATTAAACTCCTTAGGCTTGAATTTCTACTGCTGCAGATTAGGAATTAGATCAGTCTGCTGTAATTAAAACAATCCACCAAAAATCCCATTTTTACAAAAAGGATGAATTTTTTTTTTTCCCTCCATAATGTCTTCCTGAGAAGAAAAATGTTGCTATTCTTGGCTGCAGAGGACTGAGTTTACCTTGCCAATTATGTGATAGCTGCCCACAGTCCTCTGCAGCAAACAGTGGTGCTTGCTGTACTACATCTTGCTGTGGGGAATGACATATACAGTGATAATTCATCATATGCTAAAAAATACCTGAAATAGGCAAGATGCATCACACCATGGAACTGCACAATTCTTTTTGCTGCGTGTAAAGGAAGATGAATTGGACAGTATTTTAAATTCCTAAAGTAAGGGGAGATATATTACTTTTGATCTGTTTGTTGCAGACTCACATCAACTATACAAGTCCTTCCAGTATTTTATTCAATAACTCAGCTGAAATAGTCTCATTTTTACTTTTCAGTTTTACTTTCCCTGGCTCACTGGTTCCCTTCCACTCTGCAACAATCTTGAGAAGTCCTTTTTTCCTGTTTTGTCCATTCCCGTAGTGCTGGAGAAAACATTTGCTTTGTTTTTTGTTATTCAACTCCTGCTTTGCATCATATTGTTTATCATAATATCCTCACTTAGTTTCTTGGTGCTGGCTTTCCTTAAAATCAGATTCTGAGGATGAAGAAAAGAGGAGAACTTTATACTTTAGGCAGATAGATATCAGAGTGAGGGAAACCAGGCAGATGAAGTCTCCTTTTACACTCATATAATTAATATTGTTCCAATTACAATACTGGTCTTAAGAATTCTGTCAATTGTTGATATTTCCTTAAGGTGAAAATAGGACATATTTGCTAATCTGTGGTGAGTGTTGGTGTCAGGGCCAAAAAACTTCTTTTGGAATAAATCACAAGAATTTTGACAGGTGGGGTACTCTCTGTACTATTGAAGCTACAGTTGTGACATACGACTGAAATTCAAGTTTTATCGACAGTAAAGATGTGGCGAATGGGTGTACCAGGGCTCTGCCTGCGTCCCTGTCCTGTGCAGTCAGTCCTCACTTCCTTCTCTATGTAATTTGCACACGAGGCTGGTTCAAGACAGGCCAACAAGAGGCAAAAGAGGTTTTCATAGACACCTTCACAGCAGAGGAACAGAAAACATGGTAAAGGAGCTTATGGAGAGTCCTGAATCACTCCTTACCCTGGGGGAGCCCCACTGTGCTCAGGCTCCTTTAGGCACTTTTCATATGCCTTGATTAGTCATCTAAGTGGGAATATCTGGGACAGTCTACAGCAGGCATATTCCTAGGCTCTTCCTGCTGTGGAAAAGGGTTGTGAGCAAGTTGTATACAGATTTTAAATACTCAGTAGAAACTGTCCCTGCTTATGCAGACAGGGTCCCATAAGACAGTTTTCTACATGCAGCTGGAGATCATCTATAATAAATGGTCATGTGTATGCTGGAGGAATTGCATAGGCCCATATGTGAGCTGAGTAATAAAAATGATCCAGAATCATGATTTGGCACATTCTGTTTAATTCTGCTAAAGATTTGACACACATACTTGCAATGGAACTTCCTGTTCAACATCTGTCCAACAAATGGCCCATGTATTGAGTTTACCATGTAAATACTACCCTGTTCAAAAGACCTTAAGAAATTAATCTTTTCTATTGAGGTTCTGTGTTACCCTAGTTTTTCTGAGTTTTTTATAGCCTTTTGAATTTTCATAAAATGGAGTCAGATCTTTAGTTACTGCACAATATTAGAAGCAGTTCTACCTTTTTCCCACATATGTAACATAAACAAATCCTTTGTTTTTCATTCTCTGTCCTTTGTCTGCATACTTCCAACCTGAAAACAATTGTAACTGGCGGCTGGTCTGGCCACTGAGGCTGAAGGGTGGAAACCCCAAAAAGCCAATCTTTGGCCAGACCCACAAATGTACAAAAAGTAAGAAATTAACAAAGAGGCTCTCTCCGCCCTGTCTCAGCTTTGAGTCGGAACGGAGGAACCTCTGCCCTGGAAAACCTCTCTCTCCGTGTGACTGCTTTGCATGTCTCAGTAACAGTTCTGTCTGTGTTTGTCTGTCCAGGACAGGAGAGACACAATAAGGCTCAGCCTAACTCTGTATCTTTGGGAAAATCAGCATAAAACACAATACAGGAAAAATCTTACTTTTTTTTTTTTTTTTTTAACCTCTTGAGACAATTTTATTTGGTTACAAAATGGTGATCTCCACAGATGAACAGTAGTCCTGATGTTAAGGTTTTACACAGAAGCAATTGGCAGTTGCCTTCTTCATCAAAGTTATCTTTGTGATCCTGAGCACATTCTTCTCTTTCTTGGATAATGGGGGCTGGATAAGTATCATCAATAGACAAGTATCTCTGCAGGGAGAAGATTAATAGTACTTTAGGAATCTAATCTCTCAGACAAAAACAAAATGAAGTCTTGTGACTAGAAGTTCAAATTAGAAATAAATGATGGAATTACTGGAAATTTTGGGCCTGTCTCAAATGATATATGTGATTAACCAACTGAAAATCTGTGTTTTTCCCACAGAAAAAGGTAAGGAATATATTGTACTCTTATAACAACTCAAACTATCACTTATTTAAGTATTTTAGTGAAAGGCTTCTTTAATACTGGATTTTTCTAAAGCCCATATTGTAGCCAGCAGAAACTATCCTCTACTTTAGGCAAAGTGGTGTTAAAAATCCATCTAATGTGATGCAATGAAATCAATTTTGCTGAAAGGCACAAAAGGCAATTTTAATCCTTTTTTGTACATATATACTCCTGCTCAACAGTTCTGGTTAGGCCTAGGTATTACCTAAACAAAACTGCCTTTCCACTGGCACTCTTTGGAGTATTACTTCAGACCTATTCTTATGCAAATTCTACATTTTTTAAGTTAAGAAGGAAAACTTTTGAGAATGGATCTTCAAAACACAAAGGAGTGTGTATCTGTGTTTCTAAAAGAGACAGCATAAACTGTTTATCTTATTTAATTTAAATAAAAATAAAATAAAATAAAAAAGCATTCCTTGTTTATTCCAGTGTAAGCACAGTAGTTCAAAACAGGGGGCTTAGAATATGAAGTATGTGGACAGAAACAGTATCATTATTATATCAATGTAGATTTGGGCCATTTCACAAACTGAACAGCCTGGCTTATATAATCATAGGCAAAATAACTACATGTGTAAGTGTTTGCCATTATTAATAAATGCTTCACTTCCTGTTAACTCTACTTTTCATGCAGCAAAATGTAAGAAGAATGCACAGGAAGGTGTAATAATGACAGTGCATACTGTATAGAGGCTCAGCAATCACTTTGATATATAAAGAAGAAAGAAGAATGAGTCCTGCATGTTGAATATTTTCAGTTTAAATAAGAGAATTTTGCAGCAAGTTCATGCAGACATTGGTTAGTGGCTTGCATGTATGAAATTCTTCTGACATCCAGAAGATGTTAGCCTGGGGTTTCTAATTCAAACCGTAGAAATGCCAATGAGTCACATTCTGGACATATACTTGCAAATCAGTGAAATACACACACAGATATACATACATACATATATACACATACACATACATATATACATCTATATATGCATATGGGAAGAGAAGGCTAAGGACACTGTAGAGTCAGGTGTGTGGGAGGGAGACAACAGCATTGTTGAAAAAATGAGCCACACGAATAGCCAATGCAGGTTATTAACTTATTTCCAATTTCTGTTGATGAAAATTTGAGAACACTTAATATTGGGCTACCTTTCCTTAGCTTGAAATTTACTCAGGGAAAAGGAAGCCTTTTAAAAGAAAAATTTTTATGCATTATCCCTGTCTTATGATTTGATGCTCTGCAACTTCCTCTTCCATGGCTTCATGGATTTCATTTGCTCTGGTATAGTGCTGGTGTGTGGACAGACAAGTTGTCAGAGGCTGGGCTGAAATGTTGTGGTAATACAGAGGAAAGGAGATGCAGAGCACAGGAGTAACAGGCGGTGAATTTGTATGTTCTATAGCAAATAGGCTTTGCTGAGAAGGCTTCAATCCAAGTACAATAATGAGTTTGTGGTTGGGTTTTAATTTATGCAAAATCAGCTGTCATTGTTCCAGAAGGCTAAAGGTGCTCTGAAGGGGCTACAAGTGTATTTTATGCCCAATTAAAAACCTTAGAGCATGTAGGATATTTTAAAAATTATATCTGTATAACTGGAGAATATAACCCTTGGTATGTAACTGCTAATTCAATCCACAACTTCTCTGGGAAGTGTGTTCCTATGCCTCACCACCCTCACTGAAAATAGCTTCTTCTTAATACCTAATTTAAATCTACTCTGTGTGAAGCCATTCCTTCTTGTCTTAACACTGTATGCCCTTGTAAAAAGTTTCTCTCTGTGTCTTTCTTGATGACTACCTTTAAGGACTGGAAGGCCACAGCTGGGTCACTCTGGAGCCTTCCCATCTCAAAACTTTAACAATCCCAATTCTCTCAATTGTTCTTCATAAGAAGGATACTCTGATTGACTTTGTGGCTTCCTTAGTGGATTCACTCCAGCAGGTCCATGTCCTTCCTGTGCTGGCACCCAGAGCTGGATGCAGGGTTCCAGGTGGGGTCTCTCTCACCAGAGCAGAGCAGAGCAGAGGGGCAGACTCCCCTCCCTCCCCTGCTGCCCACGCTGCTCTGGATGCAGCCCAGGACACAACTGGCAATCTGTTGGCCCCTACCTTCTGGATGTGATAGTGTAGGCAATTCCTTGTCTACCTGACAGTCCTCTCAGCAAATCCATCCCTATTCAATTGTCCTAGGTAAATTAGGTGACCCCAAAAAAAGGAAAAAAAGTTGTATATTCCATATTTCCTTTATATCAATCCCCAAAATCTGACCCTCTCTTCACAAGTTTTCCAGCAGTGTTGCCAGCAGTGCAAGAGAGAAGATTCTGCCCCTCTGCTCTGCTCTGGTAAGGCCCCACCTGGAACTCTGCATCCAGCTCTGGGGTGCCAGCACAGGAAGGACATGGACCTGCTGGAGTGAGTGCAGAGGAAGTCACCAAGTCAATCAGACAGCTGGAGCACCCCTCCTGTGAGGAATGACTCATCTCTCATTGGTTAAAACTATAAGAGGAAGTAACTAATTTTGGGGTTTCTAACCTTTTTTTTTTTTTTTTTTTTTTTAATTTGTTTGTTTGTTTGTTTGTTTTTTCCTGTAAGCCAACACATAAATTTAGGGAGAAGAATGTTGTGGAGGACCATGTCAGAGTCCTGATAAATGACATCTGCTGCTCTTCCCTTGTCCACTAGTGGAGTCACTCCATCACAGAAGGCCTGCAGGTTGGTCAGGCAGGACTTGGCCTTGGTAAAGCCATGCTGGCTGTCCCAAATGACATCCCTGTCCTCGATGTGCCTTAGCACAGCTTCCAGCAGGATCTGTTCCACAACCTTCCCAGGCGCAGAGGTAGTGCTTGCAGGTCAGTTGTTCCAGGGGTCTTCCTTTCTACGCTTCTTAAAGATTGGTACAATGTTTTCCCTTTTCCAGTCACCTGGGACTTCACCTGAGAGCCACAACCTTTCAAATGTCATGTGTTTGTACAATTGCTACCATAATCAAATTGCTTCAAATTATAACAAAATTCAGTATAAATTAAAAAATATTTAGCATGTATATTGAAAAGTGCATTGCTAAGCCTTTAGTATCAAAGCAGTATATTTTTCTCTTAGGATTTAGAAGGGTGCAGATGTTTCTATACTTCATTCTTTAAAAAACCGAGTTCTTTAAAAATAATTTTCTATAAATAATTTTACATTGACATTTAAGCAACTTGAAATATTTTACCATATTTTACTATATTTTAAAATTTTTAAAATTTTAAATTTTTTTTATTTTAAAATTTAAAAATATTTTACTATATTTAAAAAAAAAATCTATTACAAATAATACGTAATTTCATTGTAGAAAACAAAGCTCTCACCTCAAAGAACCCCGAGACTAGCATAAAAAACTGATGTCAAATGGAAGTACTCCAAAGCAATCTTATAAATTCAAAAGGATTTTGTCACGTATTTCAACTAGTTTGCAGAGTTTCATGCAGAGTTTACCAGCATCATCACAGCTCCTTGGGCAGGTGGAAATTTTGACTGTGGTCTCACCAGGGTCAGAAGTGTTTTTCGGATTATCAGTTTTTATAACAAATGACTTTCCATTAGGGTGCCAGGCAATCAGTTTCCTTGTCCTCTCTGAGCACATGCATCTTGTAAACACATCCATTGATCACCTCATCTGTATGCAAGACTAATAAAAGCTTAGGGTAAAGTTTAAAAAGATTAGTTTTAAGTAAAGTTTTAGTTTCAAGTTATGTTTTAAAAATTTAGTTTTGCTTTGTGGTAGTGCCACATGAAATATTACTTACAACTAGAGTCTGTCCCAAAGAACAAAAAAAAAAAGTCTGTATTTGGGACTTCTAGCATAAAAGGTGAATCCATTTTAGTTTCCTTAAGAATAATAATAGACAACCTTTCTGTTTTAAAATGAAATTAAGTGAAATATTAAGTGGTCTCTCCCCCTCTTCCCAAGATCTCAGACCTTAAGTTCAGTAGATACAAGAAACAGGAAGGAAAATAATTTGGAATGAATAAAAAAATGAGTTCTTTTCCCAAGCATTTCAACAATCACGCAAATATTGACTTCAGCTTATTAAAATGCATTGTCACAGACTCAGCAGCCTGCATCTTATTTTTGTATCTCATTCACTGATCAAAGCATGCTTTGTAGTGTTCGCTATTTTGTGATGAGCTGTTATATGCAGGTCTATGGTGCTAAACCCTGTAAGCACTGTCTGATGGATTACAGTTTGCAAACAATTTCCCCCACCAAAAGTCCATTTGGCCTGATTGAAGATAAGACGTCAATATCTCAAGGTATATTCACTCCCAAGATATGCTACTATTTAATTAATTAATCTTTTTCATTACTTTCACATGTGAAATATGATCTTCCTGGTATTAAAAAGGGGAGATAGCAGAGAGAGAGAAAGCATTTTTGTGTAATTACAGGGCATAAACCCTGTCAGAGAAAAGACACAGACCCCTCATTATATTATTTTTTATTTCTTTTTTGCAGTATTTTTCTGTCTTGCTGATAGCTATCAAACATCATGGACATATTTTTTTCTACCAGCCTAGTATTCAATAAAATCAAATCTATATCCCAGAAGACAGGTTTAAATAATTCAGGAGGCATGCCGTGTTGAGCAAGAGATCACAAGTGGGATAAGTTTGTCTATGTATGTAAAATAAAGCCAAAGTATGGGTCTTGCTCGATAGATGAAGGTCACCTACACAACATCTGATGCCAAACCTACTGTGTGCTGGCAGTTGGGGAACAAGGTGTGTGTTTGGGTGATTTTGAGAGAGGATGTGGGATGTACATATTCTTATATGCTAGTTTGAACATCCCTTTATTTGAACTTCATCCTCCTGCTCAGCCTCCAGAACTTTTCTTTCAATAGCAATGCTAGGGAATTTTAAAACTCAGTGGCCTTTATTTCAGGCTAATTTGGGTGGGAATGTACATGTTCAATACTCCGGAAGTAGTTGCTGGTAAAATATATGCATAAGGGTAGAGAGACTGGGAGAGGAGATATTCCACTCGAGTAAGAAATAGGATATGCAATCTTTTGCATTACACCGCTTAATAACTTTTTTTGATGAATAGAAGAATGTACATATGAAACAGACTTTTCTTCAAGGAGAAAAAAAATCTGCCAGCAATTTGTTTTCATCTTTCTAAAACCTGTTTGTAATGGGAAAAAGAAATTCTGGAAATAGAAATTTAAATATTAAAGAACAAATCACTATTTTGTCCATCCCATCTTATGTAATTTCACATAAAATGATCTGCAGGGGGAGTCTGTAGGAAGATTTTCTGAAATATTGCATAGGGTTTTAAATTACTATTTACTTGTTGCTTAAAGAAAGATGCATCTGTCCAGGTATGTATATGCATTACATTAAGGTATGAATCTATTTAAATACGCTTAATATGCTTATTTGTATTAGAGATCTGTACTTTAGCTTCATATCAATTGTCTTGTCTTCCCTGAAGGTGACTGGAAAATAGATTTAGCAGAGATCCAGGCCCTGAGATTTGTGAGCCACAGTGTTGTAAAACAGGGTTCCAGAGTCCCATTGGATGTGATAATTACTGGAGGTCTGACCTACAAAGGCATTGAATGAGGTACCTGCTTCACTACTGGGAGGCTGTGCTGTGTGATGAAGATCTGTACCAGCCCCCTCACAGGACTGGCAGTTCCCAGCCCATCTTACAACTCTGTGGGAGCCTTTTCCTGAAATGCATGTTGCATCTTGATGCATGCTGACAGCATGAAGCATGCCAGGCTGTGATGCACAGACTATACATCCTTTGCAAGCTAGAAAATTCTGTAAAACATAGTTAACCTTTTATAATTTTCCTTCACTTGTGTTCTTTCAGTGCTTCATGATCCCCTTAAAGTAAAGATTCCCACTGTGCTTAATGTAGGTTGTTCTTACGTTGTAAATAGGACAGACAAGTAAAAGGGGAGAAAATATCTGTACACATGAAAAGTTTTGCTTTAGAGAGATTCATCCAGCTGTCCAAAGCACAAACCTGTCCTGGATATTGCTTTCAGGCTGGTGGCTTTTACTTCTGGTGTACGTGTCCTGAATCCTACAGAAGCAGTTGACCTCAGTATCCAACCCGCTAAATTTGGATTTCTTTCCTACCAATATATAATCACCTTCACAGTGCTACATACATATGGTATAAAATTTACTTAGGCATCTATATATGCAGTGTTAGGTACAGACACATACAGAAACCTAAGCTGTCCTGGTCGCAAAATGGAAAATTTATCATAATAAAAGTCTTGGATCATGCCAGAATTTGTATTTTCAGAAGGACTTCTAAGTGCTGAGAAACTCTGTAAATTCACTGGACTTTTCCCTGCCATTCAGCTGCTTAGATCCTGAATTGCTGGCTCTTTCTGACCTGTTCTTTCAGATCTTTTCCTCTTGTCCTGTCATTCTTTGACATTCATATAAAGGGAGCTCTATGTCTAAGCCAGTGATTATATATTACAAAGGAATCATGCCCTGTCAAGAAAATGACATTCTCTTTTCCTTATCCTGTTTTATATTATGAAACGAGTTTTTCCCAGCCCTATTTCAAGTATCAGGGTTTTTTACTGTATTGAATGATATTTTGCATTTTGTAGTTTTCAACTGATCATATAGCACTTTGGAAGCATATAGAAATTCATAATACCTGTTATGTAACGTCTGAGACAAACGGGCTGGAAATAATTGAAACCAAGAGCAGGGGCAAAGTGCCAAGGATTTTGTACGGTAGCAGAAGGGACTTGATCAAAGGATATTCAGAAATTCATGAGCTATTTTTGACAAAAGAATTGAGGCAGCTGGTTTGAAGCATCCAGGTTTGAGTAACGAAGGTGTTATCCTGGCACCATGCTTTCCTGTCCCCTCCCTTGAGAGCCTCATGTGCACTTTCACCTCTCAAAACAAGAAACTGATGATTCTTGACCTTTCCAAGCTCCCCTGTAACTCCTGGGCTGTTGATATGAGGAAAGAGGTCAAGCACCCATCCTGCAGTTTGAACAAAGATGTCAGTCAATGTGAAATTGTTCTATCAGAGCTAGGTATTTCATTACCCTTTATGAAAAAAAAAAAACCAAAAAAACCCCAAAAATACCCCCCCAAAACCCCACGTCTTTTCCTTCCTCTCTCTCCATTTGGCAGATAAACTTTTGACTGTACATCAACAATAGTTTTGTGAGCTTGTTAGAACCATTTTAAGTGATTAGTTACCAACTAAACACAGGAACCATTCTGGTATTGAGCTGCATCATGTGGGTAAAAGATGGCTCAATGCCATACACAGATGTTTTTCTTATAGAAAAGTGGAGTCTGCAAGAGAAAATGGGTATACATCACAGGTGCTGTCTGGCTGATGAATGTTCAGGTGTATTCATGGATCTTAAGAGTCTGAAGAAGAGTTCTGGACAGTCTCCTAATTGAACAGTTGAAAGTAATGGTGAATCCACTTCATTATAGTCACTTGTTTGTGACTGTAAATGCAGCTAGGGCCCTTGAGATCTCATCCAAGCTTTTACCTCATTTTTAAGATCCAGTTGTTAAAATTTTTAGAGATGCCTCTGCCTGAATTAAGGTGCAAATGAAACCATATGCCAAAGTCATGAGTACACATTTTATTAAACAGTAAATGTGAAAAAGAGAGAGAGAAAGGGGGAGAGAGAAAGAGAAAGAAATAGAAAGAGAAGTGAGGGAGGGAAAGACTGATAGAGACAGATTAAGTAGAAAATATCACCACTCCATGGGTCCTGATGGCATCTTGCTGATTCTCTCCCTCTGGTCTTCTTGATGGTAAGAGTTCCACAAAATATAGTTCAGTGGATTAATAATACACATTTAGGCCAGGTGGGAAAGCCCAGATACCTTTCCTGGATAGGGCAAGTTTGACACAGTCTCCTGCAAAAACTGTTATCTGTCACATCACTTTACATGACATTGCCGTCACCTGGCACAAGGCCTCAGAAATGAGTCTTGGCAGTCTTTGATGGATTATGACACCTCCTCACGTGAATGTCCCATGGTCGTGGCCCTCCTGAGGTGTGTGAGTGCTGACAACTGAGCCAGTCTGTGTAAGGAAGGATGGGTGTCCATCACCTCCGACCAGGCTCCCAAAACCTCCGCACACCCCAAACCACCTCCTTTCCCCATCTTGATTGCGAGAGTGTGTGCAAACCTGGCCTCAGCAGATCGGCCTGTGGGATATGGTGTCCCCACCCTGAACCCAGCCAGAGCTGATTTGCAGGAGAGCTGCTGGGTTTGACTTTCTTGTGGATATATTCTTCTCCTACACTCTTGTTCACTTCTTTCTAGACCTGAGATAAGTGGATGATAGTGCCACCCTTGTCTTACCTCAAGTTCCCTTAGATGGCTTAACTCACCAAAATTCCCCTCAGAAGGGGATATTCAGGGCATATTCTGGGATGGGTGGACTTTGGTGGTTGCAGTTTCTTCATAGAGTTTTTTCATAATGGGCAAAAAGTCCTTCATAACAAAGTTTAATCCATTAATCATAACAATTCAGTCTCTGACACCATGGCTTTTCATGTTGGTGATGACTTTTTTAAAGAGGGACAAAATGCAGGGACATAAATATATTTTAAAAATTATTCCTCTAAACACCTATGTTAATATAGAAATAATTTTCTTAATATCAAGAGTGTCTTTTGTGCCTTTGTCCTGCTCACTCAGGACAGGGTTAATAACACCCTATAAATAAAAGTATGGTCCTTTTACTGGTATAGAAAGGATGTGATGTTGTTCTTTCACTGGATTTTTTTTTTCTTTTTTGTATCTTAATTACAGTAAATTAAAATTATTAGAGTGAAATTATGTGAACCCTACAACTCCCTATGGCTTTTATGCTCCTTTTTAGAATGATAATGAATGTTAATATAAATAATCAATATATTCTTACTACCTTTTATTTCTTAGAGACTTGTATGTCACAGTTATGCTACATATAGAATTCTGTGCATTCAGCATAAAGTAAAATATGATGTAATATTTCAGCCAAGAAAATAATATTAACTAAGCTTTCAGTGAACCATATTGCAGATAAAAATTAGCAATGAGCAATATCCTAATTATGGACATACATGTTCGTTAACATAAAATGAAACAGCTTTCTGCAAAACTTCTCACACATAAATGTATGGCTTGTTTCTCACAGATTAGTGGAGCAAAATAAACTAAAGCAAAATGGAGTGCCTTCAAAGTATAATGATCATACAAAGGAGCTGCACAGTGCAAGAGTTGTTATAGCAGTTATCTTGACATTTTCTGTTAAGAATTTTATTTCTTTCAGCTAAAAACATACCTACACAGAAACTACCACTTCTCTGCAAGAATTCTTTTCCAGCTTCATCACAGGATCACTATTGCTGCTGAATGTTCTCTAGCATTATGTAATGTGACTAACAACCTGAGGACAATTTTCTATCTCATCCTTTCCTGAAGGAGAGTAATTGTGTTTATAATACTGTTATATTTGTAAGATTTCCTCTCTCACAGTCTCTATTAGCATACATATTTTTCTGCTTTCTGATCATGTTAAAAGACTTGTGCCATTTTGCTACGGGAGCAGAATGTGGAAGGCAGTGTGGTAACTCTGCTGGTATTTGTAGAAGATGTTGACGTGTCTTTTATCACTGATTTAAAGAGAGTTGTTTCCTTTTGAAATGTCCATCCTTATGCCCAAAAGTGAAATAACTAAAATAAAAATATGAAAGGGGAACTGTAATAACCCCTTATAAAGGATAAGGGAAAAGAGAGAAACCCAGGAAACTGGTTTTTTCCCCCCAGGGCATCTCAGTAATAATCCCTAAAGAACACAGATGTGTCTGTGTCAGGGAAACCTTAATGGAGTCTCTCAGATGTCATTAAAAATTGGAGGAATTCTACTCAAATTCATGCATGCTGACCATTAAACTGATCACTTAAAACCTTGAGTATGAATTGAAGCATCTCAGAAATGACTAAACATCATAAGTTACTTACAGCCTCATAAGAAGAAATAAACAAACAAACAAACAAAAATCCATCTTGCTATAACAAAAACACTCTACTACTCTCAAATTTTTCCTTCTCATACATTATCATGAGCACAGCAGAAAGAAGATACCCTAATCTGTAATGTTATGTTATGTTATGTGAAATGTCTTAACCTCACTCCATACGATTTGCTGCCAGCTAAATCACCGGTGGGTTCCAAAACTAGACAATCATATGATTATGAAATTATGTCTGATGAAAAGAAAAGAGGAGGGGGGACATAAGCAAAACTCCTTTGTAGAATAAGCTTGTTGCTAACTGACTGGGCTTATCATCAAAATGCCATTTGAACTACCGCTGTTTTATATAGGGTATGGCATCATTTTCTCAGACATTTGTTACTTGGACTGCTGTGGGAAAAACGTGTGAATGATCACCGTATCTCCACAGCTGATATGTTTAATTATTCTCTGTGCAAGTAAAAAAATTCCTAAATTTAACCTGGAGTTTGAGTTAAGACAGTATTTTACTATGCTATTTTAGAAAAATTTGGACTTCTTTCTTGGATTTGTGATAACATTTGTTGACTCAGTTGACATAAAATTTTGCTGGAAAGCTCATGTGCAATCTAGTTGCAAAGTATGAAGAGGTCAATGGATTTGCAAGGTTAAAAATACTTTTTACTCTGCATGTTGGATAAAAGTGAGAGGTCTTTCTTTTAACTAAGTGACATATTGCTGGAAATGCACTTGGCTTAAAGAATGCACATTTCAGTTGGAAGCTGTGGGACAGAAGGTTAACTACAGAGCTGGTTTCTGAGCCAATGCCCAGAAGAGTGTGGGCTCTAACATGGCATTTTTAGAACAATGAGAAAAATTGCAAGCCCTGCAGATATAGCAGTGAGGATTTGTAGATTTGGTTTATGTTTTTGAGCAGCTGCCTAGCATGCTTAGGCTTCAGATGGTAAATATTATCACGTCAGAAGATCCAAGAAAGAATGGCAAAGGTTGGTCTGCTCTAAATTTAATCTGTGACTACTTGAGCTAGGATTTTGAGACATTTTCATTAACTGCTCTGAAGACTCTTGTCAGTCAGGAACTAGTAAGTGTATACAGAACTATTGTGTCCTCAAATGAGAAATCTCAGTATGGCAGTTCAAATCAATTTTGGGGCCATCTAAAGAGCATATGGATACTTTATATACTATAGCAGATGGTAATTATGATTGGCATCATTCTTGCCCTTTAAACAACATCAAAAAAATGACTGCTCTCCTTATTCCCTGCTCATTTGCAGAACATCTGCTCCAATAAAATATGCTGTTGCTTCAGTTACAATAGCTACTTTTAACATTATAGTCTATCTTCTATTAGTCAATCAGTGTTACAACCCTTGAAGAAAAGAGACATAAAGACATAAAACTAAAATCCATTCAATGATTACTGGCATTTAAAATAAGTTTAGTCTCACTATGTACTTTCAGTGTCAGTCTTCAGATCTCACCATCTGAAGATATCACCAAGCATGGGAAGACTGAAAGTGTGTGACCTGTGGGTCTAAAGAAGGCATCACTTCGTTGGAGTCCTAGAATAAAGTAGCTGTGGGATTTATGCTGCTATTCAAGGATAAAATGAGGTCTAAAAGCTCTAAAAAATTAAGATAAACAGGAGAGACAGGAGTACAGGCAGTGTAGTGTTCCACCAGTGCATATATCTCTGGTTAGCTACCAGTTTTGAGGAGGTGTGCTGTGCACAGTTTTGCTCACTTGTGTGGGTTTAGTAATATGCAGTTGTGGTATCAGACTGCATATTTATTGTCATTAACTATTGGATAAACAGAACTACAAAGGGAGATTTTCTCAAAGCAGTAGGTGTGTGGCATGAATGCTAATGTTACACATTCTTGTCTGTACTCTTCATCCTGCCTGTTCTGTTTAGGCTGGGTATGGCGGTGCAAGAATTGTTTTATTAAGTTCTTATAAGAAATTTTATGTTACGGTTCAGTTCACTGTGCCCCCAGTTCTGTAACAGTCCATCCCCTTTGAGTTGTTTCATGTCAATCATCCCACCCCCACCTATCACTGTCCATCCCCTCTCCGCCCCCGCTCTGGGGCATCCTCTCTACCACTTTGGGACCCCTCCACAGATTGGGAAATTCCCAGGGAAGGCATCGAGTGATAGGTCGGCCCCGGGGGAATTCCTTTTCCTTTTTTGTCAGTGGTCAGAGGCTTAGAAGTGGACACCCCCTGTTGCCCCCTGAATTCCCTGATTTGCTATCCTGTTGTAACCTCCCCTGAATCCTTCCCTGCTTATAAGATCAGAGAGGGAAATTCAAACTCTCTCTGGCCGGCAGTCTGGACGAGCTGTGGATCTCCCACAGCTCAGCTTGAATAAACCATCTTTAAACCCGCTTAGCCAAGAGCCATCCTTTTATCTACCACCGCAGTCACAACGCTATTTGGACCAGCCGCTGCTGAGAAGCTGAGTCCAGCAGGTAAAGATAACCTGTTTGCATACCCAGACTGAAAACGCTCTGGCCGCTGTGCAGATCTGAGCCAGCCAGGGGCCCGCGTCTGCCCAGTGTGGAAAGGCACAGCCACAGCTGGGCAACAGTGTCTGGGCTGGCTTTTTCAGAGGCTACTTGGGTTTTACCAGGATGAGGGAGAGCTGATGCAGGAAGGTGTGCAAAGCCAATGCAACAAAATGCCATGTGCATGGACATGCACTTGTAGCCAGGATTACTGCCCAGCAAGTGAAGGTGATATGGTAAGAAGAGGCTGTTTATACGTGCTGTTTCCTGGGACTTTGTCTCTATTTCTAAAGCTGACCTGTGTCCCCCTTGCTGTTCAAAATGATCAGTGTTATGAGCAATTCCATACTGTCAGATGCATTGGTTTTCCTGGCTAATTATGTCTTATAACCTGTTTTGATCCTTAGCCAATCCTGTTTGAGATGTCCTACTGTGCTGTGTTTGTAAACCATGAGTAGGTTTATAAGTATTGATGTCTGCTCAGCTGTAAAAATTGCTTGGGCTATGCTCCTACCTGAGCTTCTGTTTTTGTCTCTTGATGGATGAAAAGAAGAGGAGAATTTAAAACTGAGTTCTATTTTGCTGCAGAGAACAATATGCCATGAAGGGATATCATCAGTTCTGACTCGTGTGCTGGCTGCCTGGAGTGTGATTGATCACTAGGAAATGAAGGTATCATCCGTATACGTGCTAAGATGCTATGTCTGAGAAATGCTCAGATTAAAACACCCGTCCCCCAACCCAGCTTCTTCTCCGTATCCTACAGCCTTTTCCATATGGTTTTATGATTCAAAAATATAAGTTTAAGCAGATTCAGTAACTGAGCAATAGGAAAAGCTAAGATATCTATGTAAAACCCCCCCTAAAACGGAGCAACAGAGTTTGTAAATGTTTCCCACGCTTGTTTCCACTATGAGAGTGATTTCAGGTTCCTCTCTGTTTTACCAAGTTGGGCCAAAAGGATGTCTATAGAGAACAGTCAATCATGGGGGTGAAGAATAACCACTTTATTTTTAATCAAATGATGGAATCTGCTTGCAGCAACAAATTAAGCAGGTATTTCCCACAGCAGCATCTTGCAGCTGCTCCTCCAAATATGCTGATTTCTATTCCTCTGTAAAGAAAATAGGAGAAACAAAACTAAAATCTAATCTCACTTAAGAGTGAACTTTGCAAACTGAAGGTGGGGAGGGATGCAACTGCTAGATGATAACTAACCATTTGTCTCCTTTTAAATAAACACTTCACAAACACTCAAGGTTCACTTAAATTTAAAATTAATTAAAATCTGTGATTAAATATGATATAGAAAAACCTCATAGTGCACAGCCAACTGCCTATTTTGAAGTCTTCAGTTTATTAAAAGAAGTTTTGGCTTGTTTCCTAAATTAATTAAGCTCATGTGATCACTTAAATATATGTTCACAAAAGCATGCATATGCATATCCACCTGTGTCTGATAGCGTTTTAAAATTCATTGGCCAATTCTAAGTAAATGTAAAAAAAATTACTAAGAAAGTGGAATTATTAATTCCCCAGAGCACTCTCTGAGAATAAATGGAGTAGAAAAAAAGATCAGTTAGCGTGAATGGGAGAAAACAGTGGTTTCAAGCTTTTTTTCAAGCATGCATCAAAAAGTGTACAAGAAGAAAAGGACTTTGACTAGGACTTGTTTTCTTGGTGTTTGCACATTGTTGGATAGCAAAAGGCTATTTTCAAAATTAAGTTAGAATATAATTGTCAAATGTTTTGAAATATTTAAATGAATTTTATAGTCTAGACTCTTGCCAGTGGGGAGACTACCCACAGGTGCTTTTGGGTTTTCTCACTGGGGCAGATTTATTTTATGATATGTCATTAATTCTTGTTTCCAGCTACCCAGCCTTTGAACCTGATGGAGACTATTATGTCTTTTGCCTTCCCCTTGCATTTTAGTTTGCTTTTTCACAAAAGGGTGTCAGGTAGCAGATGATGGTGCTTGGCTAGGTCACACTTTCATGTAGAAGATGGGTGCAGTCTGAGTTTGGATCAGGGTCAGGGGCAGCACTGCTTCAAGAAGTATGTATCTAACCATTTGTGTAATTGTGGGCAGTGATGTGCAAGCTGCCAAAAGCTGAGCTGGCCTTGCAAGAAATGGAACATAAGTTCCTGAAGTCTTTAAATAAAACTTTAAGCTTTAGCTTAAGTCTGAAGTAAATCTGAGTCAAAACTCTGCTTGACTGCAGGTATCTGGCTGATTTGAGACCTTGGACATTATTAAAGGCAATGTATCACATATAAGATAACAATTTTCTACCTCATAAAACATATTTGCCAAAGCCCTTCTGAAAATCCATAGCATCAATTAGTTCTTAAGCGTCTTTAATCTTTGTATAGTCTATGTAGAGAAACCAGCTACTTATATATTCCACAGAGAAAGAGGACTTCCTATTGTTACAATGTGAATAAAAGTGTTGAGTAAGAAAGGGGATATTCCGTCATATTTGGCAGGAGCATGAGTGCTCAGGGAGCTTGAACCAGTCAGTGAGAGTATTTCCACACATTGTCACAAAAGAAGTTATTTGTGAGCAAAGAGGGACAAGGAAGGATTCATCTCCTGCATCACACTTCTCCCCCCTGCCCGCCCCCCCCACCCACCCAATCTCTCACAGCCAGCAGAAGTATGGCCAAGAAATCTCCCTTTGAGCCCCCAAATGTTGCAAGTTCTTCTTCTCACTGCAAGCTCGGAAACTGGCTGGAAGGATGTTTTCATGTTTATATTGAAGCAAAATAGTAGCATTGCTAATAAGAACAAACAAAAAGATTTCCCTCAACCAAAAAAATTGAAACTTTGACTTGTAATAGCAAAAGACACATTCAAGCAGATGAAAAACATTAAACACAGGGGTTTCAGTGACTGTGAGAGATGACAACAAGTGGTCTATGTCAAGGAGAGGACTCAGTTTGGAAGATGGATGTGGGGATGATGATATTTAAACATTTACATTTCCCTGGTACATCCCCAGACGTAGACAAGGTGTGAATCATAAATGCAGCCATTGATGGCTTGTCAGGGGCATGACAACAGAGAATAAGCAAAAAGGCATGATGCTTAAAAACGGTGTTTTTAGCCCCTGCCCCTCACTCTGATCTCTTTTAGAAAGAAAAAAAAAAAAAAAATTGGCAGGCTGGGAAAAATTTGCTTTCTGTCATCTAACAGGTTTCAGTTGTGTATGGTAGATGTGAACCAGAGTGAAATGCTAGGCACAATTACAGATGCAGGGTGTTCCTCCCTGTCAGATTGTGCAGTAGGACCTTTCCACAGCACAGCTTTCCCGTACAGGTCTTCCTCTTCATCTCTGCCCCCCACACTGTGCACTTTCTCAAGTGCACATTTTGAGAAAGAACTGGGAAGGCATGAGGAGGATAAAGTGTTTCTCACCAATCTGCTGGCAGGATGCGCACACCCAATATCTATCTCTGTGAATCAGCAGAGCAGCATCTCAGTATCCTTGCATGGGGTCCAGACAGATACTTGTATGGACCTTCCCCTGTCTTTGCATTATCATATTTCTATGATTTCCAAAACATTTATCCTATAATCAGCTGGGAGGTTTTCTCATTCCCAGGTTTCTGTGTTTCAGTGGTTAGAAGTCTGCTTTTTAGGAGAAGAAACTCTTGTCAGTAAACTGTCTTACAGTTTATTTTGAAGGATGTCAATAGCACTACATAGAATTGAAAAGCAGTTTTTCTCTAAAAATGCTTTACTCTGTGTGGTTTTGCCTTGGAAATAAGTAAAAGATTAGCTTGGAATCACCTTTTCCACTAACACTCACAAATGCTTACCTTTTAAAGAAGGATTTTACAATTACCTGGATGTACTCTGTGAGCTAGTTAGAAATTACTGTATTGACAGTAAAGTATGGTTTATGAGGAAAGCCCATACAAGATAAATCCTTCAACTCATACCACAATGCATTTCTGTTTCACTAAGTCATATATACTCAGGTAGAGTTATTAGATTATTATTTCTCTAACTTTTCATGTATCACTGTGAGGGTGACCGTGAAAAAGGAGACTGATCATTATCTAGTTGTCTACCTGTTCAAGTAGGTCTCTTTCCATGTTGATATGGCAAGGATCATCCATCTGGATAAAGCAACCAAAATAACCATCCTCCGATTTCGAAGCCCTTTAATTTTTGCCACCTCAGATAAGACTGAGAGTGTGCTATAATTCCATAATGTAGGGCTAAGTTTATTCAGAAATTTCTTTGTCTGTAGATGTTTTAAAGTTGTATCTTAGCACTTTAAGAATAATTTTATTTCACAATCTGCACTTCGTTAACCAGTCATATAAAAGCTCTAATAGCACAAATCATTATGTTTATATTGTTGTACAGTAATTTCTCTTATATCACCTGTAATTGACATTTTTATACTTTAAAAAATGGATCTAGAAGAAGCATAGAGGAATACAGAAGAACACAAAGCCCACACATTCTAAATATAGACCTGTAATAATTTCTGATGTTTTGCTGGCTTGATCATTAATTATGCCTAGACTGTTCTTTCTTCAGAAATATAAATCCATGTGCTGATTTATAGCTTCTATAGGTGGTTAATCTTTGCCCTATAACTGCACCTTGACCATAAATTGCAAAAGTGACAGCTTTCTCCCCAGATTCCTAAGATGTTTCAGAAATTTCACTGTAAAATCAGCAGCTGAGAAAATTTCATAATAAATCTCTCAATTGTATTCTACATATTTTCTGCATAGCTGCAATGAATGATGTTATCCTGAGACCTTAAGTGCAATGAATCTGATCAGCATTCTATCCAATAAATAAAATGGTATACTATCAGCTAACTATGAATTGCTCAGAATATTCTACTGGAACCACACTTCACTCCATTTTTTAACCATCACAATTCTGATAGTGATAAGATTATTACTTTTGTACCAAATACATTTAAAAAGAAATGAATAATATAAAAATTCTCAATACTTGACCTAATTTCTTTTGAGGCAAGCTTAAAGGATAAAAAAAAAATAATTTTTTTTTTTTCCTTTTTTTTTTTTTTTTTTTTTATCTTATGCCACTAAAAATGTGTTTTGTTTCCTCCTTGTCTTTCAGGGTAGACTTTGCTCTCCAAAGCTGGAATAATGGCTCTGAATGCATTCTAATGAATCAGATTTTCTGCAAGCATTTGTCACTGCACTACCTGAATCTTTTGCCAATATTAATTAATTAATCCATTATTTATGGTTTGTGTTAAGAACTGCAAAATCTGAAAGCCAGTGTTAAAATTTCCTCTCTCCATTCTCTTCTATAATGATGAATCTAGCCAAGAGGGTACTAAGAGATCAGATGGTAAAATTGTGAGTTTTTTATTTCCGGGAAAAGCATAGGAGACACAAAAGTAAGTTACACTCCCTCTGCTCCTCTGGAAAGTGGCAAGACAAAGTAGTGGACAGAGCAGAAGACCTGATAAGAAATTGGGACACAGGAAATCAGGAAACAGATCAGGAGGATAAGAACATAGTGAATGGAATAGGAGTAATTTTTGGGTTTATGGTTGGTAATTTTGTAATTTCGGAGTGGAGGGCAGAACTTCATACAACCAGATGTGCATCCCACAGACAATTCCCCCCCCGCCCCCCCCCTCCTTTTTTCACTAGAAAAATATCAAAATCTTCTAAGATACCCTTTTTCCCCCCCCCCCCCCTTCCTGAGTCTTCAACCTTACTCATGTTTAACCAAGGAGATTTAAATGCTAAGAGACTAGAGTGCTCTCCTTTAACAAAAGGACATGGCGGTCCTTCCTATTCCCTTCTCTTGCTTTGTCTTGATTCATCTCACGTAGAAAGCAAATGGCACACTCTTTTTCATAAATTTCATTCTCACACACATTTTAGTCAAAATTTGTATTTCTATTAAAAATTTGCTTAAATAAACTGCATTTTTGAAAAGAAAAAAAAATTGTTGCTTCCAAAACAATTGTACTAGAGAGGATCTGAAATTTTAAGTAGCCAAATATCACCCAGTCTATGACTTTGTGTTTTTTCCCAGAAGAAAAGCAAATAGAAAGCCTAAAGAAAACAGACTGTTTGGGTCCACTAGACTAGACCCACTTATCTACTTTTTTATTTTGAATCCTAGCATGGCCACAATTCTAGTGAACCATCTGCTCTTTCAGAAGCTGAGGTCTCTTTTTTATGCCACACCTGTGAATTCAATCATGTGTTGATCATTAACTGAAAGGAACACAAATGCTTGTCTTCAAACTTATATATTATCATCTGCTTTTGTAACTTCTTTATTATTTCAAAATTTCTGTTGGCAATGTGTACTTTAAAACTCAGACAACATTGCAATTTTTTTCTGACTGAGAAGCCATTCCAAAACTGGGGTTTTAGAAGTACTAAAACAGTGCAATTCAAGTGTTTTCTTTGGCATCGGGGAACATTGTCACAGCATGATAGAATGGGTCAGGTTGGAAGGAACACAGTAGGTCATCTGGTCCAAACTACCTGCTCCTAGAGCACATGGCACAGGATTGCATCCAGATAGTTCTTGAATATCTTCAGTGATGGAGACTCCACAACCTTTCCGGGCCAATTGTCCCACTTCCTGGTCACCTGCACACTAAAGAAATTCTTCCTTATATTCAGGAGGAACTTCCCATGCATCATTTTCTGCCAGTTGCCTCTTGTTTGTTTAACTTGGGCTGGGAGTAACCAAAATATTTGTCTTTAATCAGCTTAGTCTTCCACTGGAAGTTACACTATTGCTGAAAAAACTTAGTAAGTATGTAAGGAACTCCATTCTTTCTTGTTTACAGACTTCATAAAAAGCAAAAGAATAAATCCCAAAAGCAAATTCTGGAATCGCCATTACTAGCACCCAGGATCTTTTCTCAATCTTTCAGAGATTAGATTTCTTCCTGGCAGATGAACAAAACCGGATATTAACAATTCATATCACCTACCTATATGTTTCTCAATAGTTCTCATACTTAACATGCAGAAGGTATATATTGTCTGAGGAGGAAAGCCAGCACTAGAGGGGAAATATAATGTCTTTCTATACAATTGTTCTTTTTCAAAATGGTGCTGTTACAGGTGATATTACAGCCAGAGATTGTGGTATTTTGTCTTCATGTTATCTGAGATAACTTTCTTTTCATGTCAGTTGCAATGTGTTATGATGGGTATAGAAAATATTTTAATAAGAATAATATTTTATAGGCAGCTTAGGGGATGGAAGACCACTGCTGCCTTTTTGTTCATTGGAATGTCAGTTCTCTTGAATTCCTGACTGGCCAATTATTCCAGCTCTGCTGGAAAGCAGAGCAGGTGTTAGGGTGAAACTTAAGCAGTTATGTCTCCATCTGCCTGTAGTTCTCCATGGTGCCCTGAGGCTATACTGTCCCTTCATATCTGTCCCTTGCTTCCACAATGAGAGACCAATAAATGAATAAAACTCAGAGCATAAATAAGAGCACAAGAAAGCTGAAAATGTGATGTAGATTTGTAGTTCCTGTGGACTCAGGTAGCTTCTCTAAAGACAGAGTGAATATAGCTATTCCTGCATACAGAATTCCTGGTATTATCCATTTGTCTCCTTTTCTTCTTGGTCATATGTGTATTCTTATGTCTGGGAAAAAACCCCAAAACAACCCAATCAACAAAACAACAATGCCCCAGCCCCCAACAACTTAACGCCGCAAACACTAAAATTCTGAATGTACTGCTTTTCAGAGAATAACTTTTTTGGCACCACGTCTGAGAAATCTTGGCAAATTCCCTTTCACTTCAAGGTTTGCAAGAGGGCTATTCTTACTTTTAAGACCCCTCCTGCCCCTTATCTGTAAGCTTCTGCAGTATCTAGAGTCATAAAATCATGGAATAGTTTAGTTGGAAAAAACCATTAAGACAATTGAGCTCTGTTTGTTAAGGAAACTGCATTCTGGAGACTCTTGACAGTCACAATTCCACTACCAGGGATTCTAACTGCTGGGACCAAAGCCCCTTTGTCGCAGTGTCGACATGTCCTTGCTCTGATCAGCGCAGCCACAGGCTAGCTCAGCCGTTCCCACTGCGGCAACGTGGCTAGGTCGGGGTGGCAGGCTTGGCAAGCTACCTCCTCCCTGTGGAGTCTTGATTCCCCACACCAGTGACAGGCAGATAGATGGAAAGCGCGACCGCGGCGACTGAATCAAGAGGCGACTCTCCTGAGCAGTGTTTAGGGTGATTTATTAGGACGAGAGGGGGCACGTAGCTCCACACTCTATGCCTGTTGCCCAGAGAGAGCCCCGGGAACAGCTGTGCAACAGCTTAAAAACAGAGGAGGGAACAGGGGTGGCGACAACCGGTCGACCAATAACAGAGAACAGGGGCGTAACTAGGGGTGTTAACTTTGGAACCAGGGACCGACCACAAAACGATGGGAGGGGATTTCCAGGGCCCCAGCCTATCACTTGATGCCCTCCCTGGAGCTTTCTAGAAGCCAGGGAAGGGTCCTGGAGTGATAGACAGGGCGCCCAAGGGGAGAGAGAGGGATTGACAACTGGGAACAAGGGGGAAGGGATGATTGACAGATAACGGGCAAAACTCCGCTTAGGAGTAAACAAGTAGAGACCAATGCAGAAACAGGGGGGTACATGGAATGAACCAAATACAAAATTCAATGTAGAATTACATAAAACCAATAAAACAAAACACACACCACCACACCCCTTTGCTGTGGGTGGCTCAAGTGAGCCAAACGGTGTCTACTTGATGGGTCCCTCCCCAGCACGCTCACATGGTCAGACAAGGTTTGACACCAGGTTTCTCTTTGAAAAGTCTTGGATATCTTGTTCCCTAAAGCAATTTATTCAATGTGCAGTAACACAGAAACAGCTCAAGCTGGTTCCTCCAAGGAGGGACCCCCAGTAAAGGAAACCCTGGGCTTCTATGCCCTTGCAGTCTAAACAAGACCTAGTCTTCCTCCTCTTCCTGAGTCTTCAACTCCTGCCATGTTTTTCACCCATCCCATCCCTTGGCCTGTGACACTGGTCCTCATGCCCTTTGTTATGGAAAGGGCTGGTGATTCTAGGCCTCTTGTATCAGGCTTGCACCCAGCGGCTGCTGCAGCTTGCAGACCAAGCTACCTACACCATACGTATTCCTCAAAAAATCCTTAGTGAAACACTACCAAGTCCACCATATCCCTAAGTGCCACATTTGCACAATTTTTAAATACAGCCAGGGATGGTGACTCAGCTCTAATAAATCTGTGAATTATGTTTTTCATCCATTGATTTTGCACCTGTGTGCCTTTTATATCTCAGTCTTAGTCCAGAAGCTAAATATTTATTTTTCCTAATCTCTGGCTTTGAGTAAACTTAAATCTTGGGATAATTAGAAGCGGATTATGCCTCCACAGTACATAAAAGAAAGTAAATATTTATAAATAATTTTCCTTGTACTTCATGGAATTGTTCCTCCAGGGAACAAACTTTCTCTTTGCTTAGTCATTCTGTGACATTGTGATTCTGAACTGGCTAGGAAAAAGGAATTTTTAGTGTGGGTTAGGCTGGGTTACAGTGCTGTCCCTGGATGATGAAAGGATTCCTTGTGGAATGCATGCATGTTTATGATGGACAGATTACTGAAATTGCTGGGTTGATGAAGAGGGCTCCATAAACTAAATCACTGAATTTAGCTGTGCTTTTTTTTCACTCTGAACCTAATCTTCATCCCAGCTTTTATTTTTTGATCATACTGGAAGTTCTTTTGGAAATGACAGAGAGCAATGCATACATACAGAAATGTTCCTGAAATGTATTCCTGTCCGGACAGTGGTATGTTGAGTCTGCTTCTTGACTGCTTTGGACTTAGTAACAGTATGCAATTGAATAAAGAGTCTCTTCTGCAAGTCATTCCCTTCCTACCAAGGACACCTCACCTCCAAGAGGAAACAAATTGAACCTGTTCAGACAAGGGGAATTTCTGGTGGTCAGAGGTTATTGAGATAAGAAGAGTATTAAAGGCTATGGAGGTCTCAACCAGGAAAAGCAGGGACACCCCAGGTACCACAGTAAAGTGACCACTGAGATCCAGAACAAACCTGCAGTAAATCTACTGAAGAAGCTAGGATCTGCTCACAAAGATAGTGCTGGCAGAAGAATTCTGTGTGAACACTTTACTTCTACTGTCTGACCAAATAATTTTGGTTTTCCTCAGAAGATGAATTTTCCTAAATATATTTTTAACAGAATCTGGCTGAACTGAATGCCTTCTGTACATGGGGGAAAGTAGGCTGTCATGGATAATTTAGCTAGATCAATCTCAAAGCCTTGGCTGACCTGTCATGCTAATGTGATTCCAACTGATAGACAAGAACCAAAACCTCAGAGTTTGTACTAACTTTTTACTATATTTACTTTCAGGTTTAGTTTTACCAGTGTTTCAGACCAAAGACTTGCTAAAGCATATACAGGCTCCCAGCACTGAAGTGCTTCCACCTAATATCTTGGACAGAGGCAATGCATGCTTCTGGATTTGGGCTCTGGGAAACCTGCATCCCCTTGTTTAGATACAGTCAGTGCCACCAGCAACATCTCCTGCCTGAGCAAAGATATGCACTGGGATACAGATATGGTGCACTTCATGGTGTGACCACAAAGCTCTTCTCTGGAAGAGCAAGATAATTCCCTTCAGTGTTATTCAGGATTTTGGGGAGAAGAGCAGAAAACTTATTTCTGCGATACAAAACCGGTGGGATATCTCATTGTATACCAAAGTTGAAATACACACAAACCAAAATTTTGCCAGAGATTATATTTGTGATGCAGTTACTTAGGACAAAAGAAGAAATCTGGTATGCTAGAATATGTAATACATAATGCATATTTTTAAGACGAATATTTTATTCCAGCCTTAAACTGAGTTTGCACAAGAAACGGGAACACTTTAATTATACTGATTTTTTCTGTCCACCAAGAGGTTCTCTTGAATTTAAAGAAAAACTGTGCCAAATGATGCTTGTTTTCTTAAAAAAAATTAAATAAATAAATAAAAAATTGTTCCCTTTTATACAACAATTATGTGATAACTTTAATAGCCTGTTAAGTGAAATTCAGGAATTGTTTAGATATAAAGGAGTTTCAAACTACAAAACTCAATCAGTGCAAACCGGATCATAGAGAAATGTGTTATTTACTGATGGCTTAGGGAAATGAGCACTTTAAAAACTTAAAATAAGTATGCTTAAGAGATATAAGTTCAACAGAAAATAAAAGCCTCAGCCAAACCAAGCAAAATTTGACCCTCCAGCTTTGCAGTAAAGGAAGCCTATATAGAATTCATTGGTGAGCTACTGGTCCAGGGAAAGATTAAAATACATGGTGGAAGAAAGACTGATTTGGTGACCTCTTTTGAGGGAAAAGAAAATATCCTACCATGTGAACAGGCTTCAAAGTGAAAACAAGATCTTTAGTCCTTCAAGATCACCTTCAAATCCTGGAAAGCCCCTGAGTTTACCTTGGAGAAGACGGCAATTAAGATGTTATTTAGATGCATGTTTTTTTCCTTGCTAGCAGTGACTAAAATATGCTAAGATTTTTTCTTCTTTTAAAGGCTGGGGGGTTATTGCTGCTGTAGCTGACCAAATCTAAACTTGTGTTCCCTGGGACATGCAGCAGCCCAGCAGTCAAGGTCCTCCCAAGGACCAGCACAGAAGTTTGCCCAAGACAGAAGTGTGAAAGCCAAGTTACTCTGCTGCCCTGGTATGTAAACACTTCGTGTGTATGGTGAGAACTTGCCCATTCTGAGCAGAAGCTAGTCAGGGCTAAAACTAAAGCTAAAATATTTGTTCAATAACTCAACAAGGCAAACAAAATTTGGTCAGTTTGGGACAGACAATGATGGGAAAACTTTCAGCACAAAGCCACTAATACTGAAGTAATCCTGTCCATGAGGCCAACGTTGTCTGGGAAAAGATGCTAGAAATAGCAGTGTTTGGTACTGTACAAATCCAGAAGAAATAAAGACGAGACAGATAGGAATACGCTGTTGGAAAGAACTTGGAGAAAGACTAAATATGGAAGTATGGCAAAAATGTGAGTCTGAACTCAGAAAGAATGGGGAATAAATTTTAAAACTATACATGTGAAAAGAAAGTAAAAGTGGGTCCTTACTCATCAGGAGTGCAGATGTCAACAGATAGCAGTAATGCTGGCTTGCATGTCTTGGCTCATCAGGATGCTGAAGGGTCATCCCATTCCACAGACCTGCTGTCCAGACTTGCAGAGGGAAATAGATTTGTTTTCATACTAACAGAACTGAGATTGAGTAGTGCTCAGGTATATGATTCATTAGACTTAAGAGCTGTAATTAATGGCTTTATAGTTAAGCATAATAGTCTGCATTGTTGTATAATTGTTACATTGCAAAGATAATTTAGTATTTTACTTCTCTACCAATTTCCTAATGGCTTCTCATTAGTCAATGAACATTTTAATCAGATGGCCTCTGATTTAGCTGTGGGAGTCTGGTACTGTGGCTGCAAAGTGGTGTTGGAAAGGATGTTGTTTTTCAAGGGCTAAATGTGTATCACTCTGGAAGATCATAAGTGTCTCACAGAGCAATCATCATTTCATGAGGTCTGTCTTCTCTATGGTACTCCCTACTTGTCTTCCACAGGCAGGGACAAGTATAACCTAATATATACAACCAGAGTAAGACCAAGCCTTCATCTTACCATTAAAAAAAAATAAATAAAAAAAAAAAATTAGTGTTGCTCTTAAAATGAAGATGTCTTTTTGCCATAAGCGAACTTCAGCTAATGATGCATTTGGGAGTGAATGTTAGCTGTCATGCAAGGCAACACACAAACAAAACCCCAGTTGTTTTTTTTTCCTCAGGCAACAGTTTGCAACATTTTATTCAAGATCAGATTTATTTATTCTAGGGACTTCTGTATCAACAACTTTAGTGATGATTACCCCATGGACTTTCATAATAGTGGCTAGAGTGGGAGACTGTGGAAGTGGTTCTTCAGACTTCATCTGGCTTTTCCTCATTTGTGTTAGTCAGGAGATTACCTATTATGGTTTTTCCATACTTTCTTACACTCCTCACAGTCTCAGTTATGCTGCTTCTCTGTTAAAATTTTTCCACAAATAAAAAAAAAAATTGTTATTATCTCTGTTAAATTCATCAGTTAAGTATTTTTTCCTGCTTTTAAAGACAATTTTTTCTTCTACAAACAAGGATTAATTTAAAATACTTTAAAAGCATTTGTAGTTTTTAAAAGACCTTAACATACTCTTAAAGACTTACAATTTGTAAGAGATTTATATAGAGAACAAAATATACTACAATGACAGGGAACAGAGAAAAATGAGAATTGCTTGGACAAGAAGTGCAGCTGTTTTTAATATAGGCTGGCTGTCCATAATTTCCTGTCTATCAGATGCCCTTTGGATTACAGTGTTAGGATCCCTAACTTGCTGCATGAGGAATATTACTTACATTGAAATGAATAAGCTCATGTTGATTTGAAGGCATGCTTTTGCTTTACTTTTCTATACTTTTAATGACTCCCATGCAATTAGGAAAAAAGCACCACCGTCCCCCCCAAAAAACCAAAATAAAACAAACAAAAAACCAACCAAAAAACCCTCCTCAAACCCCTGCATATTTAGCAGCAGCATTCTCAAGTAAGCATATGCAAATTCAGGCTCATATTCTGCTCTAGCCTCTGCTGTTTGGAGTTTTAGATGCCTTGGTTTCTCATAGGCTATAATCCAACCATATCTCATTGCAAAGTTTTACAGCCAAACTTTGTGCCAATCCTCTGACCAAAGCATCTCACCGGGAAAGGACTAAGTTAAGGTAGTGACAGAGAAAGAAAAGTTTGTGCTTTAAGTTTACACAGGTCTTTTATAGGGGAGGGAGTGAAAAGATCTAAACTGAGAGTCACAATCATTGAACAGCCAATAGCAAAATAAGCAGCTGGCAGAAAAATTGAAGCATGAATATGTGTGCACATACATATATATTGATTCAAAGTGTCATGCTAGTTAATTAGACACTTTGTGACTTCATTTACTAGCTACAGATGAGCTAAGAAGCAGTGGCTGGTGGAGAATGCTAACCACTTAATCATATGCACAGTAAGAAGATATAAAGGGCCTCTTCACATTTCTTATCACAAAGCTCTATAAAATTTTGGAAGCCTTTTCTCTCTTTCTAGGTGAAAAAGGACAGATTTTGTAAAGCAGAAGAAAAGAATTACTCACATAAAAATATTTTAAAGTTATCCTTCCAACAATGTGTCTGTTTTTCGCTCAGCTGTAGAGATAATAAAAATCTGGACTCTTGTAAGAACTGGTCTAAAAGAATGATATTATTACATAGTATGCACTTGATGTCCTATGATTTTTAAAATTCTTAATACAATTTTTGTCAATGAAAGGAGGTAGTAGTTACATGACATGAGACCTCACAAAGTTCTTTGTTCCTACTACAGTGAAAATCATATAAAAATTGTGTACATATTTCTTTTTTATTTCTGTATAATTACTAAATAATATCTGCCTTTTTTTTTTTTTTTTTTTTTTTTTTCCCCCAAAAAGCAGAAGCAAATTACATCTTTGCCCTTTAATCCAAATGGTTGTCTATTGCAGTGTCCCCTCACGCCTGCCAGGTGTGCAGGCTAGCTCAGTTCTGCACTGCCACAGCGAGGATCGGTCGGGGTTACAGGCAGGGCGAGTAACCTCCTCCTGGTAGGTTTTTGGTTCCCCACACAGGCGAGTGGACCTGATGGTGTAACAACTGCAGTGATGGAAAAAGGATCGACTCTCTTTGAGCAGGGTAGAAGGTCGTTTATTAAGGGGAGTCCGGCAAGGAGCTCTGCCTCAGACCACTGCTGCCCAGAGAGAGCCGAGATCAAAGCCTTGGGGCCACTTATAACTGGGGGAGGATCCAGGGGTGGTGACAACGGGTCAGCCAACCAGGGAACACGGGGGTGTAACAGGGGTTTCAACTTCTAAACCATTAACAAATCACAGGAGGGGAGGAGGGGATTCCCCGGGCACCAGCTTCTCTCTCAACGCCTCTCCCAGATCTTTCCAGAATCCAGGGAAGGGTCTCGAAGTGACAGACAGGGCGACCACGAGGAGAGGAGGGGGGAATTGACAGGGACAGGTGCAGGGGAGGAATGATTGGCATAAAACGTCTGGTTATATAAGCAACTCATAAGGGGGAAAACTATTACAGAACACAGGGGTATACAGTGGACTGAACCATTACAAAAATAACTTATAAATCTTACAAAAATAACTTAATAACACAACTCTCGCACCACTACAGTTGTCCAGAAGAAAAGTACAAATTCAGGTACTGAATTTGTAACTCTTGCTTCATACTTTTTCTTAGCTAAGATACATATTCCATAAAATTCAGAGCTTGGTGTGTCTTCTTATAATAAATAAAATACTTCTCCCTCTGCATGACCTAGATCTGATGTGCTGTCAAGCCTTAGGCAGCTTCTCTGTTTGTAGCTCTCTTAAATAAGTCAAGAAATCTAACTGGTTTCTTTCAGTGAACCTGTATGTCTGAAAAAAACCCCATCAATAAACTTCATTTTATCCTTGGAGAGATTCATTTTAGGACAGTCTTGCTGCATAACAGTATCTATACCAGAAAGCTGAAACTAACCTAAATGGGAGACGAGAGGCAGGTGTTAGATAGTTGATTGGGATAGTAGCAGAGATGCATCAATCATCAGACCAAACCTGAGGTTAATTTGTAGGCTGAACAAGTTGTCTATGCTGACTTAGCTAAGATTAATATATAGCTTCATATCCCCAAGACAGACAATCTCACCTTTCCTCTCATTTTTCATTTATCTTCTTGGTCCTTTGGAACTTTTTTTTTTTTTTTTTAATCTTTTTTTTCTCCATTATTGGTAGAGCTGTTATAATCCACTCTTTTTCCACTTTTAATTCAAGGGAGGCTGACTTTCATCACTGTCTGGGGGTTTCATAGTATCTTATACAGCTTCTGAGACCTCCTGCTGGGGAAGCAATCACTGCGGCAAATCAGGAGGAGATTCAGGTTCTGCTGCTCTTCAGAAAAACAGCTGAAATTTACTGATCACTCCTTCCTCTCACCCCTCACTGTGTACTCAGATCTAGAGAGTCCTTTATTCCTGTTTTTAAACCCCTGCATAAGACCAGTACTGAAATCATCAAAGCTTAGCTATTATGGGCTAGTTAGCCTTTTGTCTATAGTTATATGAAGGGAAAGAGGAATGTGTTAATGACTTTTTGCTGAATCAGTTAGTTAGAAAGACTTGTATGATCCAGACTGGATTTAGGATGGGGGGAGCTCGAGGTACTTGGGTGGGGAGATATGAAATGCAGAACAGGAACAGGGAGCTGCTCTGGGTTGTAAATGACAGAAACACTAAGGCCCAGGTCTGACAAGTTCAGAGATGAGATGTAAGGCTGAATCTTTCCTAACTCAGCAAAATGCCCATATTTTGTCTCTTTTCTCTCACTGAATGAATATGAAGTTACTGCTAGAGAATGGATCCAAGTCCAAATCTACTGGCCTATGACCAAGGCAGTAAGGGTAAGCAGGGACTTCAAATTCCTGTATTAACAGTGATGACAATTACTACCCCATGGAGCACTGGCTGCTGAGTCCTTTGTCCTCATCCATCATCCTCATTTTGCTCCTTTGAGACAGCAAAATATCTTTATAAAGATGAAGATAGTAATTTATCTAGTAAGAATACTTAATGGCACCTTATAAGCTAGTCAAACAATACTGTATGACTTCCTGTCAGCTCCATAAAATTCATGCTGATTTCAATGAGACAATGATTGGTAGAGTGGGATTTTTTTTAAAGTACTAACTAGACAGCTGAAATCAGTTAAGGAACTTACATAGCAGACACTCTCTTTCGTCAATATCCTACAGAGCTGTCTGTCCCATCCTATGACAGATATTTGAATTTGTCTTTCTCTGCAAAAGCCTGATTTCTCTACTAATTTAAAAGGACTCTGGGTGACTAGATCAAACTAATTTGTAACTCCTGGAATTTTTTTGCATGGTGCCCTTCATTCCAGTCCTAAAGTGGCTTTTACAGAATGCTGAACTCATCCCATCCTGGACCAGCTCTAATACAGTTGGTGCAGAGAGACTTGCTCTCCTCAGAGTTCTTACCTCAGTGTGATGACAGACCCATATCAACAGAAATACACTGTGATGAATAGTGGAGTTGTTCATATCTTCATATCCTAACCACAATCAAAATAATTGCATTTTCTCTTCCCTAGTTATTACTCATCCAGTCCATTCCTACTGCACGAAAGCAGAGATGTCAAACTTTCATTGCATAATACTGAATTTGAAGAAAAGTCATGAAAAAGAAGAGGAATGGACCAGTTCTCTCAAAATGAACATCGACTCTTGCTTCTGCTGAAAGAGTGATGGAAAAAATTGCTATGATATGCAGTCTCAGATATTTGTCACCCAGCCCAAAGCTGTTGTGAGGCATCATCGGCGCTTGGCTTGGCAAGCTTTCTTCCAGCAGATGGCATTCATAGCTTGTTTCTCCTTGATAATGCACCAAAACCACACTGGGCTATGCCCAGTCAAAGCTCTCTTGTTTCTGATCAGTGTGCACCACTGCCTGTTTCAGCTCTGCACCAAAAATTTTAACCCAAGCATCAGTACCTTATAAAATAATAAAGGAAAATAAAATAGCATCTGTTTTGTAAAACTTAGGTGTGTAATTTTTTCCCCCTCAAAATAAAAGCCTTGGCTGCTATCACTTTTACTTTCTTTGTATTATGATGTTTTTCAAATGTTCAGGAAAATAAAAACAGGTCGTGAAACTGATACGTATGTGTGCACACCTTCTACTATGAAATAAATCTATTTTGCCCCCTTTTTTCGTCTTTCCATTAGGTTCCCTGAATTAATTAATTTCCTAAGGGTTCCCTGATCAATTTTAATTTATATACCATAGAAAATATTAGGGAAATGAATTGCCTTCAAAAAGATGGGGTATTAATCACAATTTAATAATGATAATAAAAGGTATTCAGAGACTATGGTACATTTGCTCATTTTACCTTAATAGACAGTGACAAAGTCTTTTCTGAGCTTTCATCAAGGTCTGCTGTGCTGCATTTATTTCGACAGGCTCCCTGTTGACAGGATGGCACACACAAATCAAGGTCTTGCAATAGGTAAAGAGAATATTAGTGCTTTTGTGGAACTGTACTTTACTATTTCAAAGAAATTGGAACTTAAAAACAAAGGACCAATCAAGGACAAAAACTTGAACATATATGCAGCTATGTATTAAACTAGTATTCTAAAATATTCTGTGCTATTTGTTCCTGTTACCTTCTATTGAATATTAATTCAGCTTTCCAATTTTGTGAGGAAAGGAAACACTTATTATAAACATAATTCATGCACACACATAAGCATAAACTCACATTCTTGTCAGACTAAAATTAAAAACACCAGAAAGGATAATTTAACCAGAATACCTTCTGCATTGAGTGAATACAGAGTGAGAGAAAAGTTATCCTGATCTTTAATCCACCTAGAATTTTTCTGCACCTTTGTTAGTGTGCACTAAGTATAATGCAGTACTAGTAGTGTGCACTAAATTCTTATATATGGCCTCTCAAAGTGTTATAGTATTTTTGAATACTGGGCAAAATACACTCCCAGGTATGCTTTGATGAAGGAAAAATGCAGCTAGATAAACAACAGTGGTACTGCACAACATGGCACTTTGGTGCAGGTAACAGCTGATAAGGAAACTCCTAACACAATATAGAGACTTGCCATTGTCCTGCATTGCTACCTATCCATCCCTCTTTGGTACTGGCTGGGAGCCTCTGGCAGCTGCTGTCCACATATGTGCGCTCTATGAACTCAGTTGTCCTTATCAAGTTTTTGATGCAGATGTCAGGCTTGAGGAGAACAGCAAATCACCTAACAAGGACCAGCAGTTTTCTATCAGATGCTTCAAAGAAAGGAGAAGACAGGAGGGGTTAGAAGCCAGTAGACTAAAGCAGTCTAAAGCTCCTCTTGAGGGAGCTGGGTACAGACCTTTCGTGTATTGTAACTTCAGCTGCCTGAGGACCAGTGATTTTATATTTCTTTGCTTCATTTCCCAACTTACAGCTTGCTCATATTAGTGCTTCTTTGCTTGTAAAGGATTCACTGACATTTTTTATGTTCCAACCACTGCGATACTCATTGTGAGTACCTTATAATGTATAGATGAGAGTTTCAGAGAGAAATTGTATACGTGTTTATTATAATCAGAAAAGGCAGAGAAGATCTTTATACAGTATTAGTCTGTCAAACTGAAAGCAGGTACCTATGTTCATGAAAAGATAGGATCAGCTTATTTTACATCAATTTTTATTTTCCACTTCCCCTTAATAATGCTTGTGATTAAAGGGTAATATAATATGTGTGGAGACTGGAGGGAAATTTTCAGTGGTCATCTGATGTCATCAATAGATTTCAAATAAATAATTCACCATTCATTTTGTATCTTTCTCTATTTTACAAAAATGTAGAAGTGCACTATGAGATGTATCTGGATATAGTGAAAATGTCCACACAGTAGTTTTTTTCTGTGTTGTGATCTGTACTCTTCATCTACCCTGATATTAGCAGCCTCTGATAGATATTGTAAGAATCAAAGTCAGTTAGCTGCTGAATATTTAGAGTTTTGCCATGAAGATTGATACATGCAATGGCCAACCTTTGCCTATTTTATATGACTTTATTTTTCTTTTATTTTATGATTTATTTTTCTTTTCCTTTGGTGATAAAGCAAGTAACTAAAAAAACCCAGCTCAGCTGACAGGCCAAGAATGACTATCATGGCAAACTGGATGCAAATTAGACTATAAAAATCAAATGACTTAGGAAACCTGGGAGCAGACCCTTTCTGTCACTACCTCTGGGCTGCCTAACAAAAGTTTTTCCAAGAAGTTGATTTAGCATGTTCACTGGTTAGGATGGAAGTAAAGGCATTTAATTTGGGTGAAAGACTTTCAGAGAGAAGTCAGAGAGAGGATTTTCCTCATATGCTTTGGTATGTTGTACAAATTTAAAATTTCCTGCAATTATTTTCTATTTCTTGTGCTTATGGAATGTATTTGATTCATATGATAATGAAAATGTTTAATTTCAGGAATTTTCTGGTTTTGTGATATTTGATATTCCAAAAAAGAGATTTGGGGAAGGCTGTAAACTGCTGACATCACTATCCTTGAGGATGTGCAGGGGCAACTGTGTTCCACAGTTCTGCTGTACCCTTGGGGTGAATAACTGGCCTATCTGTGATGTCTGTATACTCTCTCAGCTTTGCATCTACATTTTCTGCTTTTCCTTGCATTTTTTTGCCTTACAAAAGACTGAGCCACCTTTGCAGTTGCTGTAGTAATTACGAAGTTCTTGTTGGAATATCCTGATAATGATTCAAAACTGGTGCTGTTTGGAGGGATTTCTTTTCTCTTCTCTGAACAGCTTTTTTAGCATGAGTGAGGTACAGAAAGCGCCTTTTGCTATGTCTGCTGTTGGTGCATTTCTGTTTTCAGCAGTTCATTTGCAGTCTGTGCTTCTGATTTTTTTCTTGGATTCATGTTATCGTTAAGTTAACCACAGTCTGTTCCTTATTTTCTCAGAGTCTGATGCTGAGTGGTGTTTGTTGAAGGCTTCTCAAGAATGCTGCGCCTTATCTGCTTTATTGACAGGGTGAGTTTTGAGGCTTTTTGGTTGCACACATTTTAAGAGTTTTTTCCCTCACTGCTTTTGATGGGTCCATTTCTTCCTTTGAAATTTCCACACAGAGTTTCACTTTACCCAAACACGGTACTTTCTTATCACTGCAGTGCTTGCCTCAATTTCTGTTTCCAATGTAGATCCATTTATCTCGTCTTCCAGTCACTCCTTGAATTCAGTGCTTGCCCATATCTGTCTTCTGTTTTGTCTGATACTACCTGCCTGGCCTCAGTATGGGGATTTGTCCTGTCACAGTTTTTGCTTCCCAAGGTCTTCTGGCTTATCTGATTCTTGTTCTGAGTCTGTTGGGGTCCAGCTGTGCCTGCAGGGGTTTGAGTCATACTGATTCTGAACATTCTTTGTTTCTCTTCAGTTCCACAAACGTTTACATCTTCCTGCTATGATGGTATCTTTGACCTGTTCTTCTATTGAAAGGAAAAATCCCTGTATAATCTGTTTACTGTGAATTTTGTGTTGCTACTTGTCCTTGGTGTTTTTTTTTTTTTTTTTTGTTTTTTTTTTTTTTTTTTTGTTTTTAATGTGAATATTTTAAAAAAAGGTTTTATTTCATTTTAGCTGTTCATGGTTTTCATGATACGTTGCTTTTGACAGATGACTAGATTGGGAAGAAAGTTCAACTACGGTTGATACAACCACATGTTAAATTCTGTTAAATTCTGTGATGATTTTTGTTTTCTTTTATGAGATATAAGTGTAATTCAGCTCTGCCTTTGTATATAAACCACAAATTAACAGTTTTTTTCAGTGCTTCAGTTAATGATACCTAGCCACTGTTAGCTGCATGTTATGTCTTTAAATAACATACTGGGTGCTAGCACAAGATTTACTTGTCTCAAGATGTTTGAGGGGTCTGCCATTGAAATGCTAGAGGTGATTTAAAATTTCTCTTTGCACTCAGGACACAAAACTTCATAGAATGGGTAAGGTTTAACAGACTTGTTTTGAAATCTTGCATTGGCCTCATGGATTCAGAGCTTTCCACTAGACGCATGATTTTTTCCACTGCCTGTCATAGTGGCATTTCCACTCTCACCTCTGATCCAGCTCACCTTTCAGGTCACTTGTGACCTGACAACATCTCCCCTACAATTACTAGTTGTTTTTTTTTGTTTTGGTTGTGTTTTTTGTTTGTTTGTTTGTTTGTTTGTTTTGTTTTGTTTTTGTTTGGAAACATCCATTCACAATCACCAGTTATCAGGGTACACATTTTTTTTTCGAGCAGCACAAATATTTTCTGTGTCCTGAATTTTTGGAATTGGCCAGTGCAAGGGGTGGTTGAAAGGCACTTGCTTCTTGAAAAAAATGAGTGATACAGGGTCTGAGACTGGTGGCGGGTAGTGAGACTTGTACACACTGCCTTGCTATCTCCAGCTTCAGCACCACAGTTGCTGGAATGTGCCCCAGGCAAGCCAGGCTCCCTGCTTCTGTGGTGGTTTTGCCTGCTAGGACTGTGTATACTGGTGGGGAAAATTGAGAACTGAATTTCACTGTCTCTTTGCTCAGCATTTTAATGAGTGGTCCCATTTCTCCACTAATAGGAGCAACATGCCTGTGTGTGCCATTTAGTTCATTTACTTCAGCCCTCCTTCAAAGGATTAGACAACTAGATTCAGACTTAAAGCACTCATGTAAGTTACAGGACTTGTTTTCCTAGGGAAAGACAATGTTGGGAAGATTCTTGAAATAAAGTTAATGTTTTATTGCAGAGCTCTAATCATCTGAAACAAGGTTTGAAATGAAGAGTTTTGGGTTGGTAAATTAAAATGTTTTCTGATGGTAATTCAAAAAAGCTTGTTGTAAACTCAATAATCTTGTAAATAGTTTGTCTAGGCATCTAGAGACACTTAGAATAGCATGTTACACTTCTGTTCCTTTTTGTAACATCTTTTGTAGACTGATTCATAACATAAAGAAAAACAAATTAATGAAATTTACTTTTCCTAAACAAACAGTAAGAAGCCAATTTTAGCCAGGGATGTACAAATACATTTCCCTCTATATCAATAGAATTTTGCTGTGACCTATGGCATTATATTAATTTGAATTTTCATTCACTTTCCTCTCTTTTGGAAATACTTAGAAACTGATTAAATAATAGGAATAACACTAGGAATAGTAATTATATTCTCTAGGGTAGATGAATTATCTAAGCATTGTGCATTAGCCACAGAGTTTACTGTATTTGAGGTTTAGAAAGGAAAATGGAGACTTACAATTATTAGTTAAATTATTTATGTGGTTATAAATAAATAAATCAATAACATATCTACTCAGTGGAGCCATGCTGAATAAAAGAATTTCAGAAGTAAAATGGATCTATCACAGCCATTTGGATGCTAATAAACAGCTTCAGCTTGCACAGCTGTGCTGAATGACTGCTTGTTTTACCATACATGAGATTTGGGAACTCATCAAATAGCTGAAAAATATACTGAACTTCTGTAATTTTTAATTGCTAGTTAACTGCTATTTACACAGCTTTTTCAATTGCTGGTGCATATGAGGACAAGGACCCCATACATGTCATAAAATATGTCTGTAAGCCACAGCTCTTTCTGCAAATCCAAATCTGCCTAATTGAGATTTTTTCTTCTGAAAAAGTATGAGCATACTGTGAGTATCTATATGGCAGATGTGTTACTCCAAATGACTATTCCTAAATGCCATCTTAAAACTTAATTGACAAATCTATATAGAAGGAGTAGAAAAAGATGTGTGAGGATGACCCACAAGCTTTTTTTTTGCTAAGAATCATGATATGGACTGAAACCTTGAGAGAATAATGCTTATGCTGTAGTCTTCTTTGGATTATTAGTGGCCATGGATGCTAATAGATATATATTTTTAAAATTACATTAAGCTTTTCTGTTAAGTGAGCTGACATTAAATATGTACTAATGCTGCTTTCCTCCCTTAGTTTAAACACAAGTGAGCAAAAAATGCTGAGAAGAAAGGAAGAGCTGGGAAAAGAGTACCTGCTTAGAAATTCATGAACCTACAGGCCAAAAGTGAATTTAAGTGCTCAAATTCTTCTCATGACAAACCAAGACAATATCAAAATTTCTAATGTCACTCATTTGCTGCTGGTCTCTCAGTTTACTTCCCCCTCCTTTTATCTATGTCTACATTTTTAGTCCAATAATTTTGGAAAAGCACTTTCCTGAGAGCTCACTAATGTTTTACTTATTCTGTAGGAAGTACGGAGAGGAGAGGGGAGGGGAGGGGGAAGGGAGGGGAGGGAGAGGGAGAGGGAGGAAGTGGATGGGGGAAGCAAAAGGTGGAAGGGAAGGAGAAGGCCAAGAAAATGAAAAAAGGAGAGGCTGAGGAGAAGGGGAAGGGGTGTGAGAAAAACAAGGAGAAGCAAGAAAATGCAAGTGTGTTAATTTGTAATAAATTTTTGGAACTTTTCTGCTGAATTTCCTCTCCACTCCCAGCCTTCTCAAAATTTATTCTTTATACTATGAAGGACAAATGCAGTTGAATCATTCATAAAGGAAGTGACAGTAGCCATTAACTGATGGAGTTTTCCTTCCTAATTCTAGTAGCCTTAGTCCTCTAAGAGGCTGTGATGCTGTTTTCCTTCCACAATGTCTGCTCTGTGCCTTGCTCCCCTCAGTGTTTGCCAGTAGTAAGATATTATGAAGAACACTGCCTTCTGCATAGGGAAGTGTAAATTTCTTGACTGTTAGACTGTAGATGTATCCTTTTAAAATAATGTCACATAATGTATATATGAATAATAATTAGAAAATAAACCAGCTAGGAATGATGATATTCTATATTAAATCACAATATAATTCTTCCTAGGGTTGTTCTCGTCACCAGAGATTTAGCTGCAAATTTACACAGCAGTACTGTTACATTCTCTGCTTTGTAAATCTTGCTAACTGGTAATGGGGATTGTCAACTCCTGAGCTTGTCAACAAATTCTTCTAAACAGATATACATCTGTTGTATGTGAAAGAACTTACTGCATGGACATTCTAATCCCACTAAGATGAAAGAGTCACTGGTGAGGCATATGACTTTTTCCTTCAAGACTCAGTATTTGGGATGGAAGCAAGAAAAAAAAAACAACAACAATTTTGAGGGAATATTATAATCACAGACCTCCTTGCAAGGACAACAGTGAATCACCTGAGTGAGCCTGAATGAATGAATAGGTGGCATTCCTCTGTTCTGTATACGTTAGAAAAACCCAAACCCTAGAACTTGGCCTCTATCTGGAGAACATTAATAGGTGGAACACTAAAAAAACCCATCAGTAAGCAAGTACAACTTAGGTAAGAGCTTCAAGCAAGGTATAGCTGGGCTTCCTGTTGCTGTTTGATCTGTTTCTGTCACTTTTGCACTGTATAAAAACAACAAGCAAGTTTTAGATAGCGCAGGAAATCACACCTGTATTTATTGCCATCTTTTAAAATGTGTCTATAAAAACTTGAAACACATGTAAAACTGTGGTGGTTCTGTCTCGGCTCTGGGTGGGAGCTGACCTCTGGCTAGCTCGGGTCAACACAGCCACAGAAGCTCACAGTCCGGGGGACACACAGGCTATCACCTCCTGGTTCGGCTTCTCGGCAGCTGGACCAAGCAGCGTCATGACAGCAATGGCAGCAGAAGAAAAGGCTGGCTCTCAGCTTAGCAGGTTATGTTTATTCAGGCCAACTGCAGAATTCCACAGCTGGTCCAATCTCAGTCCAGTGAGGCCAGAGAGAGCAGAGCTGAAGAGAGTTTGAATCTCCCTCCTCCACCTTATAAGTTACAAGACAACAAATCAGGGGATTCAGGGGGTAACAAGGTGTGCCCACCCCCAAGCCTCTGACCAACCACCTCCAGAGGAAAGGAATTTCCCCCCAGGCTACCTATCACCTGAAGCCCTCTCCCTGAGATTTCGCAACCTGGGAGGGACCGCTGGAGTGACAGACAGGCTGCCCCAGAGAAAGGGAGGGCAGAGGGGATGTTACAAGTCAGGTGAGGGGTGGGAGGACTGACACAAAACACCTTATTATACAGACAACACAAAAGGGATACAGAATTGGGGATACAGTGAAATGAACCATAACATAAACTTCTTATAAAAACCTAATAAAACAGTTCTGCACCACCACATAAAACCACAAAGATTTTCTGAGAAACAAAAAAGATTAAGTTATTAAGTTTTTATTCCTTGTCTAAATTGTTTATGAAGAAGTTAAGAGCGTCTGATTGTTGCTCAGCAACTTTGAAAATGCAGCAATTTATTAGATACTGTGCAAATGCTTAGAGAACTAAATTTAGGCAGCCATTTATTAAAGACATTTGTTCACACTCTTTCCAGTAGAGCTTTCTGCATTTATGGATGATAAACTACTAATGTCTGAGGGTCTTTATTGTTTAACTTTTGGTTCAAATAGGAAAACCTAGTTCAAAACAGTGGCTTTATCTGCTTACTGAAGCCTAACAGGGCCTCACAAGAAAAATACTTGTGTTTCTCTTTTGAAGGCATATTTCTTTTGCTTTTTAATGGTGATAATATATAAGTATCTCTGCTTAGAGTTTCAGCAGAACCTTGGAAATGCAGGTAGATGAAATGAAACAAAAAATGAGAAGGCCTAAATGGACTAGAAGGGATTCTTTTATCCTTGGATAACTGCATGTATCCTTATAGCTATGGCAGAGTTGTTCTAGTTTGATAGTCTGTCTCTGTTAATGACTGGATCTAAATATTTTATGTGAAGTTTATGAAATTATAATGTGTAGGGACTCTAGGATTCACCATACACTTTAAAAATACCCTGCTATTCTCTTCTTTTAATGGTAGACCTCTGTAATGATACGTGACTCTTCTGAACTTTATTTGAAGTAATGCAAGCAAAGGCCAAATACTTTCAGAAAAAGTAATTCCCAATCCTATTATTATTATTACTATTATTATTATTATTATTATTATTGTTTGTTTGTTTGTTTGTTTGATGGTATCTCAGTTTATGTTCATATGCACAGGTGGGAGAATTCTGTCTAGGGGAATAAATATAGGGTTTTTTTCAACTGAATGCTCAAGGTTTCCACAAAATTTCATAGTGGCTGCAGGCCTGGCAGAAAAGTGTTTCTCAACAAGGGCAAGAGACACTTTCACGCAGAATCAGTACTTCAGAATTGCAGTGGTAGCTATCAAACTTATGTAAATCTATCACAGAAAGAAAAGGAAATTCTTACCAATCAAAACCATAATTAGGGTACAAAGTTAAAATCCAAATAAACAGCAATATCTATTTTAATGTGAACCTGGATATTGCTACTTGTGCCCAGCAGAAATTTTCAAAACATATATGTTAAGAATTTTCTTTGTTCTTTCTCTCTTTGCATTGACATCCAAGTTTCTGTTATCTGCTACTGCTTTTCCTGCTTCAAACACTCTCCACATCCCCCATTCCCCACCCTTTAACAAAGGTACCCAGCTAGTGGTTTAGAGACTGTACAAACCCTGGAGACATGATTGAAAAAGTTTTTTCCTAGTGCTTCCTCTGGTTTGAAACCAACTGCATTTAAGACCTTTTTTTAACTATAATTTCTCTCACAGGCAAACCCCAGGCTTAGTTTCAAGATATTGGGCCTTCCTGCCAGGAAAGGATACTATTCTTGTTCCTGTTCTTAGAACATTGACAAGTTCTTGAAATTACAGTAAACTCTTGGTATCTGGCAAACTTAATGTTCCTTAGCCAATATCTATTGACTAATAATTGTGTGGGTTGTGATTGGGATGGGTGAGGAACTTAATCCCCTTTTGCAAGAGGATTGTGACACACAGCAAATTTTGGTGCTTCTGTTACATATTTTCACATTTCAATATTTACCAGTGCAATGTAGTGTAATGATTTTAATTTAATGAAACCAGGCTGAAACACCAATTAATGCAGTGGTTTTAAGTTTGCTAAATTCTGGTTGCCAAATTTAGTGTAGTGGTCTTAGTGTTTATTCTTTTTTCTGTGGGAGAGTGATTAGGAGAAAAAGCAAAGCAGGCTCAAGCTTAAAAAATGAACAAAAAAATTTTATTAACACACACTAGAAGAATGGAAAAGAAAGAAAGCTGGGAAAAAAAAAAACAACCTCGAGCTAAAACAGAACAAAACACTCTTCCCTCCTTTTACAAACTATTAACTTTCTTACAAAACAACATAAAAAGACACAACTTGTGATCTTCAATCAGTTTCACTGTTTAAACAATCATTCATTACTTTAGGAGAAGAATCTCTCTAGAGTTTCATGGAGACATTTGCTACAAGACAAAATAGTCCAGTGGCTCCCAATGTCACATATCTGCAACTACCCAGAGTTTTTGCAGACTGTGATGTTCTATCAGCAGCCTTTTTCTTTGACCACTTATAGGCATCGCAGTGTATTTGGGGTACTGTTTACAAATACTTCTTCTAGTCTAAAATAATTTTTGTCTTAAAGACTGAGACTTTTTAACCCAGTAGTGGGGGCTTTAAAGTTCTCAATTAAATCTCAATCACATCAGTCCTCAATTTTGATTAGAATTAGCATTCTCCCCAACAACACTAAGATGCTACAAAGAACAGTCCATTTCTCCACAGTTTACCCCAGAGAAGTCTGGTTAAAAATGTCACTTCTTCAATTGTGTTCCAGTAATATTATCAGTTCTATCAGTTCTAATCCACTGACTTCATGCAGTGTCTGTTCTACATAACCTATGTTTTCTTTCTTCTCTCCCTCAAGGAAGGGTTGTGCTGCAGGAGCTCCATGTTGCTAGGAAAAGGTTAAATCTGCCCAGGCCTGCAGTGGCCATGTCCTCTCTGCCCCAGGCTGCAGGGCTGTAGAGATGTAAAGCTGTGCCAACAGGGGAAGCCGGTGGAGGTCTTCTCTTCCACCCCTCGATCTCATCCAGGGCAGCCCGGCTTGGGGCTACCACAAAGCCGTAAGCATGTGGCATTGCTGAGCTGCTCTTTTTTTTTTCTCTTCCCGCTGGCGCCTGGGTGAATGTGATATGTGACCTAAATTTAATTCATGTTAGGTATTGTGATATGTAATATAAAGTTAATTTGCATTCGGTCTAAATTAAACTTTGTAAAACATAAATTGTATTTGGGGTTAAAAACTGAACTGTAAGAGGGAAACATGAGGGTTGAGAGACAGGGAGGGTCCCTGCTGGGAAAAGCCCCGGGATAACCCTTAACTCAAAGAACGGGAAAGATGATGAGATAGACTGTGTCTCCTCCGGAGATGGACCTGCTAACGACCCAGTGATTAAGAGAAGATAGATATCTTATTCTGTTCCGGCCCAGTTTAACATTTCCAAAACTGTCTCCGGACCCAGCAATCATGACATTGTTTTACTTCAAGAACCTATTCAACCGACCAGAGACCTGAACATGGATACCTAATGAGGCGACCAAGAAGCAAGAGCACTACAGTTGCCTTCCACTCTCAGCAAAAGACTGTATAAAAACCAGCGGTTATGGGCACGTTTTGTGAACAGAGGGGGTTAAGGAGCAATAGAATCTGTTTCTGTGTTCACCCAGTGCCGAAACCCCGGGGTTTGATGCTGTTCCTTTTAATTGTGGCTGTTAGAGACTGAATTTAAGTCTCAAAATAAAATTCTATATTTTGATTGACGAAATTGGCCTTGATCATTTATTACAGTGAACAAATGGCTCAGCCCGGGCAGCTCCCTCTGCATGTGGGCAGCAGCTCCCGGAGGTCTGGCCAGGCCCTGCCTGGTTGCCCAGATGGCAGCGGGGCTGACCCAGGCCCCCCGGCCGCCCATGATGTTACCTCATGGCCATCTTAGCAGGAAGTGACTTCCCTGCAATGAGGATTTTAAATGAGTATGTCCAAAGTCACATATGACACTTCATTGGTTAAATTAGCTGCCAATATCTTGACTAGCTTTCTGATAGGTCCCTGTCCTCTCCCTTCTCCCCAGCAACAACTCTAAGGTCCTGGCAGGGAAATATAGTTCACATTTCTCTATAACTAGAAACAAAACTATGCCAACCTATGTTATATAGTAACAAAGCTTAAAGGTTCATTGGTGATAAAGTTCTAAAATCATATCATCAGGAGAAATTACTTTTATGAGGAATCAGGAAATCAGAGTAATTTCCACTTGGAGTGGATGAGACTTTGCCACTTGCTCACAGGGTGCAGAATCAGGCCACTAGAGGCAGCAACAGTATAGTAAGTTTGAAAAATTAAATCAGTGTACAACCAGTGCCTATTCCAGTGATACAGAGCCAGTTTTACGACACTTATGCTATAGTTCCCTCTGCATGAATCTGTGAAGTGGTCTAGGGAGGCATTCTTTAATAACCATAAGGCACAGTCTCTTTCACCAGGTGGTATTTGTGCTCTGAAGTCATGGGTTGATCTTTCAGCCAATCCAGCTTTCAGATGCAAAAATAAAATGAAATACACAATACAAAAGGATGATACAGTGCACATTGATACAGATTAATTCCCTCTCCTTGTCTTTGCTTCAACATCCTTAACCCCTCTGAAGCAAAGATCAAAGCCCCAGAACCTGAGGAAAAGTAGCAAGAGCAAGAAAAACCTAGTTTGTTGTACTCTCTCAGGTCTTTTTTTCAGGCACCTTTCATCTGTTCTCCTTTCCAGGAGAAATCCCTACTGCATCTTCCATCATATTGGTCAGATATTTAGTCTTGTGTTCTTACCTGGCCTGGATTAAAGTTCCATTGCTGACTGCTGTATTAATAACCGTGAAGTCACAGCCTTGAGCTCCTCCTGCAATGTGTGTCCTCTCTTTATCTATATTTCAATTCCAACCATGTAATTTCCTTACTGGTGTGGAAATCTTTCCATGCTGGCCTTGCTGATAGGAAGCTGACCTTAGGGCGCCTGCATAATGTTATTCTCTATGGTAAAATTTTGGAATAGCCTTGCCCATGTACATGTAACTGTGTAGAATAAACTGGTCATACTCTGGGAAACCCAAATAGCTTGAATTTATAAAAAGAAATGGTACATGAAAATCTTACTAATTGTATCTTACTGTTGAAAAATGGATTCTTAAAATTCCATTACTTGAGTAGAACCTGTTTTGTCAGGATATAGTTTGATCCTAAAATTCTAGGATGGTATTAGGTATTTTCAATTTTGCAGTCAGCTTAAGAAAGTAAACCATTGTGTTTCACGTAGTCCTTTCTACCAAACAAGATGACTATATATACTGTTTGAAAGGTGTGCTTCAGGATAAAGGGGAGCCTTATATCCCTGAGTGTAGTCTGTCAATCTTTCATCATTAGAGTCAAATTAGGCATGCCCTGTCTACTCAAAATTTTTAGCCACTGGTCCTCATCTTGTTTCTTTCCTTCTATTGCCTGTAGAAAATATCTGTATATATGCAACTGAGTGCAAAAAGATTGACATGACACTGCAATGGCTTTGCCAAGTTACGGAAGAATCACCAGGAAGTGAGAAATGCTTACCCAGGCCCAGAGAGGCCAAGCTCTACTGCTGCCAGCCTCATCTCACTCCCAGCAGTTCATGTTTCCTGCCTATCTTGTTGATGTTGAGCAACAGCAAGCACTGAAGGCCTTGGAACAGATTCAGCAGGACAGAGGAAACAAACAACCCAAAGTGTCTGTGTTAAACCAAGTTGTGAGTAGAAACAGCAAATGTGCAGGTGGTGGCAGAAGGCATGAAATCACAAGTAATTAAGACCAGAATTCACCTAGCCTGTCCTTTTTTAAAATATGTGTGCATGAAGGAAGGATGAAGCAGACCTAATAACTCACCTGTTGGAGCCTGCTGGTCCCTCTGTGAGCTTACTCACCAATCTGTATGCGTGGCCAAAAACATATAATGGATAATAATTTACTACCACATCAGTGAGCTGAAATGCCTCAATTAGAGATCTGATGAACACTGAAACTGGTGAAAAGGAACATTTAGACTGCTCAATTAAGAACTGTTAGAAACTGAAACCTTCCTGGTAGTAGCAATCATCATTGAAGCTCTGCTCAAAGGGATACAAAGTACAAGAGCTGCATGGATTAAGAAAGTCTGGAAGAAGCTCAAAAGCACTTTAGGAGAAGGTAATTTATTCATTTAACTTAGAAAATTATGAAAGCAAAGGATGGTAGAAGTCCCTAAAGAAATAAAACATTTCAACCTGAGCTCACGACTAACATAAGCAGTGAATGAGAAACCCTGTGAAAAACAATGGGCAGAAGTCTATCTCGATGTTCTGAAGATTTGAGAGAGCAGAGAAGAATATTTAATATTCTGGAAGAATATTTTTCCCCTCTTCTTTCTGATCCATCCTCACTCTAAAAATATTTTTCATTACATCTAATGTAATTTACTTTCTTTCAGTTTTTGTCTAATGCATTTTGTTTTGCTTTTACACATCTCCATCTTTGTAACTGTGTCTTGGTTTGAAAAGCTAGGTGTCTGCTAGGGAGAGGCGGGGCCTCTCTAGGAATGGAGAATTCCAATCACTTCCCTCCGTGTTATTATGATTTAGAAGATTAAAAAGGCTTTTCAGTCAGAGCTATGGGGAAAGGAATAACAGTCCTTTACTAGTAAATATAACAGGACAGAAAAACAACAGCAATAACAATAATAAAAAGAACCAAGAATCCCGAGGGGCTTTGTCTCACAAGCCCCGGGCAGACTGATCTCTCAGCACCCCAAGAGCACCAAACCAAACGGTGGAAGCTCCGGCACTGATGGCTGGAAGCGGTGGATTGTCCTCGGCAGGCAGGGGGTGTCCTGGCAGGTGAAGTGAGCAGTGCTGGAGAAGCCGCAGCGGCTGGACCCGGGCTGACCCAGATCCAGCAGGGCAGGCGAGGAGCTCTGAATTCCTGGGCGCTCCAGCAGATGATAGAATTCCCAGGACCGAACCCCTCCGTTAACAGTGGACTCCTCACACAGCCAGCAGTCGCCCGACCGTCTTCTCCGATGCCGAGAGCAGGAAGAAGGCACCCTCAGCTCCTGGAGCCCCCGAGCCTTTTCCTCCCTCCCAAACTAATTGATCTTCTGCCCTCGACACTTCTTTTGTGTGGGTCAAGTACCCTTTAAGCATCAGTATTTTGTCTCTTAGCAACTTAGGGGGGGGGGGGGGGGGGGGGGGGAAAAACAAAAGGAAAAAAAAAAAAAAAATAATAAAATTAACCCCCAACAAACTGCCATCAGCTTTTTGAAAACACTGATAAGATCTCTCCTTCCCTCTTTCTTTTCCAAACTGAACCAGCCTGCTTCCTGTGGGTTCTCCTTGCACATATGAAGCTGCAGTCCCCCAATTGTTGTGGTGGTTTTATATCCTCCACATTCCCAGAATCCAGCAGGAGAGGTTCCTGTGTATCACCCATATCACTTTTTCCCATTTTACTATGTTAGACAAAGAAATCCCTGAAGACCTTGCATAACTCTTGGGTTTTTTTCTGGTTTATAAGACATGGAAGGTCAAGTACAACTGGTTCTAGTACCATAAAGGAAGGTTTTGTTCCTCCCAATAGCCATGCCATACCAAGGAAAGGGAAAACTCTGTCGTACCAGACTGCCATTGGTGATGAAAGAGCAAACAATTACAGAAAGCACATGTATTAATTAAAACCGTTGGCTTTCCTTGTGTGCTTGCTCTATTGCAGGCGAAATATAGCCACATCTTCCAGAACTCTCAGCTGCATACTAGAAATGAGTCACTGGTGAAGGGGACAGACTTCCTCTCAGAGTTTGATCATGTCCAGGCCCCATGGCGGAGTATTTTTGCTGCAACATGTCATCTAACACTTTTTTAAAAAAACTTAATTAATATACTTGGAAAGGTTCATTAGTTGTTACCGCCTGACCTTTTCTTTGTTCTGTTCATTCTCTATTTACAAACCCATGTTTCCAAGGACTAATCAATTTTCTTTTGTTTGAGAAAGTCTCTGAGTTTTGGAGTTAAGATATGTATGGCCAAACTATTGTTAAATTTCCATATTTTAGTGTGCCCCAGTTTTGTGTTTCCAAGGTTGGCGTTTAGGGTTTAAGTTCATTAGATATTTCTGAGGATACGTGTAAGGTAAGTTCATCTCAAATGCTGTTCTTAATATTAAAGAATTTTTTATCTTTCTTTTTAATGTATTTAAAAGTCTTTCAGTGTCATGATGGAAAAAGTTCCTTTGAATACAAGACTTCCTGAATCTTGCCAGAGTGAGTGCTGGCTGAATTCTTACGTTGACACTGAACCCAAAAGTTGTGGTATTCTCTAATTTTCATAAAGAAAATTCAGTTTTAAAAATCTCCTTTCTAAGCCTGAATGTAGATATCATGTGACTCGTGCTACCTTTGCATTTGAATGTTTCAGTATCTAGTACCTTTGCATTCTGTTGCTCCATTGAGTATTGCACTTAATTGAAGGGGGTTGTTGCATAGATACAAATAAAAGTGAAAATGCTCAGTGCATGTACATTTTCTTCCTGAACAGATGGAACAATGCTATACTCCCATTATGTCACTGACATAAAATGATTTAGCTGATGCACAAAGACTTTTACACTTATGATATGTAAGGAATCTATTATTACACAGTAACATACATAACTATGTAGATTTTACAATGAGCTTAATTACATGCCTGTAGAGGAGTGTTTGATTTTTATGTCAATTGAATATAATTTGCTGCAGAACAGGGAAAAAAACAAACAAACAAACAAAAAAACACCAAACCAAACCAAAACAAACAAACAAACAAAAAACACCCAAAAAACCCACCAACCAAAATCCCACCCCCAAATCATTCAGATTTGAAATTGTGTGAGAAATCAGAACAGGTGATTTAGGAAATAGTCATGAAATATATGTCTGAAAACTGAAGGGAACATGCCAAGGCAGTAAGGATGTTGACATATTTCTGGTTTTGAAGGAACTAGAGAGTTAAAGGGCAGCACTAAACGTCTCTTAACCTCTCTGTTCTTATGATATATTGCGGCATTAGACTTGTAATGCAAACAGGGAAGAAAATCCAGCCACCCTTACTCAACTGGACAGTTTCTGCAAAGGCAAACTACCCAGCAAGACAGAAGCTGTAGAGAAGAATCCCAGAGCCAGATTAATGATTCCAGCAGAAAATTACTTCACTTCAAAAGTTTGATGATTCATAATAAGGATCCTTACTTCCCAGCCTCCCATTGTAAGAAAAAATTGGCAGCAGTTGCTCCAAGGGAGACGAAACCTGCGTTCAGTTACAGAATCAGAATATGAAAGTGCATAATTCAGAAAAGTATGCAGTTTTTCACATCAGACTCCCTTAAAGTAACATGTACTGTTCACAATAAAACCAACCAAAAGTGCAACCACAAAATTTTTTTTGTCTCACTTCCTGAAATACAAGTAATAAAATAATAAAGAGGTTGTGCCAGCTTGAAAGCAAAATCAGCAAGAGACTCCAAGTCAGGAAAACAATTTAATAGGATAAAAAAAAAAAAAAAAAAAAAAAAAAAAAAAAAAAAAAAAAAAAAAAAGGTGAAATTAAATAAAAGCAATACTACAAAAGATCACTGACAGAGTCCGAATGCAACCTGATGCCCTGTTAATTAGGGTGGTGGTAGCAGTGGTCTTGTTGAAGCAGTTATCCGCAGTGTCCCTGCAGAAAGGTGTGATAGCTCTTGTCCTCTGGGAATCCAGTGGGTAAGGCTGCCTGTGCTGTCCCAAATCCCAGATTATATCCAGGTGGGAATGCTTCGCTCCTCCCCCTAGGTGGAGCATCTCACAATGGGCTGATATAGTTCTATGAGTCTTGTAATGGGTCCTTGATTGCCCATTAAACAGAGATAGCTCCTGGAGGGAGTTATCTATGAGTCATGCAGCAGGGCATTGATGGGCCATTAACAGAAGATAGTCTGGAGGGAGGGGACAAGGGAAACACTGCCCAACCTAGTTTCAACAGCTCATGTAGGTGATAGAATACATACTTTGGGCACATCTTACATTGTAACCTAGGACAGAGGTGAACTGACTCCTGTGAAAAGATTTTGTAAAACAGTTACAAAAATAATACAATACACCATATAAATATACATGCATCTATAACTCAGAAGGAAATGTAAATATTTGAATGCTTCTTTTATCTTCCCTTAT
>JANEHK010000059.1:3265711-3287309 GCA_025960845.1 Tachycineta bicolor | reverse complement strand
TTTATTTATTTATTTATTTATTTATTTATTTATTTATTTATTTATTTTTCCAATGACAGGCTGACTTCCAGGTTTATCAATTCCTTCTGACAAGAAATTCAGAAAAAATTGCTTACAGAATATCTTCAAGAATGAGCAACAGCTGCACTGGCAAGAAATTTTTCTACCTCTAGTACTTAAAGATTGGGGCCTAATATTCTGACTGCACTGATATTTGTGATAAAATTCCCACTGGCTTCAGTGATGCAAAGTACTGGAACCTAAGTAGGCCTCAAGGGCACACTGCAGGAGATGGCTGGCCAGATTTTTGGACTATCTGTGTGGCCTGGGGGTGCTCGTTAGAGTCACACCAAGGTCCTGCTTGCTGAGCCAACCTTCAGGTTTTGTGAGCTGGGTTTCAGGCACACACCAACATGTGCAATGGGAAATAATGCCAGTTACACAATACATGGTTCCAGCCCTCTTGTTTAGCTCTTTTGTAATCAGTCTCTCTGTTTTTGCAAGAGAGATGAGAATGAAAACGTTCATGGTAGATTATTCAAAATGGCTGGCATACTGAAAACTCTGGAGAACCACTGGCAAAATGTAGTCTACAGATTACTTGTCTTAAATTTCATTCTCTGAACACCCATCACTGAGAGAAAATTGATTTTTTTTTAACCTCCTTTGATGATTCAGTAACATCAGACAAGTGAAAATTTTACAATCATTACTAATGCTTCAGTCAAAGTTGTCAGTGAGTTCTACATCGTCACTTTTAATCTTCTCCTCAAGATGACCTGTGAATTTTACCTCCTAAAAAAGGCCTGATTTTGTCCTGACATTTCATGGTAAAATTATGAGCAAATAAATAAAGGGCAGTTCCATGTCCTTTTTCAGAAAAAAAACCCCTTTCTTTATCAAATAATATTTCACTGAGTTGAGATAGAGAAAGATAGAAAGTGCTTTATCCTCATATTTCTGAAATTCCTTTTTATTCAGACTTGAAGGATTTTCTCTGATCTTTTATCAGATAAGGAGATTACCAAAATCCAATATAGAGAGTCTGAGCCATCTGCACCCCCAGCAGAGGTTCTGTAACATCTTTTTATCTGGAGGTGGTCACCTTTAAACTAAATAACATGAAAAATACCTGTTAACCATAACATCAGAATGATTTTGGAGCCCTTCTTTGCTGGTATGCTACTCTCAATGTTTGCATATGAACTTGAGTTCAGTTTTGATTTCTTTGTTCTTTACTTTGCATGGTTCATGTATTTTCTATGCTCCAGGGTAACTTTTTTTTTTTTTTTTTTTTTTTTTTTTAGTGTGCAACTTTAACATCATGTATATCCCACTAGGGTTAGCCACCTTTCTATCTAGTGGTGCTCCTTCCTGAATTTAGGTGAACATTTTGTTAGAGGAATTCTTCTTCAACCACTGAGAATATTGTGTGTAGAGACTGATATTCCCAGAGCTAAACAGAGATTCCACTGAAGTCATGTACAGTAGTTAAAGCTCTTAAAAAGCCCCATGATTTTCAGACACCAAAACTATAAGCACAGTCATGCTCTGCAGAGTTTCCAAAATGTGTTTTATTCTAAAAGTTTATATCTGTTCAGCCAGAGTGCAGTCTGACTCTTAAGTGGAAACTAACTCGACTTAAATGGAAAGATTCCTGTGGTGCCCTGATTTCCCTCTTGGGGGCACATTTAGTAATGCTGCTTATTTTGCAAATCACTTGGGCATGGGCTTAAGAAGTGAAAATGAATCTCTGAGCACCAGGATATAAAGGTGACTGTTGTCTTTCGGAAACAAAGCTTTATCTTTGATTTTGCAGAATGAGCATTAGTGGAAATTTCTTTGCTCCCGGACTGTCATCAGCTGAATGAGAAGTCATTTATGGTGGTTACAAGCTATCCTGATATGTCTAGATGTGATGTGAAAGTGTGTTCTTTGGTATTGGGAGGTAAATGGGGGAAAGGAACAAGATTTTTTTTTCCCTTAAACTGTTCAAATGAAGGCTGTAAGAAATTGTCAGGGAAAGGTTTTCCAGTATTTTCTGTGAATTGATCTAACAAAATTAGTATTTCTGGAAGAATGACATGAAGCACTATTTTCCCTGGCATTCAATCATAGCATTTTATGTTGGTCATTCTCACCTTTGCCACATGGTCCCTTTGGCCATGCTAAACTACAGTGTAATGTCTATCCCATCCATGGACTATTCCTAAATTCATCTGCTTATATTGTGTTCAGAAAAAAAAAAAAAAAAGTCCCAATCTCTAAAGGAAATGTCATCAAAAGACTATAGAGTGAACAAAAAAATGTTCAGTGAAATACTAAAGACAAAGGAAGAAGAATCTGGCAAATTGCCATGCGAGATGAGTTTAGGATTTCCACTTACAATTTATTTAATTTTCAGTGCCAGGTTCACAAAATGCTCCATCAGAAACTGAATAGATTGCAGGTGTGTTGAACTGAGTAGGTTTAAAATGTTGTGACTGTCTTAATGGCTGCATATCCTGTAAAATGCATTCATTTTCAGGAGTGTGATTATGGTTCGCTTTTTATGTGCCATTATGTCTAATTTGTTTTATGCTCCAACAGAGAAAGTTATTTTCCTCTTTCCAATTTATATGACAAACACAGAAGAATAATCAACTGAAAAATATATTAATTTAATATGATCATACTCAGCTTCACTGTACAAGTAGATACCACTTCTGAACTACATTAGCAAAAAATAAATATTTTAAATATATGCAGTTGCCCATTATCTAAGGACCAGATTTTTAAAAGAAGTTATTCTTGGAATTAAAGAAATGAAAATCATAGTTTTTTAAGAAACATAAAATAAGGTCACCAGGGACTTTGGATAACTCTCGGGAATGGATCTGATTAGCTGCTTATACTTAATGGTTTTTGTTAAAAACACACAAAACCCTCTGAATATTTTTGTAATAACTGTCAGCACAATAATGTTTCTCATAACTCTGAAATAAAATTTTCAAATATCTTTTTAACACTCATAAAATGTTAAGAGTTATTAATAAAATTATTTTTGCAGATTAAATATTTTTAATTTTCATAAAAGGAAGAGATAAATAATTAAATAATTAAAAAGTTTATGTTGTTTTCTAGTTCAAAAAGCAACCACAAATTTGAAGTAGAGTCAATGAATCCATGCATAATTTTAGTAACTGCGGTTTGAAACTCAGATCTTTTTCTTTTTTGGGGTTGCTGAATATTTTCTTTTTTTAACTTTTTACCATGATAGTAACATAACAGCAATACAGTGATCAGTCTCAGGTAATGATAGAATTACTGATGACCTTTGTGAATGTAATTCCTTTTGAAGATGCTACATTTGTAAAGTTGCTTTGTTCTGCTGTTAGTAACCTCCAAAATCAATTATTTAGTATTTAAAATTGCTAGAATCTAATCTCAAGGAATGCAGAAAGACTTCTAACTTTACTAGAAAAGATTTCCACAGTTTGCCACTTTTTCAAATGTCTGTTCCTGGACTGTGAAAGGAAGAAACAAGCCATCAGGGAAAGAAACAAAGCAATATCCACAATAAGAAGAGCTTTGAGTACAGTGGAAAAAACAGAGGCCAAAAGAGAAAGAAGAGCAGAATTAATCTGAGAAATGGTAATTTTATAACAAAGAGAATTTGGATTTCTCCTTATGGCAACACAGAGTGATGTACCAAGATGCCCTTCCATTTGGAGCCGGTTCTGTTTAATAGCTTTATCAATGATCTAGATGAGATGATTGAGTGCACCCTCAGTCAGTTTGCAGAGGAAGAAGTTTGGTCAGAATGTTGCTCTGCTGGAGGGCAGGAAGGCTCTGCAGAGGGGTCTGGACAGGCTGGATCAATGGGCCAAGGGAATGGTGTGAGGTTCACCAAGACCATTGGTCCTGCACTTGGATCATAACAACCTTACGCAGTGTTACAAGCTGGGACAGTGGCTGGAAAATTGCCCAGTAGAAAAGGACCCGAGTGTTCTGGTAACAGTACCTGAACATGAGCCAGCAGTGTGCCCAGGTGGCCAGGAAGGCCAAGGGCGTCCTGGCCTGGATCAGCAATATTGTGTCCAGCAGGACCAGGGCAGTGATTTTCCCCGTATACTTGGCACTGGTGAGAGAGAACCTTCAGTTCTGTATACAGTTCTGGGCCTCTCTCAACAAGAAACACATTTAGGTGCTGGAGCAAGTCCAGAGAAAGGCAAAGGAGCTGGTGAAGGCCCAGAGAATAAGTCATATGGAGAGTAGCTGAAGCATTTGGGGTTGTTTGGCCTGGGGAAAAGGAGGCCCAGGGGTGAACTTATCGCTCTACCAGTGCCTGAAAGGAAGATGTAATCAGATGAGGGTTGGTGTCTTCTCCCAGACAACAGTGGCAGTCAGAGAGGACATAGACTCAAGCTGCACTAGGGGAGTTTTAGTTTGAATATTAGAAAAAATTTCTTCACTAAAAGTGTGGTCAGGCATTGGAACAGGATATCTTGGGAATCATTGGAACTGCCACCCCTGGAAGCATTCAAAATAATTAAGTGTGGCACTTGGTGGACTTGGTAGAGTGGGACTTGAAGATCTCAGAGGTCTTTTCCAGTCTTAATTGTTCCACGAGTCTATGATTCTAAGATGGTGTTTATCTTGCATGCAATAAAAGTACTGGGGTTTTGAAAAAATATGTGAGTAGGCTTGCGGTCCTGTTCAAGCTTGGTCAATGGCCACCAGAACTGACATGAGAAAGGAAAATAGGAAGAAACTGTTAGAAGAGGCAGACAGGGGAAGTAACATCTACATAAACAAGCAAACAATTGACAAGGAAGGAAACAAGCAAACAAGGAAGAAAACGGCTTTCAAGTCCACCTGATGTAAACTGTTCTGTGATTATTCCTCACTTAATTCATTGAACATCAGCATTAAATTTAGAGGGATGGCAATAACTTCTTCCTTGAGGATGGAGATTTACAATTGGTTCAGATAGAGGTATATTTCCTTTTTTACAGTGGGAACTATGACATTAGTTTCAGGCCTTAATCCTTACATCTTCCACACACCATGAATCTATACACAATACAAACCACAGCTCATTTAAACTCATATTATCTCTCTACAGCTCTCTTTATAAGCAAACCACCTAATTTTGTGTTCAAAACTATTAAGTCAACGTTCCACTTAAAATATAGAAATCCATGGTACTACATTTGTTTTTAGTGAAGTGAATTTAGTGAAGTTATTCTTCCTAGGTCTTTAATCTTGTCATGTTTCACGCAGTGGTTATTTTTCTCCTTTATCAGAAGTCACTCTGTCACCTTGGTCCTGCCAATTGTTTAGGCAGTATAGGAGTGACACATGCAAGATACATATGTTTACCATGAACGGCCTTTCTTTTTGTGCAGATGGCCTGCCCCAAAACCCCTTGAGCAAAAAGTTTAAGCAGAAACAGCATATGTCATTCAATGTAATCAGCTGGCATCTTTACCTCCTCCACACTTTGCTAGGAACTAAATTGATGGGATTTATAGCAACCAGCCTGAGAAGTAAGCCACAAGTCATCTCTGTGCAAGTCTACTCGTCTTAGTCCTGGGGCTGCATTACTGCAGCTCTGGTGGGAGGGTTTTCATTGTAGTCTCATTGTAGTATAATTATGAGAAAAATAAAAACAGTTGCTTTCCTCAAGCTGCCTTTCTCACATCTGTTGTTGAAGTGATAGTGAAGGCATCTCAAGCATCTGTCAGGCTTTGTAGAGCAAAGCAGGTCAACTGTGAAAAAAACATTTCACTTATGCCTAAATAAAGAAATCTTAATATTTTTTTCTGTTGCCTAATTATTCTTCTTGATCCTAACTACCTGTATAGGCTTCAGTCTTTCATCTATGAAGGGAAGGGGAATTATGCCACCTCCATAAGTAGGTGAGTAACCAAGGGCTTCCAGATATCTGACTCATCTTCATGGGGGAAGAAAGAGAAATGGGTGAACACGATGTCTCCTGTGACTAGAAATACCTGCTTGATTTTTCTATTCCTCAGTAGAAGTAATCTTTCATTCAATTTAAAGTATTTTGATATTCTTGTGGAGATACACCAATAGAATTAAATACAATTTAAATATTTTTATAGTGACTTCTTGCCCAAGATTGTAGTAAGTTCAAAATTAGACACTATGGTGAATTTCTTCTTGTTAGATTATTTTTTTAATTTTTTCAGTAAGACTTAGAACTTGTAATATTCATATTAAACCATTCTAATTAACAGATTTAAAAATGTTACTATTGTGATTTTCCTTGAATGCCAGAAAAAAATTATAAAAGGCTTTTTTTTTTTTTAGTTTATTTTTTTTAGCCTGAAATTAAAACATCTTGTAATACCTCTAGAAAAACTGAACCTTTTTGGCAGCAATTAGAGATAACAATAAAAAATGTCTGGAGGGAAGGAGTTTCCCTCTAAATTAAAAGAATGCATTATTTGTACTCTGTGAGAAACTAGAAGGGGAACAAATATATGCTTTAGAGTCCATTGGACTCTACTGAGAACTTACAAAGGTCACATATGAATATATTCAGAATATATTTCTATATACTATTAATGGAATTCCAGTCTCCTAGATGCATATTTAGTACTTTATATGAGGGTAGCCATTGGTCTTACAACATGTCCAGATCAATAGAAGATTATTCAGTTAAATGGGGCATACGATTGGCTCTTAAACACACATATAAGGTGGCATATTAATTTAACAGGGCAAGACAGCAATGGATTTAGATCAGGGTACAAGTACAAAGTACACATAGAAATGAGTAGCAATAATGATATGTAGTTGACTCACATGAAACATGATTTCCATTACTGGTCTGTGTAATATGCTCATTCACACTCTTGGCAAACCCAAACAGTTATACAGGGTGTTGGTACATAATTACCAGTCCATTCTTTCAGAAGATACAAATGGCTAATATGTTGAGCCAACAAAGTTCCACTAAAAAAAACCCCAAACCAAATGAATACTTTCATTCCAAAGTACTGAAAGAACTAGTGGATGTTACAGTGGGACACTGTACTCAGCACTGATAAGGTCACACCTTGAGTTCTGTGTCCAGTTCTGTGCTCTTCGCTACAAGAAAGACATTGAGGTGCTGGAGCAAGTCCAGAGAATAAATCCAGTGAGGAGCAGCTGAAGGAGCTGGGGTTGTTTAGCCTGGAGAAAAGGAGGCTCAAAGGAGATCAAAACATTCTCTACAACTACCTGGAAGGAGGCTGTAGCCAGGTGGGGTCAGTCCCTTCTCCCAGGGAACCAGTGATAGGGAGAGAGGACATGGCCTCAAGCTGTGCCAGGAGAAATTCAGGTTGGAGAGGGGCAAGAATCTCTTCACTGAAAGGGATGTCAGGCATTGTAAGAGGATGCATGTGGATGCAGTGGAGTCACCATTCTTGGAAGTGTTTAGCAGATGACTGGATGTGGCTCTTAATGCTGTGGTTTAGTTGACATGCAGGTGATTGGTCAGAGTTGGACTTAATGATCTTTGTGCTCTTTTCCAGCCTTAATGACTCTAGGGTTTTATCACATCTTTTGATCATCTAACAAAGTTCTTGGGAGTCTGGGGAGGTCCCTGCTGACTGTGAGCTACCAAAATTATTGTAATCCACAAAATGATCGTGAGGGAAGACCCAAAGAACTACAGACCTGTGAGTCTAACCTCAGATCCTGAAAAATTACAGAAAAAAACCATACAGAAAATACTGGATGCTATTGAAAGGTGTTTAAAGAGCAATGCAATTATCAGACATAGTCTGATAACCCATGAACCCATGTTCAGAGAGGTAAAGTCCTATTTAACTAAAATCTGATGTTTTGTGATAAGGTCACTCACCTTGTGGATGAAAGGAAGGCAGTGGATGTAGTTGTGTTTTTTTTTTTTTTTTTTTTTTTTTTTTTTTTTTTTTTTTTTTTTTTTAAATTTATTGTAGTAAGGATTTTGATGCACAACATCTTTCTGAACAACTACTTGTGGAATGATCAGGTTCATGATGCTGGGTGAAGATCTGGCTGAATGGCGGTGCTCAAAGGATTGTAGTGAATAATGACACTTCACTCTTGGTAACATTTCTCTTTATCTTTCAAATTTGATAAGCTAATATCAGCACCCTCATCATAAAAAGGTGCATGAAAGAACTTGCAAAAGTCTAAGTTACCATGAAAATCCTCAGAATTTCTGCATCTGAATCCAATGCTCTAGTGCATATCACACGGATAATTAGCCTCAATGTCTCTCTGCTGTTTTTATAATGAAGCTGTTGCATACAGAAAACCCAGAAGACATCTATTTGACTCTAAAATACTCTTGGGGAAGAAGCCTAATAAAGAAAAGTGAATCACATAGCAGATTAAGAAAAACCGTAACAGGATATTCTCAAGAAACTAAAAACTTCAGTGGAACAGGTGTGTTTGTGATTCACACAGTATCTTACTTCTTGTCTCTCTAGAGACTTTTTTTGTGTTTGAAAGCCTTTGCGGACTTGCCTTTTTGAATGATGAGACTGTGCAGCAGCTGATGCCCCTGAGAAACTTCCCTGGGGGGATATGAGGCTCAGGGACATATGGAAGCACTGGTTACATGTTTGGTGGGTGCTGAAAAAGGCTGCTGAGAAGATGAAACTAGTGGTGTGCACCACTTGATGTTTAACAGCTACCAGTGTAGGAGGGTCAGAGAAAGCCCAAGTGCTAGCACTCTGCTTCAGTTCACAGAACAGCATCCTTCAGAGGTCAGGCAATGGAGACAGAGAGAAATGACTCAAGGGCTAGATAAGGCAGTAAACCTCGGAGACTGTAGATGCCTTGACTCTTGCCTAATTGGGGTGTTCATTAACCATGGCACAGGTTGCACTGAACAACTTGTGGAACAGGACTGAGACAGCAGGGAATATTTTCCAGAAAGTTAGTGATAGAGTTGCCAAGGGATAGAGAGGGAAAGAGAAAAAAAAAAAAAAAAAAGGCAGGAGATTTGGGGTTGGGAGTAGCTTCACATGGAGACCTAAGGCACATGGTACTACCTCAACATGGAAACCACACCTAGGTGCCTGGATTCCATGTGACATAGAGAGCAGACACACAGGGGTCTAAAGAGGACAATCCCTGGATGCACGGCTGAAAGGCAGAAATGTGGTGAACCTGGAAACAGTTCTACTACATCTTTAAACATGTAGGGAGATGATGTGCCATGAACTAAAAAAAGTTTGTGTTAGCAAGTTTTGCTCTTCTCAACCTACAGTAAATTTATTCCTCAATTCACTTCCCTTTTTTATTTGTGGTGCAAATCAAGACAGGCATTCTGCCCCTTCCAGTTCAAGGAAGCAACAAATAGATGTGATCTCACTTTACAGCATGGCTCTCCATCCCAACCATGAGAAATGAGGCAGTAGCAGGGGGAAATAATATGATACTAGGCATACCACACTGCTGTCCTCTGCTCTTATGCAATGAACTAAGCTGCTCATTCCATAGGTTTAAATGACACCTGGGTCTCAGGTGCATACATTTAGCATTACAGGTGCATACAATTAGCAGTAATTGCTTGATGTAAATAGATGATGTTCTCTGATAACACTTAACTGGAACTCACCTGCTTCATTTTCTCTTAGCCTTCCTGCTCAAAAGGTGCTTTTTCTAAATTCACTAAATTCACGAAAACCCCTACAAGCCCCTAAGCACTAAGTATGCCAATGCCTGCCCTTCATACAACTCTCTTGGAGACTGCACTGGAGAATTGTGGCTAAGTATGTTCACATATATATATATATATATATATATATATATATACACACACACACATATATATATATATATATATACACATAATCACATTATTAATGTGCACAATTGTTCTGCTTCTGAGTGGCAGAATTTAGTGTAGATTATGCCAAATATAAGTTTCCCACTGTGTGATTGTGAATGAAGGAAAGTAATGAAGCTCATAATTCCATGCAAATATAGGTATCCTTGGATACTGCTGATACAAATGGCTGTTGGGATAATGAGAAAAGGAAGATATGGAGCTCAGCATTGACTTAAATTGTGACTGAAATGCCAGCAGTTTATCTAAGGAATTGGACTGCCATTTCTTTATTGCTGGGTCCAGAACTATCCTCGTAGTCATATGGCCAAATCCAATTAAATCCTCATGATTAATTTGCTGCTTGTAGAAGGTGAGAAACTGTCAATGTAAAAAAATGGATGTGTTCTGCTTTGCCAGCACACATCCCAGAGGCACAGTCCTGACAGGATTGCCTCTCAAATAGTAGGGAGAGGGGCTTTCAGTGAGGCACCTCACAGGAGCTGGAAACAAATTTTACACCTGCCTTCCCTATAACTCTGTATGTGCCACATTCTTTCAAAATAGTAATAGTTTATGACACAGCTTCTAAAACTATTAATTTGTAGCTCAACATAGCCAATTTGTTTCAAACTCTTGATTCTGTCTTTCATATTCTCACTTCACGCTGGTCTAAAATCTGGAACACTTTTAAATTTATTTGTTGATTTTTCTGCAGTAGCAATATAGTTTCTGTTCTAGTTCAAAGATGGATACTAGTGAATTAGACAAATAGGAGAGAGTAGAATTGCTGGCTGTGAGCTGGACTAAAAGAGGTCGTTTCTTTGTATGTCAAAGGGAGAAGGAAGTTGTATAATTTAGAACTTATTAGGTCACTTACACTATAAATTCACTTTCTCCGGCATATTGAGAGGAAAACAAACCAGCACATCCTTTTTTTAATGGAGATGGGAGAGTTTGAGAGACAAAATAAATCACTAGAGATATCCTAAGGGTTCTTTGCTCGCCTTGGAGATCAGGTAACAATTTTTGTGAAGTAGTCCTTGCCTTAAGGAGGGCACAAATTATGTTATTCTTCTTGAAAATAAATTCCAGGTTTAGTTAAGGTAGTTCTTCAACTCTTTGATTTCAGCTATCTGTGTACATTTTATGATGTTTCTGCAATGGCTTATCATCTGTGGAGATAACAGGTGTCAAACAGTTGGTGTTAACTGCATCTTAGTTCCTTCTGCAACCTACTCAGGTCCCAGGTCTTTATGCTGGCAAAAACTTTGATCCTTAATGCAGGATCAGACTTTCAACAATTAATATCCTTGTGCTCACAAAAAAAGAGAAATTCTTGAGAAAAGCCAGGTCTCATCATGGTATTGAATCCTCTCAAAACAGATATTAAATATCCTCCTCAATAATTTTCTTAACGCAAATCAGATAAGTTTTTTTCCCATGCTGCTTGGGAGTACTTGAAAATTACACTAAACAACATGTTTTGAGGTTCAGGAAGGCTGGAAGCTTGATCCTTATGTGTCAGTAGCTTTCGGTTGATTCACACCAGCTAAGGAACTACACAGGGTGAGATCAAGTTTTTCCCATTCCTCATCCTTGTTGCTCTATATAGAATATGTAGCATAGCATACATATTCTACATCCTGGCAAGATGCCTAGTAGCACCAACTATAGCCAGCAAGTCTCAGCTTCCACGCAAACTTTTAACTCTTGACCCTATGAGAATGGATCCTCCCCTTCCTAGCTATCTTGAATGTCTGTTCAACAATGTTAAATTGTTCTTTAGTGCTATTAGCACTGACTTAGGACAAGATGAAGGATTAAAGAAGAAAGTGGAAGTGTGCTGGGGTATAAAATAATTTGAGTTTATATAAGTATGGGAGAATTTTTTATCTACCTTGTGTTAGATCTTTGAGCTTCCTAATGCTGCCTGTAATCAATCACATTATCCAGGCTTCCTGCATGTTATAGCCCCACACACTGGCCTATACATTAATCCAGCACAGAGCCTGTACAAAACAGAATCTTGTGAACCCTGTACTGTAACCTGGGACAACATTCATATAGACGTTCTTTGACAGAAACAGCTAGGAAGGTCTACTTTTCTTCAAGGAAAAAAAAAAAAAAATTGGTTATGGAAGTATAAAGGCTCTGAAAGACCTTGAGGGAGCTTTTTGATTCTGCATTTTGCTGAGCAATAAAAGGTCAGTACTTAGATGTCGATTAGATTCTGCTGCACACCATGCCAGTTCACAGTGCTGTCAGATGAACAGATCATCAAAGTGCAGGCTTCAGTGATGGATGCTTTTAGTTTCTCTTCCTTGATGTGATGATAGGTTTGTATCTGTACTGAGAGGCATTGGTAGACATCTGTCTTTAGTGTTATGTATGCTGTTAGTGTTGCAAGAAAATGAATAGGTGCTGACCTCAGGTCTACATGACTGAACAGAGCATGAGATGCCACAGGACACGAGATGAAAAATTTCTGGCTGTGATAATAAAAGTCAGAAGCTGACAGAAGTTACCCAGAGTGCTGTGAGATGGCTAGATTTTGCAGATGGTTAAGGTGAATTGTGTGACTGACAAATTTCAGAGAGGTTATTGAGGGAACCCTCCAGGAGGTGAAAACTTGCAGGGCAGCAGTGCCAAATCACGTCAAGTCAAACTAGGTAATGGTATAAGAAGTACTAAATTTGTGTATGGATATAGCAGAACTGTGACCAAAACGTAAAAAAATAATTCTGTACAGGCTGTTTATTTGGAAGGAATTTGGGAGATCAGAGGGGTACAACAAGGTGGAAACGAAGATCAAGAAACATGGAAATAAATAATAGAATATGGAAATGTGGCCATTGGTGCTGTCTTGATACTCTTCTCTAGTCCTCTGCTTTGTTACAGCAGAATAATCAGGAGCAGCAAACCAAAGTGACTGTTTTGAATCCAGCACAGAGGTCTCACCTCACTGACTGCAGAGTAATGAGGACAAGGCTGGCTGCTCCCCTGCAGAACTACCAGAGTGACCAGCCTAGCATCCTGGTGTAGGATGCTGCAGCATCCTTTGTAAATGGGGGAATAATGAAATGACACAACTAAGAAAAAAAAGAATTTTGACGGGGACAGTAGGGAAGAGAGATTAATGATTGAAAAGAAATGTGAAGATATTGAAGTGGATTAAAAAAAAAATAAAAGGTGTGTGAATTAAAGATATTACAGTGATTCTGCATCTACATATATGGATACCATTTAAAACTAATTTGGCCACTGAGAAAAATTCAGAGAAGGAAGTATGATTTGTCCTGCCTTCTGGAAGCTGCATCTCTTGATCAGTCCCTTTTTCAGTGTGTCTTGGTCTGAAAGACAAGTATCTACCAGGAAGGGGCAGGGCCTCTCTAGGAATGGAGAATTCAAATCCCCTCCCTCCAAATTACTATAATATAAAAAAATTAAAGGGGCTTTCAGGCAGAGGTATGGGGGAAGAAATAACAGTTCTTTACTAGTAAATATAACAAAGCAAACAAACAACAACAACTACCGCATTAATAACAAACAGAACCAGGAACCTCGAGGGGCATTGTTTCACAAAGCCCGGGGCAGTCTGATCCCTTGGGACTCTGAGAGCACCAAGCTGGAAGGGTGGGAACTCCCGGGCTGGTGGCTGGAAGGGCAGGATGTCCCCAGCAGGCAGGGGGTGTCCCGGCAAAGTGAGCAGTGCTGAAGGAGCCGTGGTGGCTGGACAGGGCTGGCCCAACTCCAGCAGGGCAGGAGAAGGGGCTCAGAATTCCTGGGCACTCCAGTAGATGATGGTAGATTTCCCAGAACTGGACTTCCTGGTGACAGTGGACTCCTCCCGCAGCAAGCAGCAGCTTGGCCGACCCCTCTCTGATGCTGAGAGCAAGAAAGCCCCAGGCTTCCCCCAGCTCTGTCCTTTTCCTGCCCCAAAACTTGCGTGAGCTTCCCCCTCATGACTTTCGGCCACCTCCTTTGTGTGGGTCAAGCACCATCTCAGCACCAGTACTTAGTCTATTAGCAACTTATGGATAAAAATTCTCTAAGAAAAAAAAGGAACAAACCTAACCCCCAACACAGTGGTTGCTTGATTTGATTCCCTTGCTGATGTTGTCTCCTAGCTTGCTTTTAGTACTGACTGCTGCATAGCAATCATAGCTGTTATTAATGTTACAGGCATAAATAAAGCATGATGGATGAATAACTGAAGAGTCATAAACAGTGTACTGTCTTACTGGAGGTTTTAAATGTTTGCTGACCTTTGCTATAGTCAGACATATATCATAGATATAGATACATGTAATTGCAAATATTGATATTTTCATGATTTATTTTTTAATGAAGTAGAGGCTGGCATTATATTTAAGAGAAACCTTTTTTCTTTTTTTTTCTTTCTTTTTTTTTTTTTTTTTTTTTTTAAACAGAATATTTACTTATGTTTCCTGTTGTGTCTGCTTATTTTCCTGTTAGATATACTTAACTACTGATTAAGCTTTTTACTTTACTTACTTTAATTTAGATGTTCAAAACTGGAATGTTCATATGCAGTCTAATTATTTTTCTCTCCTATTTTTAAGAGATTAATATGACCACAACTGCTTGTGTGGCTTTATAGCATCAGAAAACAACAGATGATTTTCAGATTGGTCCAGATGCAAAGGCCCTTTGAACAGGAAATTGCACACTGTACTCTAAACGCAGCCAAATGCATGAAGTGACTGAATTTCCCTGGCACTTTTTCTGAAAGACCTCCCTTCTGCAAACTGGAGTATTGTGTTTACATTTCCATCTGTCTTCACATAAGAACCTGAGTAATTGTTTATTGCATACAGAGAAAGGGTCAAGAGAAGAATAACTGTATAACAGCTTGTGATGGGGCAAGAATGAGTTTGGGAGACAATCTTTAGTGAGTAACAACAAGAATCTGTGATAATAATTATTATAAGCTGGTCCAAGAGATCCAGGAAAACAAAAATCATTCTAAACTTTATTCTGTCTGTTTTACCAATAAGATATCTCTTCGCTAGAGGGAGAAAACCCACAACCCAACAAAACCCAAAACACCCAAAAAATCCTATTTCTACAGTAAGCAGAGATTTTACAGGGCATCATTTCCCATCTCTTACAGGTTCAAGCTAGGTAATATATGTGAACACATGATACCAATATCAGCCTTCTGTTGAAAATACTCACCTGAATACTTTCCTTGATATGTCAAAAACTTAATTTTTTTTTTTTTTTTTTTTTGAGGTCTACCCCTCTCTAGCAAATATGATTGAAATTCACCAGTGAGTTTGAAACTTTTAGAGGAAAGTGAAAGAAAGGTGAAACTGGAATGAGCTACTCACTCAAATAAGTCTCATTGACTTTCGGAAAGTAGGTTTTATGATGATTTTCTTAATTGTGATAATAATTGGTAGTAAAATGCTGGAACATGGCTGCACATAGGCTGCTCTATAGTATCTCAGGGCACTGCTTAAAAATATTCTAGTACTGCATATAATGCCTCTTATCTTGGTTTTTGTGCTCTAGCCCACCTATATACGTTTCAGGAACTGACTGCTCTGCTTTTATTTCTATGACTCTCTGAGGAGTTATGAGGAAAATCATCGAAGCTGGAGCTTTGTCACCTATTTGCTCTGAAACTTATCTATGCAGACGAGAAATTACACTAGCCTGCTTATTTCATAATTTCTTCATAACATTCATTAATTTCAGAGCCTATTTCTCAGGCTGTGCAGATTGTGAATTACAGTATTCTGAGAATCATGTGGATAAAAAATTTCTCTACATGTCCATACCTGGCATCTGAGATTGTAGCACAAAGAAAATGAGGATAAAAATGCAAAGGATTTCTGGTCTTGAAAATTTAGTTCAGGCATCAAAAACTAAGGCTGTTTGAGATCCTCTTAATAAGAGGACATTTATTCCACTGTCAGACTACATTCCACAGAGAAAAACTTTTGTTTTAGCAGTAAGCAATCACACTAAGTGAATTTTTCTCTTAGACAGAAAAGTTAGCAAAAAATTGTGCAGGATCCTGCTTCTAAAGGTTAGTCTATGTTCATTACATGCACTCCCTTAGTTCTCAGTGTAAGCCAGTGAGCTCCTGAGGCTGTATTATAAAAATTCCTGCCCTCTTTATCTGTGAGCCGTGTGTTCAGCAAAACTCTCAGTGGACATTCAATGAAATCAGTCTTATATTTTGTGTCTCTGGTTTGCATCTGAAATATCTCACTTTTAATTTTTTTCCAGTAAGCATAGAGTGGTGGGAAAGAAGCGCCTCTTCATAATTTTGCTGGGTTCATTCATTCCCCTGTTTTTGTCTAAGCATACTGCTGAGCTCTCAAATCGGGATATAAGTGAGGTCAGCTTTCTCCACCAGGCCTTGAATAGCCCACTCTGTGCACAAAAGGATTTACAATCCATTACCATTTTACTCATTTAGTTAACACAGCTTGGAAAAATAACTATCAGGCAGTAATACCAGCTTTGAACACACAGACAGCAGAAAGCAGAGCAAAATATTACTGAAAAAAAAAAAAAAAAAGAAAGAAAGAAAGAAAAAAAAAGTTTTGCATGCTATTGCTTAGGGAGGTGCAGCAAAAAGCATACAGCTCTGGGCTTCTCCGCTTATTCTCTGCTACAGCTAGAGGCTGGAGTAGTTTTTGCAAATTCCTACTGGGGACATGATGTGGGGAGATCTAAACTTCACAAGTGAGTTCATTTTTTCATGGCATAGGTCAATTGGCCCAACTTTTTTAGAGTAGCTTTATTTTAGTGTTTAATTTTCCTCTTTTATTTTGCACCAGAGATCATCTCACAAGAGAGCAGAAGTCTTCTTTATATTTTCTCCTCATAAAGAATTTTTTATGAAGAAAGTCATCAGCACCTGAGAGCTGTATCTGCATTATTGCTGATACTGCACTTGTCAGACCTAACCCAGAAATGATGCTGAGGAAAATATCTTAAATTTAATGATATTCAGTGAAACCTTTTTTTGTTCAAACAGTGAATTATGGTGACACTTTTTCCAGTAAGACAACTATTTTATAATGAAATTACTGTCATGAATCCTTACAGGTGAAAGGAGAAGGCATAGAGATTATTCCTTGTTGTATTGAATTTGTAATCTGAGACCCTGACCCAAAACTCATTAAAACCCAAAACAAAACCTTCACCTTTCAAAGGGAAGCAGGAGTGCCTCACCAGCAGAGGAGCAAACTATTTTTTTTTTTTTCTTGAATGATATCTTTAATTTGAGAAATCTAATTTGAGGATTGCCAAATCTGTACAGTATTTGATGCATCCTTTTTAACAAGACAGGAAAATTAAAATAATATTTTTAAAGCCCTAGAAATCAATGAACTGCCCTTTCTCCACACCCCTTTTTCTTTCCCTTTAAAAGAACCTTCCTTATTTTAAGAATATAATATCTATTTCCTTATTTCAAATTTCTCAGTTTGTGATCTCATTATGAATTCAGCTGTCTGGATGCAGTTAGATCAAAGCTTTTGTTTTAACAATGGAGGTGAACATGCCTTATTAGCTTGATGCAAAGTCAATTTTAGCAATTTCCCCCCTTGGTTAAAAATGAAAATTACTTATTTTCTTGTATCTAGTCAAAGTTAGGGAAGATACTATTGGGAGTTACTTCCCAATCATGCACAACTGGTTTTTAGACTATAATAAACAAAAACAAGACAAAGCAAGAAAGTATACTTGCAAAGAACTACAGTTATATCTGAAAGGTATGAACACACAGGACATGTTTTAAAAAATCCTAAAATTAACATCTTACTAGCTGCCACTTCTGCAACACAGTAATACAGTGAGCCGGATTTTTTTTTTTTTTTTTTTTTTTACCATGAAGTAATGTCAGAATGTCCTCAAATTTTATGTTTATGGTCCGATTTTGAAAATAATGGGAGAGCTTGATGAGCAGAAAAAATTTTAAAGATAATAAAAACATAAAGCCTGTTCTGCCATCTTTCAGTTCACACAAGATTTTTGGATTACTTTTATTCACTGGACACATGTGTACACAATCCAAATCACTCTCACTGTGAGACTTATTTAAAAGCACTTTGTGAAATTGAACTTGAACAAAGAAATAATATAGTTCATTAAAGAACTCATCTGTGTACCAGCCTTGTTATTAAGCAAAACAATCAGTTTAATTTTTTTTAATTTACAAAACCATTTTGGGATAATCAGAAAATTGATCATTGCATACCACACTGCCGTATGTACATTTTAAGATAATTAGATGTTCAATATCCAGGATGTTCAAGAAGAGGAATAGCTATGAACCTTATTCTGCTTTGAAACTTAAAACCCTGTGATTGCATTTTCATTACTTTTTCTAACCACTTGACTTTTTCTGTCTCTCCTGCTTTCTATCACAGCATAATTTTGTATATGTGGGAAATTTATGTTTGTTGCTGTTTGAATGCAAGCTATATGAAAAAGATGCAAAGTCTGGGAATATCTTCCAGACTTGTTTGTGTTGTTTCAGAGAGCAAGGAACTAAATGCTGGGAGCTCTCTCTATTCTGCTTAATGACATTATTTTAACGTCTGGATTTAGTGTCTAGATTTAGATTCTAAATGTAAAAAAAGGTTATTTAAAGCAAAACACTGTACAAAAAGAAATAAAAATCGATGATAAAGAAATAAAGTAAAAACTGCCACAAAGTTCAACTACCACAAATATCTGATTTAGAAGGTTGTACACCACAATAAACTACAACTACAAAATACTGCAGTTCTGCTAAAGTCAGTGTAGTCACTGATCTACATTAGCTGAAGGGCTCAGGGTGTGCAAAACTTCATTGTCTAATACTATAGGAAGCATTACGCTTTTCCTTTTGTTGAGTGTTTTTATTTTTAATCTTTTTTTCAAATCTTTTCTTCAGTGACAATTTGTTTCCCCTAGATTTGCCACTCGTTTGCTAGTTCAAAGTTTACTACCCAGAGCTGCATGGCAGAATTATTGAAGAAAACCATGGATCATGAAACCATGAATACGCACACCTTCCAGCTGAGTGGATTACTGCTTCTTCAGTCTGACCCTTTCTGCCCGATGCAGCAGATTGGGCCATGATGCAAAAGGAGGTGCAAAGTACAGAATAGGTGAGAATAAATGCATAAGAAGAAAGCAAAAATGTGCTCTGCCAAGCTGTTTACAGAGGAAACACCCTCTCCAGAAGTGAAATTCCACATCTTGTGTAATGCCACCAGCAAGTCATTATGGGAGGCAGATATTGCCTGGAATGCATATATCTGGCTGTGCCTGTTATCCAGAAGAAAATGGGAGAATTTTACAGTCTCTGTTCCCAGTTCTCCTTCTCTGATCCCAGGGTGTGCAGGAAACTGCTGGAGGATTTGAACTACAAGCTTTTATAACACCTCCATCCAAATGAACTGCCAGCAGGTTTGAGCTATGACAGCATCCCAGATGGTTTTGTAAACTTAGTGGTGTCTTCATTTTAAAGTTAGTCTGTCGCATCTACCAAAAAGCACATCTTCTCTCTCATCACAAACATGATGTTTTGCTTATGTCTCTGTCCTAACCTTTAACATCTTTACCTCAAAACAGAATGTCTTATTGTGTTATATAAAAAGTTTTATCTTGTCAGGAATAAATTATTTTTACAATAGGAAAATATTGACGTAAGGAATTATTTAACTCCTTAATTGAGAGCTGCTTGAAAAAGGTTACAAATTTTCCTTACCCAAAACATTCTACTTTGAAGCAGTTCAGCACTAAGCTGTGTTTTACTGCAGGGCTGCACTGTCCCCTTGAAAGCTGTGATCAGGCAATCAGTCTGATGCGCTGACATTTTGCAAGTTCCAAATTTCCTGCATTAATTGTGCCTCCTCTGGGGTCCATAAGTTCTCCTCTGGACAAGCCACAGAGTGCAAAAAGAGAAGCAGAAGATTGTGGTTCACAGTGATTAACATAATCAAACAAAAATGCAGGTCTTATCAGATACTGTGACACAATAGCCATAGGGATCTTAGCATTGAGCTGATCTGACATAAGAAAGATTTAGTATCAGTTTAAAAATCAAAGTGTTCTGCCCTTTTTGTAGTCTTTTTGCTTGCTTGTTTCCTTAAAAGAATTTGAAATGCACATTAATTTTTTCAAGGTGTTAACAAATGATAAAGTACAGGTAAAAATATAAGACAGCTGAATAAACTTATTACTTTTCTTTTAGCAATGTCTACCTTTTTTTAGTTGTTTATATAGAGCCATAAGTTCTCCGGGAGCAGTTGTTTCATTGTTATTAGTCTAAGGTATAAAATGTGGTCAAAGTCTAAAAAAACCCCAATTTTATGCAAATTGTTGACAAACACAAAGACACACAGGTCCTGGGGGTTGTGAGGTTTGCCAGCTCCTGCAACATACATAAAAGTTTGGATTTAAGCTGCCTCTGGAGACATTATATCTTGTTCTGAAATACAGACAGTATTAATATCAGCCAAAAGTGAAACTCTCCTTTAGATTTTAGGATTAAAAAGTGAAGGATAGCTACAGAGAAAAAGAGCGTCACCTTGATGACAAATACAAAACAACATCTACTGTTTGGAAGGAAAACAGGAAAACAAAAGATTAATTTAGTACTGTGTTTTGGTCCCCACAAGAATTCCACTGTTACTTTAACTAGAGAGAGAAGAAAATTCATGTAAGACAAGCAATGTTTGCTTGTTGACTTCAAAATATGACCTCTGTGGCTAAAACTCCAGACAGCCATAAGTACTGATGGGAAGGCAATTATTTACAGCTGAAATGTGACTGAGGTACTCAGAAGACTTCAAAGTTGGTGCTTCCCTGGGCTCTGTGATATAAAAATCCTAAGTACTCAGAAGGAGATTCAAAGACATGCAAGGACAAATCCCAGGCAGAAGAAATATCCAAAGAGCTTTATCTGTTTCACAAATTATAAGCATGTTCACTGTCATATGCTAATGTGATTAAGTGTGCCAATGGTGAAACTCTTCAGAAGAGGTACTGGAACTGAAACAGCAAGGACAAAATTCAGCACTGTGACCCAGGAAGTGAGACAAAAGTGGTTTACAGAGAACCTCAGTGTGAAATGCAAGGGTCTGAAGACACTTTGGTGCCATGAGTCAGTCACAAGTGAGCTAGCCATTGTGAGGAAAGAGTTGAGGAGAGACACTCAGCGTAGTGGACAATTCAGCAACTTGCTTGTGATTTGCAGCCTTGGTTTAACTACCTGCCTCCTTACTGTGGCAGTTTTGTTAACCACGACTGTTAATCCTGTATTGGTCCAATATGCTGAGGCATTTCAAGCACTTTAACTGAGGGCTTTGCCTGTGCATTCATAAAGCATCCTGCAAAGCAGAACCAGGCTCTTGGGTTCTGCTGTGGGCTGAGCCCTGCCTTGGTTGTATCTGCCAAGTTGTACCTTTTGGCATTACAGTCACTTCTCAGAGTTTCAGCAGATGGATCTCCAGCCTTCCCTCACCCTCTCTGGTAGTTTGCTCCCGAGGAACATGAAGGTAATTGGCCCTGAATGAATGAGACACAGGGTAGCCCATGATTTGGACATTTTTCAAAGGCCTTTCTTGGTGGTTGAACTCCTTGAGAATGCATATCTGTCTGCTCATAATCCTTACCCATTTCAAATTGTTATCTAATGAATTGGTTTACTTCTTCAGTTTTGGTTTGGTTTGATTTTTTTTTTTTTTTTTTTTTTTCCCTTTTTTTTTCCCAAAGAAGATATAGGCACAACAGGGCTTTTTC
>JANEHK010000059.1:3222694-3259549 GCA_025960845.1 Tachycineta bicolor | reverse complement strand
GTATTTTCATCACTGAACTGTTGATTATATCATGTAGACTGGGGAAAGAATTGCCATTTAAGAGGATATTTGAAACAGAAAAAAGGGGAAAATTTCAATATAAAATATATATGAAAATTAATAAGTATTGGTGACTTGAGAGGGATGTGCTATTGTTTTGTGAAAAGTATGAGTAAAAGAGAATTATTTTATCAAGGTCATGGAGTTAGTAAAGGGACTGAAACAGATGAGACTTCAGCTTGAATTTTCATGCTGAGTGTGAAAATTAATTATGACAGAAGTCCTAGGATTCAAGGTGGAATTATTTTTCAAAAGGACAGTGTCATCAGTGACTGCACAAAGATTTCTCTTTGTTCACATTCTGCGTTGGAAATGGTAGGAAAGACCAATGTTTGGATGTAGACCTGTATTTCTAAAATTGAGAAAAGCTCCAGCATCTCCTAAATCTGGAAAATATTTCAGGATCATCAGCCCTTGTTCTTGTAGGTGACTTCAAACTGCCAGACATCTGCTGGGAACTAAATACAGCAGAAAAGAGGCAGTCCAGGAAATTTTTAGAGCGCATGGAGGACAACTTTTTGTTGCAGCTGGTGCGTGAGCCCACCAGGGGAAGAACTATCTTAGATCTGTTTGCAAACAGAGATGGACTGATGGGAGGTGTAGTGGTTGGAGGCCAACTGGGGCAGGGTGATCATGAAGTTACAGAGTTCTCGATAGTTGGTGAAATCAGGAGGAACACCAATAAGACTCTTACATTGGATTTCCAGAGGTCAAACTTTGGCCTATTTAGGTGACTTATTCAGAGAGTTCCTTGGGAAGCAGCCCTTAAAAACAAAGGCTTTCAGAAAGGTGGGCATGCTTCAAAACAGATTTTGAGGGCAAAGGAACAGACTGTCGTGTGCTGCAAGGCAAGTCAACAAAGTAAACGTCCAGCCTGGATGAGCAAGGAGGTTTTGGAGGAACATAGGAATAAAAAGAGGACGTATCAATTTTGGAAGGAGAGTCAGGTCTCTCTGAAAGTATTTAAGTGGGCTGCTAGAGCATGTAGGAAAAAAAATTAGGGAGGCCAAAGCTCAGTTTGAACTTAATTTGGCAATTTTTGTAATATATTAATGGTAAAAAGAAAGGTAAAGCCAACCTTTGTTTTCTGTTGGATGAGGGAGGGAACATAGAAACTGCAGATGAGGAGAAGGCAGAAGTGCTTAATGCTTTCTTTGCCTCAGTTTTCAATGGGAAGACAACTTGCCTTCAAGACAGCTGTTCTCTTGGGTTGGTTGATGGTGTCAGGGAACAGAATGGTCCCCCCATTATCCAAGAGGAGGCAGTCAGAGAACTGCTGAGGTGCTTGGATGTTCATAAATCTATGGGACCAGATGGGATCCATCCCAGAGTGATGAGGGAGCTGGCAGATGAGCTTGCAGAGCCACTCTCCATCATTTACCATCAGTCCTGGCTCACTGGTGAGGTTCTGGACGACTGGAAACTGGCCAATGTGACACCCATTCACAAAAAGGGTGGGAAAGAGGATCCTAGTAATTATAGACCAGTCAGCCTGACCTCAGTACCTGGCAAGATAATGGAACAGTTTATACTGAGTGTCATCACACAGAACTTACAGGATGGCCAGGGTATCAGACCCAGCCAGCATGGGTTTAGGAGGGGTAGGTCATGTGTGACCAACCTGATCTCCTTTTATGACCAGGTGACCCACCTGGTGGATGCTGGAAGGGCTGTGGATGTTGTCTATCTGGACTTCAGCAAGGCCTTTGACACTGTCTCCCACAGCACACTCCAGGATAAGCTGGCAGCCCGTGGCTTGGACAGGAGCACTCTTTGCTGGGTTAGGAACTGGCTGGATGGCCGGGCCCAGAGAGTGGTGGTGAATGGTTCTGCATCCAGCTGGGGCCAGGCACCAGTGGTGTCCCTCAGGGGTCTGTGCTGGGGCCAGCTCTGTTCAGTATTTTTATTGATGACATGGATGAGGGTATTGAATCTTTGGTTAGTAAATTTGCAGATGACACTAAGCTGGGGGCATGTGTCGATCTGTTGGAAGGTATCAGGGCTCTGCAGAGAAATCTGGAACAGTTGGATGGATGGGCAGAGTCTAAAAGTTTAGTAAGTCCAAGTGCCGAGTCCTGCACTTTGGCCACAATAACCCCCTGCAGCGTTACAGGCTGGGGACGGTGTGGCTGGACAGTGCCCAGGAGGAAAGGGACCTGGGGGCACTGGTGACAGCAGCTGAACAGGAGCCAGCTGTGTGCCCAGGTGGCCAAGAGGGCCAATGGCATCCTGGCCTGGATCAGGAATGGTGTGGCCAGCAGGAGCAGGGAGGTCATTCCTCCCCTGTACTCAGCACTGGTGAGGCCACACCTCGAGTGCTGTGTCCAGTTCTGGGCCCCTCAGTTTAGGAAGGACGTTGAGATGCTTGAGTGTGTCCAGAGGAGGGCAACAAGGCTGGTGAAGGGCTTGGAGCACAAACCCTGTGAGGAACGACTGAGGGAGCTGGGGTTGTTTAGCCTGGAGAAAAGGAAGCTCAGAGGTGACCTTATCACTCTCTACAACTCCCTGAAGGGTGGCTGTGGTCAGCTGGGGGTTGGTCTCTTTCTCCAGGCAGCAACTGACAGAACGAGAGGACACAGGCTGCACCAAGGGAAATATAGGTTGGTTACTAGGAAAAGGTTTTTCACGGGAAGAGTGATAAGGTACTGGAACAGTCTGCCTGGGGAGGTGGTGGAGTCACCATCTCTGGACATGTTTAAAAAAAGATTGGATGTGGCACTCGATGCCATGATCTAGTTGAGGTGTCAGGGCATGGGCTGGATTCAATGGTTGTGAAGGTCTCTTCCAACCTAGAAATTCTGTGATTCTGTGATTCTGTGATCCTGTGGTTCTGTGAAATCGGTGCTGATGCAGAAATGTTTAGAGGTCTTACCTCCAGAGACACTTGGGATGTAGATGCAAATGACTGCAAGCAGCATTATAGAAAATCTTCCTTCACTTACATGTTGTGAAGGGTGGGATGCTGGTGTTTGTCACAGACCACAGAAAAATCCTTTCGCTTATCTGCTCCAATATATTTTTCACCTCTTTCCTTGGTTAAGCATTTAGACTAAAATGTACATAGTATAAACTGTCACATGTTTTGATGTATATGTACACTCACTCATGTCAAATATTACCTAGATTTCAATTAAATTTTGATATGCAAATTGAGAATGAAATAATGTTTGCACACATGGGACAGTTTTATATGCTTTGCAGGCACCAGCATCTCAGTGACACATATCAGACTTTTCACAACACTGTGATGGTACTGAACTAGCAGAGCTACCACATATGGTCAGTGAAAATGTGCATTCAAGGAAGGATTTATCTGTTCCATTGACCTGGAATTCATTGTGTCTAGTTTATAAGTTATGTTAGTGCTGGAGTAATGGTAATATATCAGGTGTTCAATGTCATCATGGACATTTCAGACAAAGAGAAAGGAAAACAAAAAGTATATTAAATCTTCGAGAAAGGACAATAATGCTGTGTAGAACTGGTGCTGTGAGCACATGAATGTATCCATGTGACTTGTTTCAAGTCAGTTGGTTTTCTGTGTACCAATGTCACTGCACACGTGAATGCAGCACATATGCTGGCATGTTTGTGACAGCCTCTCCACCAAAGTGATGTGCTGAAGAAAGCACTGTGTCTGCATGACAACTGAAAAACAGTCTGTGGTTCATGGTGTTGTCACTGTCAGAGAAAAACACACTGTTTCAGCAAAGCATCAAAATTCTTTTGCCAGTAAGGCCGGAAAAAATCAGTTAAAAAGTGGTTCTAATAATCCTTTCCCTTCATACGGGGTTAGAGGGCAGCATGTACTTTCCATGAAGAGCAGGAAGAGCTTAAATATACATATTTTTAGAGCCTGGTGAAATTGTCACCCTTCTTAGTAGACTGTTGATTGGAGTCAAGTGGTTTAGGAAAAAAAAGAAGTTGGGGTACCCCATATACCAATTCATGCATAGATACAGCTTACTCCAGAGTCTGAGAGGTTCAGGTAAACACCAAGAAATCTGCTTGTTTAGTCTGGCAGGCTGCTTTCTCATTATCATATTTCTGCTCGAGCTCCTAAATGGCAGGTTCCTCTCTCAAAATTAAAAAAAAATTGCACAGGCAAAACAAAGATTTAGCATCCGTAACAGGATAACTTATCAGTCTTGGAAGGCAAAGATGCTTGGGGAGGCAGTGGTTGGGTATGGAAAATGGGGGTCTGGAGGGGGGGAAGGAAGTAACCTGTTTGTAATGCATCACGTCTATTTTACTGCTGTGTAACAGTTGGTGAACTGTACTTTATCACAGCAGATAGGATTTTCCAAAATACTCTTGTCATGAGGTGACAAACAGAAAAAAGTAACACATAAGTCAGAGAGATGTCTGTATCTGTCCATCTCTTGGGGATCATCCACATGCAGAAAGATGCAGAATTGTGCCCCTATAGAGAAAAAACGCCCTGCGTCCCTGTTCTGATTCAGGGCAAATTTGGGAAGAAACGTCCAAATAAGGGCCCTCTAGAAAGCAAATTCAAGTGGACCCTTCCCCAACCTGTTTGGGAAAAGATTTCTGTGGAGAAAAGTGGAAAAAACTGTTTATTTAACAAGCAAAGTATTCACAAGCATAAAAAAAATAATAATATTAAGCTGTAAAACCTCTCGCTGTTCTGAAGAGATGGCAAATTCAGAAAGTCCTTGTCGTGGAATGTAGCTTGGCTTGCTCAGTCTCTCATCAGTCCCTCTGGAACTGGAATGCAGTGTCCCAGGCCCTGGTGGGCCACAGATGTGAGCTCCCACTGTTTTTCTGTGTTTTCAGTCCAGAGCAGGTTTGAACAGATTATTGGGTGTCAAAAGAAACAATTGGTTAGTTATTGAAAGTCACAGATGGGAAACAAGTATCTAATATGCCATTTAGTTTTTATGGTTGTGTATTAGTCTACGCATGAACTATCTTGATTTTTTTGAGCAAATGAATTACTAATCATTAAGCTGCACTCTTTTATACTTACATTTTGTTGCAGAACATTTAATCTTCCTAAATATTTCTCATTTCCTCTTGAAAATACTTATATTTTTAACAAAAGCTTGTAGATTATCTTAAAAACAAATTGTTTATCAGAGCAACTAAGGCAGATATTTTGCTAAAAAGACATGTAGAGGGATTACATTTATAATTAGATGGAGATGACCTCTGAGAGGAAACAAAAACCCTATATAGTGCTGAATGGAGAAGATTTACTCATTATTTTATGAATACTGAGCTGAAGACAAAAGCAAATAAGATCTTAGTGACTAAAAAGTGAGTTTCATGGAAGTTTTGCAAAATCCTCTGTGAGATTTAACAGAAAACATGGAAGAAATTAGCTCAGCTGCTAAAACACTTTTTATGAATGTTTATGTGCAGATATAAAATAGCTGGCGTCTGTTCTCCTAGAGTTTAAAATTGCAATGCTTATCTCAGATCTATTTCTAAGTATAGAAAAAAGCCCCACACAATATATCTAGGGAAAATTAATATGAGAATTACTCTTTTTTATTTGAAAGGCCAAGAAATTTAAAGTTTAAATTTCCAACTTCTGTTGTTAAGAAAGGAATATATGTAGCAGTAAATTTCACACTTGAAACATTTCTGTGTGGGAATTGTCTACCCTTGCAAGCATTATATAGCTTAAAAAAAACTTAGAATGAAATACAAATTGACCTTTGTAATCAGATATCAATGCTTGTTCTACAAATTATTAATTCAGTAATAAATAAATGGATAAAGCTGTCATGCCTCACTCTGAGCTGATAAAACTGCAAATGCCTGAGCTGCAGACCTGCAGTGCATTTTTCCATGCCACTGTGTTTTAATAGAGCCCTGTGGGCAGTAGGCATTTTTCAATCATTATCCCAGTTAGATTCTTGGAAAAATTTTATTTTTAACAACATACTTACAGTGACTTACTGTGTTTTAAACATGGTAATGTATACTGTCAGGCCTTGTGCAAAATTAAGTCTCATTATTAGCACTATCCTAATTTCTCTGGTGTAAAAATAACAGTAGGTGCTGTTGGAAATGTTTGGTGAGTTCAGCAGGAGGCCTGGCTGAATTTGGTGCGGAGCTATCATTCTGCTGTTTAGCTGCCATTTATTTAATTGCACCTCAGGCTTCCTGGAACCAACAGAGTGTTCTTTCAGGTACAACTCTCAGGAGTGCTGTACAGCAAATATAGCTGGGACCCATCACTTACTCACTCATTTGCTATACGTGTTCATAATGTGCCTGCTGAACTCCCCCTCAGAGCACTTGAACTCTCCTGAGATGTAGCACTGACGTATTTAGACAGAACTTATGATGAAAGGGAGTGTGGTGGCAAACAGTATGTCCTGCATACATACGTTGCTGAGGTTACAGAGGACCTTTCTATTCCAGCATAAACAACTTCTGATTACAGCTGTAACACTTGCTGTTCTCCTAGTAAAGAGGATGATACTTTCACCTGCCCTCATCTGTGTGAGTCAAAATCCACTCATGTCATATTGGAACCAGAAAATAATGGTATAGAATGAATCCTACTAACTATCACCTAAAGTGATAATACACAAATGAGGCATCACACTTTCTACAGATAAAATCTTATCTCTTATTTCATACTGTTGTAAGAACTTTTGGGTCACCATGAAGAAATAAGTAAGCCGCAAATTAAATAACTGGCTTTTGTTTGGAGAGTAACAATTTCCCAAGGATAGTTTACGGGGAGTCCATTTGCATTTCACAGGTCAATGGTCTTCAGAAATGTCACAATTTTAAATAAAATAATTAAAATGAAACCTTGATTGTATATTCAGAATGTAGTAGAAGACCTTGATGACAGTTTTATAGGGCCAGATTTCTTGAACCCTGTATTGGAAACCTAGAAATGTATATTCTATTTAATCTGTTGAAGGCTGGTTTTTTTGGGAGTTGTTTTGTCCTTCTCTTTCCCCTTCAGGGGGGAAGGAGAACTTCTGACAGCCCAACCACTAAATCCAGGTGGGACAGTGTTTCTTATCTCCTTCACCACCCCTCCATCCTCCAGGGGGACATCTTCTGATAATGGGCCATTAGGGCCCACCAATGACATGACACATTCCATCATCCCGTTGGGAGATGCTCCACACAGTGGTGGAGGAGCCAGCTGCTCCCAGCTAGATAAAAACTGGGACTGAAGGACACAAGGCATCTGGTTTTTCCACTGGATTCCTGGAGGAAGACTGGACCCATTGTGTCTGCACTGGGCTTTCTACAGGACCATCTCTACTCCACAGAAGCACATCTGTTACTCCAGGAATACTTACTTGGACTGCTTCCAACACCCTGACCACCAGGGTGCCAGGTCATATCCCTGACTGTCAGGGTTTTTTCCAGGACCTTTGTTTGCTTCCTTGTTTGTTTTTTTTTGTACTATTTGTATTTCCCTTTTATATATATATGTATATATTTTCCTAGTAAAGATCTGTTACTTCTATTTCCCATATCTTTGCCTGAGAGCCCCTAATTGCAAAATTATAATAATTTGAAGGGACGGGGATTTACATTCTCCATTCCGAGGGAGGCTCTAGTTTTCCCTGGCAGACAACTGCCTTTCAAAACCAAGACAAACCCTTGCGAGGGTTTTATATTTTTTTCCTTGTAAATAGCTACAACTGTGACATGGTGGACTTGAAGAGAGATAAATAATAGTTCAAATACAGTAGTCTGTAAGGCCTGTTTTTTAATTCCTGAGGCTCAGAGCAAACTTAATCTCTGTTTCAGTTCTTCATCTGTGAAAGGGAGATGAAATGTTCCTTGTAATTTTTTATCCACTTGGTTTTGTGACCTCTGAAGAATAGCAAATTTTTGCTGTTTTAGTAAGTGTTTTGCTTTTTGGATAATCAACATGCTGTACAATGCAGCCTTGAAATTGAATAAGATTCTTGCAGCTCAGGAAGCCCTTATGAAGTGAGGAAATTTAATAACAACTGTGGTTCACCATCTTGAAAACTTAAATAAAAACACATCTATAATACAAGATATCAATACAGTTTTACTGCCTTATACAACAGTGCAGTTCAATACACCCCAAGTATTTTATTACTGCAGTTCAACTTGGTTTCCATCACCATATGATCCTATCAACATGTAGCTTCACCAGCATACAACAACTTATTTATAGCCTTCCTTCTGAGTAAATTCTTTTCTTCTTCATATTGTAGATGGCACATAAAGTCATGTTCAGCACAAAGTGGATACAACTATTAAAAAAAAATTGTTACTACAAATTCCTTGATCAGGAGAGAAAATGTTCTGAGCTTTCTTTATTCTTCTGAACTTCCATTCTTTATTCCATGTGTATTTTTTTCAAGGGAAAAGTCTTTCCTTTTTAACTTAAGCTCTCTAGTCAAATTAAGTGCTTTTGGATTCACTTGCGTGAGTTGCAGGACTAATGTTTGCCAGTGGCTAACTGGCACGTAAATTTTGGGAAAAGTGCATTCCTAATTTTGTCTTTGACAGAGTTGAAGAGTTCAAAATGATTTTGTCATGCTCAAATGGATTGTTTCAATAATAAGACATTAAAGGCTATGAGATAAAGGTGATTAAAAGCCAGGATCCATTTTGCAAAAAATGTATCTTATTTCGTGAAAAGACATTGCAATGTGAATCTCTAATGCAACCAGCATAAAGTTCTAATATATTAACACAGAATAAATTTATTATATGGAAGAGGAATGAGACTGTTTCATAAGCTGTACATTTATGCCTCCTGTTGTCTAAAAGCAGTATAATAATAGTATAATATAGTATAATATAGTATAGTATAATAATGTAAAGAAAGATATAGACTGGCATTGCATATTACCTTAGTATTATGGGAGTAATTAAAAAAAAGGAGAGAGAATTTGTCTTATTAATGATGAACCTATAATTGGTGATATAAATTTCAGAATAATAAAAAAACCCAAAACAGTGGGGACATATGGTTGCTTCCTAACAAATGAAATAGTGGGAGTAATCATTAAGTAGCTGAAAGTATTAGCATTGGGATGTTCTAGGTTTTCTTTCTGGTGTACTAAAATATAGCCCATTCCATGTTGAAAAAAAAGATAAAGGTTTGTAATTTTTAATTATAAAGCAAAAGCACTTATAAAAATGAACAGGTAAATACAACCTTTATAATGTGGTGGTTTTTTTTTTGTTTGTTTTTTTGTTTTTTTTTTCCCTGCACAGTCCTGTGTTGTGGTATTTCTCCATGAGACTAGATGACCGCCAATGGCAAAAAGAAAGAGCCTGCTCTTTGTCAGGGGGGAAAATATTGCTTTATTCTCCAGTCCTGCCCTGCTTTGGCTGGAGATCTTCCTCAATTGCTTTCCGGTGCCCAAGCGCTCAGCCCTGCCCATGCTCGGGCCTTTTCCCCAGGGGGCAGGGCCCAGAGGCAGGGGCAAGACACCATCCAATAAGGGAGAAGTGGAAGTGGAAGAGTTAGGCTACAGCTGAATAAGGACAAACCATTTGATACAGATTTCAAATCCAATAAAACACAATATAAACCCAATTAATGCATTACAACAGTCCTGGGTAGGGGACTCCTTTGCGATTTAAGGTTTTGTCATTCTCGGTAAAAAAAGAAAGTTATGAACTTTCTGTCTGTACTGGACTCACCTGCTGTTGCAATTCTTATGGAGCTGAAATATTTCACTCACCTCAGTGCCATTCTCTGAAAGCATTAAAATTAATGCAGAAATTTCACTCAATGAAACCTTTCAGCCAGGAGACTAATTCACAGCACTGCATTTATTGCTTCCTCATATAAATGTTCTAATTTAATAACTTGGAGGCTTACTGTTTTCGGTATCCCAAATGAACATATTGCATATAACAATTTTTCATATGCTCTTGAATCAGCAGACTGCCTGTTAATTGCCTGCAACAGTCCCAAATTGGCCATTAGGAGAAAGAACCTCTGCAATACTTTCATTTTCTGCCTTCCCTGTTCTCCATGCCACCAACCCTCAGCTGAGAAATGAAGTGTCAGAATGTTTTAATTTTGTGCCACCTTTCAGTTCTCCAACTGGCAGGCCAGTTATCAACATAATACATGCCTTGAAGATACTCCAGAAAATATTTCTTCCTCAATTTGTCTATAAAAAAATGCAGTGTCTTGTTAGACACTAGCAGTATCTGCCACGTAACGACACCACTGAAATTTTCCAAAAAACATTCCCCATATGTTAAGGTATTCCTTTAGCTTCTGTGTTGCTAATACAATTTATAATTGTATCTGTGCTAATTGAGAATATCGTGCATCAATAAAAAATGAGATACCTGCTGGAAGTAGGTTTTCAGGGCTTTTACAAGATTCCCATTACTGTCTGCCCATTTCTTTTGCCTTCATCAGCATATCTGGGCCATGCTATAACATTTGTATTACAGCTATGGCCTTTCAGTCACTTTAGGGACAATAACTATTAACATCCTGTTGCCACTTTTCTCAACTTTACCGTAATTTTTCCAGAAGAATGCATCTTGGCCGAGGTAGCCTGATTTCAGTTCATGGCTCCAATGCAAACAGGTTTACTACTGTTAGGATCTGTTTGTAAAAGAAAGCAAGCAACAAAACATCCCTTTTGCTACAGAGAGTGTTGTTTTCTGACCATCAGGAGAGATGAGAAGTTTTTTGTTACTGCTTCCTCACCCTACAAATGAACTACTTTAATTCAGAAAGAGTTTTGTAGCTGACACTCTGACACTGACACTTTGCCAATGCACCTACATTTCTACGATGTCTGACACTCCCCCAGACAAAATAAAAAGGTATATCTATAAAAAGGAAGCTGGACTGTGTTGGGTTTTTTCCCCTAAATGGTCTAATTAACCCCTTTTTTTCTGTGATGATGAAAGGCAATTTTATAATTTTAGTGGAAGTAAAATTTAATGCATTCAGGCAATTTTATGCTAAACAGCCTGACACTGCAATAAAGAACTTGGCAACATTGAGTCTCTGAATCTGAAGACAGTCAGATGGAGCCTGTTTGTAATTGCATGCCTGACTGATAGTCACATGAGTCACACAGTTTGGCCTTCATGTGCATACTCTCTAGTTATAGTGGTCTTGTAGTGTGAAGCAGACATGCTGTCTAGTAACAGAGTGCTGTTTTATTTCTGATTTTATTTTTTCATGAAATCCAGCATTAAAATGTATATATCTGTAGAGTAAATTCCCAAGAAGTTCCCTCTAAACTATAATATAGAAAATTAGGTGGAGTTGTGCAGTTGCAAAACCACATCTGCACCTTTTCTCAGTGTGTCATGTTTGGTCCTTGGAAATTTCCTTGCTAACAATGGATGTCCCCATGGCTGAAAAGCAGACAAATGCAAGTTTTTTCCCTCCTTTAGCTGCATATTAGAATGATAGTTCTTGGGATTCAAATTTTTCCATGTATTTGCAGTACCATCTGTATTAAATAGTTACACCCAGACATTAAAGAAACCTGTGGTCACAGAGAAACCATGATTGTCACTCAAGAGCCTTTGTTAGTTTACAGCAGAAGTAGGATGCAGCTGGACTGTCCTTATGTACTAGTACACCTTCCTGGTGAGCATTGTTAGTAGAACATATAGAACTTTCTGTTAAAGATTGCTCAATATTTGCTTTAAAAGATCTATTTGTCAGTTGCTGCTTTGGTTAGAATATTCACTTATTGGGTCACTGCTGCAATCTTCTACTCTATCGGCTCAGACACTTCTGTATTCTGTAAGAATAGGGTAAATTAGTTGGGTTTTTTTTTTTTTAGAATAAAAACATGTTAAATCTATTTAATATTTTTGTGGCTTCCTTGCTTTAAGATAAGACTTTGAAATCTCTTAGGGGCTTGAATGTCTTCACAGCTGAAGGGTCCAGAAAATTTCTAGGGAGCATGTTAAAGTGTTTTATCCCTTTTACAGTGAAAATCCCTGCTTTTGTTACATTTATATAGAATTTTCTGTGTTTCACTTTACCCCCTGCTCCTCCCGTCCTGTGACATGAAATCAGGAAGAAGAGTCTGGGTCCAATTGGCTTTACTCCCCCATCAGATATTTTTTTATATATAAAAATAATTTGTAGAAATACAGACATATATAATATTCAACATAAATTTATACATCAAATATGTATCCATATCCTCTCTTAGCCTTCTCCAGACTGCACAATCCCAGTTCTCTCAGCCTCACTTCCTAAAAGAGATGCTCCAGTTACTTTATCATCTTTGTGGTCCTGCACCAGGCTTGCTTCAGTATGTGAACGTCTTTCTTGTTCTGGGGAACACAGAAAGGGGACCAGCAATCCAGGTGTGTCAGACAACATGCTTCATAGTGCAGACCAGGACCTCTCTCAGAAACTACCTTTCCAAGATAGTTGAGAGTGACCATGCAATGACTTCAGACATCTCCCTCAACATTCCTGGGTGCAATCCACCAAAGATGTACGTGAGTCTGCTTTGTTTAAATGTTCCCTAGTGTGAGTATCCTCCTCTACTCCTCTAAGAGTAAGCCTTCCTGGTTACAGACTTTCTTTGTGATGTCAGGGGTCTGGGATTTCCAGAGACTGACCCTAGCAGTTAATGCCAAAGGAAAGAAGGCACTGAGTACCTCAGCTTACCCTGCATTTTTGCCACCAGGTTCTGTGCCCTGTTCAGCAGCAGGTCCATTTTTTTCTCTACCCCTCTTTTTGCTGCTGGTACATCTACCTGTAGGAGATTTTCTTGTTGTCCTTCATGTGAATTCTGTGTGGGTTTTAGCTTTCCTAAACTCATCTTTCCAAGTTCACATAGTACCTCTATATTCCTCCTAGGTTACGTACTTTTGCTTTCATCTCTTGAACAATTTGGGGTTTTGTCTGAATTAAGCCAGTCCTCAGTTATACATGCAGGTCTCTTTTCATCTTTGTTTGACTTCTTATCTGTTGGTATGGGTCCTTCTGGAGCTTCACTATCAACAAACTCTTGTGTGTGGTGGTGCAGAACTGTATTATTAGGTTTTTATAAGAAGTTTATGTTATGATTCATTTCACTGTATCCCCAATTCTGTATCCCTTTTGTGTTGTCTGTATAATCAGGTGTTTTGTGTCAGTCCTCCCACTCCTCACCTGACTTGGAACATCCCCTCTGCCCCCCCTTGCTCTGGGGCAGCCTGTCTGTCACTCCAGGGGTCCCTCCCGGATTGCAAAATCTCAGGGAGAGGGCTTCAGGTGATAGGTCCCCTGGGGGAAATTCCTTTAGCTCTGGATTTTAGTGGTCCAGGGCTTGGGGGTGGGCACACCTTGTTGCCCCCTGATTCCCCTGATTTGTTGTCTTGTTGTAACCTCCCTGGAACCCCTCCACCACTTATAAGGTAGCGGAGAGACTCGCTCAGCCACTCGGTCACTCAGCTCTCACTGGACTGAGGTTGGACCAGCTGTGGACTTCCGCAGCTGGCCTGAATACACATCTTTTAACCTGCTAAGCTGAGAGCCAGCCTTTTCTCTTCTGCTGCCGTTGCTGTCACGACACTATTGGTCCGGCTGCTGCTGAGAAGCCGACCAGCAGGTGATAGCCTGTGTGTCCCCCGGACTGGGAACTTCTGTGGCTGTGTTAAACCGAGCTAGCCAGAGGTCATCTCCCACCCGGAGCGGGGACAGAACCAGACACACTTGTGGACCTCCTTTCTCTTCATAACCATATTCCACAGGATTCTTCCGGAGAGATATCTGGACAGGCCTGCATCTACCATCCTGAAGTCCAGGTCCTGCTTTTTGCTCTGTTCTATTCTCTCATGTTTCTGAAGTTCTCTGACTCATGGTCACCCCAACATTCCCAGTCAGTCCTTCCTTGCTGTCAGTAGGAAGTCTAATATTGTTCTTCCTCACACTAGCTCCACAGGAAATTGTCAACAATGCCCTACAGAAACCTCCTGATTGTTCATGCTCTCCTATGTTGTCCTTGCAGATATTGGGGTAGTCATTTTTCCACAGGAGGATCCAGGCATGTTACCATATGACTTCTTCCAGTTGCCTGAAGGCCTTTTCCACTTCCTCCCCAGGAGGACTACAACCGATTTCCACAACAATGCCACCCATATTGCTCTGCCCCCTAATCCTGACCTTCATCTATGTAAGAGGTTAAATGACAAATTGCTGAAAAATTTGTGTTTTCTGAGTAGGTGAATGTTACAAGCTGCATTGCAGACTGTTCACAAATATATTCCTTTGGTTTGACTTCCTGGTTTTGCAATTTCAGTGTCTCATTGTTGGGCTTGGGATGAGAGATATGGCAGCTGTGTCATTTCTGCTAAACTGAAGGAGGAACCTGAGGAAAGAGATGCTTATAAATCCATGCATCTGTTCAAACAGAAATTGAGTGGTTTCTCTTTTGCAAAAATTTTCATAAAAATTTAGTTATGTGAAGACCTTGAGTTTTCTTCTAAATTGTTCTAGTAAATATAGAGTCATACAGCATTGATCAATGGTTCAGATTGGTTCTCATAAAAAGCATGACCTAGAATTTATTACTGAAATCTGTTCTGCTGTCCTGGGTAGCTTCTGCAAAGTCTCATTAAATATTCACTAACATGTTTCATGTTGCTGTTTCTGGAATCTCAGTCTCATCCCTGTGTTTAGAGTTAAATTTATATTTCTATAACTATCATCTACAAAACCAATCATAACAGAGATGCATGGATTACTGCATTTCTGTCAAATTGGAAAGTGACCATTTGTTCCCACAGTGATTTTCTGGCTAAATGCATACTCTCAAAGAAAATGATGCCGATACTGAAATATGAGTTCTGTTCTCTCTCAGAACTTTGTCTATTCCTGAGTTCCCTGAAACTTGCTTATATTTGTCTGTTTCTTCTCCAGCTCCATTTGTTTCATATTCCCCACATGATACAAAACATTTTTTGTTGCGTTCAGAACAGATGCTGCCTTCAAGCTGATTCATGGTCATCTTTCAAGGGAGTTGTGAGGGGAACTGTTCTGCAAACTTCCTGAAGACACCTCTGCTGCACAGATTGCAGATTTCAGTGCGGAGACCTGTTTCTTTATGCCTATCAGAGAAGATATTGCACTGAACACCATTTATATTGTATAAGAATGGATTCTTCATTAGACATAAGAGTAGGCAATTTTCAGTTTCCAGGTATGCACCATGTTGGGTGCTGAATAGGGAGTCTTTTGGTTCTCAGGTACCTAACCTGGAAAGACTCCCTCCTTGATCTACTGCTTGTCATCAGAAAAGATTACATGAGTCAGGAGGAAATTGCTGTACATCTTGGCCACAGTGACCATGGAAATGATAGAGTTTAAAATCTCTCTTGATGAGAGAAAAGGTGCCAGCAAAACCTCAGCTCTGGACATGAGGAGAGGAGTTCAGGCTGCCCAGGAAATTGGCAAGGACCTTGGGAAAATATGTTGGCAGGGGCTGGAGTCTATCAGTGCTGGTCACTTGTTAAACATCACCTCCTAGGAGCACAGGAGCAGGCAATTTCTGAAGTTTGGAAGTCAGGTAGGTGTGGCAGGAAGCCAGTTTGACTGAGCAGGAATCTGCTCTTAAAAATAAGAAAAAAGGAAAGTATATGCCCAGTCGAAGCAGGGTCAGGTGACATGGGAAGAATATAGAGATACTGCTTCCCATTGTAGGAAGAAAATTTGTGAGGCCAAAGCTCTGTTGCAGTTGAAGATGGCCAGAACTGTGGGGGACAATAAAAAGATTTAATATAATTTAAAAATTATATTAATGTGAAAAGGCAGTGTAGAAATAACATCAGCCTGTTACAGGATGAGGATGGTCATCTTACAAACAGGAACAGAGACAAGGCAGAAATGTTTAATACATTCTTTGCCTCTGTCTTTAGCATGGTTGATGGGCCAAGGGGGTCCCAGTGCCTTGAGCTGGAGAACAATGACTATGAGAATGATCAGCTCCCAGCTGACCCTGAAATTTTGTAACATCTGCTGCTCCAGCCAGATCCCCTTCAAATCTATGGGGCCTGATGGGATTCATCCAAGAATCCTCAAAGAGCTGGCTGATGTCATTGCAAAACTTCTCCTGATGAATTTTGAGTCGTCTTGGGAATTCAGTGAGGACCCAGTTGATTGGGTGCTACAGAATTTTGTCCTGATTTTTAAGAAGGGTGAGAAGGAGGAGCCCAGAAATTACAGACCTGTCAGTCTCACTTCAGTTTGTGTTAAAGCTATGGAGAAGATTGTTCTGTGAGGTATTGAAAAACACCTGAAGGAAAACATAGCCACCGGGCCAGCATGGCTTCCAGAGAGGAAATTCCTTCTTGTCAAACCTGATTTCTTCTTGTTACAAGATAACCCATGTAGCTGATCAAGTTAAACAAGTGGAGGTAATTTTTTTGGATTTTAGTTGTTTTTGATCCTGTCTCTTTCAGGATCCTCCTGGAAAAAATGTCCAGCACACAGCTGCATAAACAAATTCAGGAACGGGAGGTGGAGCTTCCTTTGTTCCTGAGTGACTCATCATAAAAACGCTGAGCAGGTGGAGGGCTTGCATTTGAGGGCCATTCAGGAATGGGAGGTGGAGTTTCCTTTGTTCCTGAGTGACTCATCATAAGAGACGACTGGGGAGCTCGGCGACCCGGAGCGCGGCGAACAGGAGTAGGCAAACATGGTCACAGCGCAGGGTCACAGCAGTTTGCGCAGCAGTTAGCACAGGCAGGGCAAGCAGGCAGGGCTGTAGGTTCTTGCTAGTTTGGTGTAGTGTTTATATTGGTTTATTAATCTTGGGCTTTCTCCTAAACAATGGTTTCAACTCGGTCAAAATCTGTGGTTGGTACAGGTGTATGTGACCAAGTAGAGCCCTCCAAAGAGGATGTGTCTGTACAGACCCATTCCTGCCCGGAGTGTTTGAGCTTGTCAGTGGTTTCAGGGGATGTTGTGGAGAAGGCCTGCCTACGGTGTGAACAAGCGAATGACCTCCTTTCGCTAGTGGCTGAGCTTAGGGAGGAAGTTGAAAGATTAAGAAGTATCAGAGACAGTGAAAGGCAAATAGACTGGTGGAGTTCAGCCCTTACATCCTTAAGGGAGGCCCACCAGGAGTCAGAGGACCCATATGCCTCCCACTCTCAGGCAATAGAGGGGCACCTGGCAGATGAAGGGGAATGGGAACGGGTCCCTGCTCGGGGTGGTAATAACAATAATCCCTCCTGCCCTCCATCCCCTAGCCAGGTGCCACTTCAGAATAGGTATGAGGCCCTGGATCTAGAGAGTCAGACAGATAATTTAGAAGAAAATTATCTGCCCAGTGAGACTTCCAATTACGACTCGTCTAAAAAACGGATTATTACCTCTAACATCAAGAAAAAAAGAAGGGTGATCGTAGTGGGTGATTCCCTTCTGAGGGGGACAGAAGGCCCCATATGTCGACCTGACCCATCCCACAGGGAGGTTTGCTGCCTCCCTGGAACCCAGGTACGAAACATTACTGAGAGACTTCCTAGACTGATTCGGCCCTCTGATTATTACCCACTGCTGATACTCCAGGCTGGCAGTGATCAGATTGAAAAAAGGGGTGTCAAGGCGATTAAAAGGGAGTTTAGGGCACTGGGTCAAGAAGTTGATAGGACAGGTATACAAGTAGTGTTCTGCTCAGTTCCTTTGGTGGCAGAGAAAAATGATGAAAGAAATAGGAGAACCCACATCTTTAACAAATGGCTCAAGGGTTGGTGTTATCGCCAAAATTTTGGATTCTTTGATCATGGAGCGACCTTTATGGTACCTGCTCTACTGGAATCAGATGGGATACATCTCTCTGTTAAGGGCAGGAGGTTTTTAGCCCATGAACTGGCAGACCTTATTGAGAGGGCTTTAAACTAGGTTTGAAGGGGGAAAGGGATGCAACTGGGCTGTGTGGAAGCAGACCCAAGGATGATAAGACTGTGTTAAGGGAGAAATCAGTAGCGCAGCTAAGGTGCATATATACCCATGCACGCAGCATGGATAACAAACATGCAGACCTAGGGGTTGCATGTTTGCATGCAACCTAGCTGGGGTTGTTTAGCCTGGAGAAGAGGAGGCTTAGAGGTGACCTTATTACTCTCTACATGGTGCATCAGCGGAACTATGATATTGTTGCCATCATAGAAATGTGGTGGGATGACTCACATAGTTGGAGCACTGTGCTAAATGGCTACAAGCTCTTCAGAAGAGACAGAAAAGGGAGAAGAGGTGGAGGGGTGGCCCTTTATATTAGGGGAGTTTTGGATGTCATAGGTATTGAAACTAATGATGATGAAGTAGAGTCCCTATGGGTAAAAATTAAGGGGAAAGCCAATAAGGCTGACATCCTGCTGGGAATCTGCTCTCGTCCACCCAATCAGGATGAAGAGGTGGACAACTTATTCTATAAGCAACTGAACAATGTTTCAAGATCATCAGCTCTTGTTCTTGTAGGTGACTTTAACCTACCAGACATCTGCTGGGAACTTAATACAGCAGAAAAACAGCAATCTAGAAAGTTTTTAGAGTGTGTGGAGGATAACTTTTTGTCACAACTGGTGAGCGAGCCCAGCAGGGGAGGCACTATGTTAGACCTATTGTTCACAAATAGAGATGGACTGGTCAGTGATGTGGAGGTTGGAGGCCACTTGGGGCACAGTGATCATGAAATTATAGAATTCTCAATAATTGGTGAAATAAGGAGAAATATCAATAAGATCTCTACACTGGACTTCCAGAGGGCAGACTTTGGCCTATTTAAGAGACTTATTCAGAGAGTTCCTTGGGAAACAGTCCTTGAAAACAAAGGAGTCCAGGAGAGATGGGTGTGCTTCAAGAGGGAAATCTTGAGGGCACAGGAACAGACTGTCCCTGTGTGCCGAAAGATGAGTCGACGAGGCAAATGTCCAGTCTGGATGAGCAATGATGTTTTGAAGGAACTTAGAAATAAAAAAAAGATGTATCATCTTTTTAAGGAGGGACTGATTTCTCAGGAAGTATTTAAGGGAGCTGCTAGGGCATGTAGGAAAAAAATCAGGGAGGCCAAAGCCCAGTTTGAACTTAACTTGGCAACTTCTGTTAAAAACAATAAAAAAAGTTTTTACAAATATATCAATGATAAAAGGAAGGATATAACCAACCTCTGTTCCTTATTGGATGAGGCAGACAACTTAGTAACTAAAGATGAGGAAAAAGCAGAAATGCTTAATGCCTTCTTTGCCTCAGTCTTTATTGGTAGGACAGCTTATCCTCAAGACAACTGTCCTCAGGGGTTGGTAGGTGGTGCCAGGGAACAGAATGGTCCTCTTGTTGTCCAAGAGGAGGCAGTCAGAGAACTGCTGGGACACTTGGATATTTATAAATCAATGGGACCAGATGGGATCCACTCTAGGGTGATGAGGGAGCTGGCAGATGAGCTTGCGAAGCCGCTCTCCATGATTTATCAGGAGTTGTGGCTCACTGGCGAGGTTCCGGGTGATTGGAAACTGGCCAATGTAACATCCGTTTACAAAAAAAAGGTAGGAAGGAGGATCCTGGTAATTACAGGCCAGTTAGCCTGACCTCAGTACCAGGTAAGATAATGGAGCAGCTCATACTGAGTGCTATCACACAGCACTTACAAGATGGCCAGGGTATCAGACCCAGTCAACATGGGTTTACAAAGGGTAGGTCATGTCTGACTAACCTGGTCTCCTTCTATGACTAGGTAACTCGTCTGGTAGATGCAGGAAAGGCTGTGGTTTTTTGTCTATTTAGACTTCAGCAAGGCCTTTGATACTGTCTCCCACAGCACACTCCAGGATAAGCTGTCAGCCCGTGGCTTGGACAGGAGCACTCTGTGCTGGGTCAGGAACTGGCTGGATGGCCGGGCCCAGAGAGTGGTGGTGAATGGTTCTGCATCCAGCTGGGGCCAGGCATCAGTGGTGTCCCTCAGGGGTCTGTGCTGGGGCCAGTTCTATTTAATATTTTTATAGACAACATGGATGAGGGCATGGAGTCCTTCATTAGTAAATTTGCAGACGACACTAAGCTGGGAGCTTGTGTTGATCCATTGGAAGGGAGGAGGGCTCTGCAGAGAGACCTAGATCAGTTGGATGAATGGGCAGAGTCCAACAGCATGAAGTTTAATAAGTCTAAGTGTCGAGTTCTACATTTTGGTCACAAAAATCCCCTACAGTGTTACAGGCTGGGGACAGTGTGGCTGGACAGTGTTCAGGCGGAAAGGGACCTGGGGGTGCTGGTCGACAGCCGGTTGGATATGAGCCAGCAATGTGCCTTGGTGGCCAAGAGGGCCAGTGGCATCCTGGCCTGGATCAGGAATGGTGTGGCCAGCAGGAGCAGGGAGGTCATTCTTCCCCTGTACTCGGCACTGGTCAGGCCAAACCTCGAGTGCTGTGTCCAGTTCTGGGCCTCTCAGTTTAGGAAGGACGTTGAGATGCTTGAGCGTGTCCAGAGGAGGGCAACGAGGCTGGTGAGGGGCTTGGAACACTGTCCTGGGTTTGACTGTGTATCCCCAATCGTCTGTTGGGTGCAGGGGGGAGGGCAAGCGCGGTTTGTTTTTCCCCAGGAAAACTCTGCTCATCGGAGTGACCTTGAAGCGGGGCAGTTGGAACCCGGCACGGCTGAAGAAGCTCTGTTGTTTTTTTCCCCGGCAGTTAGTTAGTGTAGTGCTAGTGTAGTTAGACGCTGTAGAATAGCTGAAGCGCCTTTTTTTGTTTTTTTTTTTTCCTTTTCCTTTTTTCCTTTTTTTCCCTTTTTTTCCTTTTTTTTGCTCTCTCCTCGGAACCGTTCCAACCTCTCCGGACTGAGGACCTGGGGAAGCACCGGGGGCCTCCACAGGGGACCCACCCCACCAAGACCAGCCCTGCACATCTCCTTTTCTCCCAGCGCCAGTGGAGACGGAGCGGTGGAGCACCGTGACAACCTTCAAGAGGAGAGACTTTTCTTTAAGTTTGTTATCCCTCTGTAAGCGGCACGAAGCTCTTGTCATTGGGTATTGTGCTGGGAGTGCTTTGCCTGTGTAATAAACAGGTTTTTTCCACTTCTCTCTGAGGAAGTCTTTTCCCGAACCGGTTCGGGGGAGGGAAGGGGGGCCCCTCAGGAGCATTTCTCCCAAAATCTGCCTGAAACCACCACAAACACAAACCCTATGAGGAACGTTTGAAGGAGCTGGGGTTGTTTAGCCTGGAGAAGAGGAGGCTTAGAGGTGACCTTATTACTCTCTACAACTTCCTGAAAGGAGGTTGTAGACAGGTGGGGGTCGGTCTCTTCCACCGGGCAGCAACTGACAGAACAAGGGGACACAGTCTCAAGCTATGTCAGGGAAGGTACAGGTTAGATATTAGGAGAAAATTTTTCACTGAAAGAGTAATAAAGCACTGGAATTGTCTTCCCAGGGAGGTGGTGGAGTCACCATCTCTGGATGTGTTTAAAAAAAGACTGGACATGGCACTTAATGCTATAGTCTAGTTGAGGTGTTAAGGCATAGGTTGGACTTGATGATCTTAGAGGTCTCTTCCAACCTCATTATTCTGTGATTCTGTGAAATTATGTGATAGGTGAGCAGGCTCATGAGTTGGGCACAAATGGTTACAGTGTGACATCTGACTGGGGACCTGTCACTGCTGGGGTTCAGGAGGGCTCCATCCTCAGCCCTGTGCTCTTCAACACCTTCATAAATGACCTGGAGGTCTGAAGGAACAGAGGCCTTGCAGAGAAACCTGAACAGGTTAGTGGGCTAGGCAATCAATAACTGTGTGAAGTTCAACAAGGGAAAGTGGCAGATTCTGCATCAGGAATGGGGCAACCCCAAATACAAGCTAGGGAATGAGATGGTGGAGAACAGTGACACAAAAAGGGACCTGGGGGTCCTGGCCAGCTTAACATGAGCCAGCAGTGCCCTGGCAGTCAGGAGCGACACCTGTGTCCTGGGGTGCATCAGGCACAGCATTATGGACAGGCAAGGGAGAGGATTTTCCTGTTCCTGCTGGGGTGGCCTCACCTCAAATGCCAGGGGCAGTTTTGGGTACCACAACATAAGAAAGACATTGAGCTGTTAATTGTGTCCAAAGGGGGGCAACAAAGATGGTGAAGGACCATGAGGGGAACCTGCATGAGGAGTGGCTGAGGTAACTTGGTCTGTTCAGACTAGAGAAGAGAAGACTGAGGAGAGACCGCATTGCAGTCTACAACTTCCTTGTGAGGGGAAAAAGAACGGCAGACACTAATCTCTCCTCTGTGGCGACAGTAACAGGACTTGAGGAAAGGGCCTGAAGTTGTGTCTGGAGATATTTAGGTTAAATATCAGGAAAAGGTTCCCCTCCCAGAGGGTGGGTGGACACTGGAACAGGCTCCCCACAGAAGTGCTCACAGCACCAATCCTGACAGACCTTGAGAAGTGCTTGGACAATGCTCTAAGGCATATGATGGGATTCTTGGAGCTGTCCTGTGCAGGGTCAGGACTTTGTCTTGATGATCCTGGCAAGTCTCTTCCAACTCAGCTTAACTTGTGATTCTATGAAGATGGGACAGAGAAAAGGGAAGAGAAGAAAAAAATGCAAGTGAAATGAAATTATCTTTAAATAACAGCTCAGTGATAGACTGGGATCCCAGGACCTGGTTTTAATAGTTGCTCTTACATCCTATCTTTGCTGTACTGTGCTTTATTCATAAGCATGGGAGATACCCAAATTTATTTCAACCTTTTCTCCAGGAACCAGATTATTTAGTACATATATTCTCTTAGAGGGTGTTTTTTCTTTGTCTAAGACTCTCATGGTGTTTTTTGTCCACTGTTTCTTTCTTCTACCTGTTTCTCTCTCCTCTTTACTTGCTGTATTTCTTGTTGAAGGTATTTGGGTATTTTACTGATGGATGTATCAATTATGCAAGAAAGAGATATATCAGCACTCCATTTGCCTGGTCAGCTTGTAAAAGGACAAATAATTCTACTGTATACTTTCTCCTCTAGTAAAACTTCACCAGGCCTGTATTTATCTTCAAGCTCTGTCATTTTGAATTTATTTTTTTATAGTTTTTATAGTGAAGTCTTATGTGTCTGTGATGCAACTTTGTTATTTTTGTTGTTTATACCTTGTTGCAGCATGCTTGTCTAAAAGCATTATTATAATATTTTTTTCCTATTACATGGTAATACTGTAAATTCCCCACTTTAGGTTCCTGCCAGTAGATAGGCTGACCTCAGTGTGTTTTTCTACCTCTATGGGCCAAGGGACTTAACATACTCTGTAAAGTGTATTCTTTGTCACCAATTTGTCATACTTAAGTGGCTTTCTTTTCACAAGTGAGTAGAGCCCATTCCTATAAAATAACCTCCTTTCAAGTATCTCCAGCTGTCAGTCTAAACCAATTGTGTGGCTAATGTGTTAGAAATGTAGCCGATTAAAGTATGGAACTGCCTTGTTACACAGGCTCAGGACAGTGTTATTTTTATATTTTAAACTTTTTTTTTTGAGAATTGGACCAGCATAATGCGCATAGGAGAAATGAAATCTCCCAAACAAGATGACCAGCAACTACATGGATGGCAACAGGAGCCTCTGCTGTAAGGCCCCCTTCAGGGCTGTCCTCTGTTGGACCAGGAGATTCTTCCCAAAACATTTATTGATTCGGTTTTTATACTCTATCTGATTGTTAGTCTGTGTAAGGACCTCAACACAAGCATGTTTCTTCCTTATTGATATCCCTCAGAGTCAATCTCAGCCACAAGCAAAACCCGTATTGTCTGCCTCTGTACAAAAGACTATGTGATCATTTCTGTATCAGAATAAAATTAAAAATATTTTTGACAAATATTTTATTACTGTTCAAACTGACTGGATTTGTAGCAGGAACCACTGAGGGTAGTCTGTAGAAGTCATTCTCCATGGTGAGCGATATACTCAGAAGAAGTCTCCGGAATCATCTATAATTTCTGTCTTCAGGGCTTCTGAATGACCTGGTCACATTGTAAATTGTGAAGGTGGCCAGCAGTTCAGGGAGTCACCCTGTTCCAAGTGTGTCCATTGTCTTCAGCCAGATCCTTTTTCCACCTTTGCTGATCACCTCCAGCAGATGTCCTGTGCCACCCTCAAATTAACTGAAGTGTACCACGTGCACAAACTGATAACCAGCTGCACCACATATATCACTGGATGTCAGGGCTGATTTTTCATACCTATATCTCATTTCCAGTTTAAATTCCACTCTGGACACGTTATTTTTATTAGAATCATAATCTTTTATCTTTCTCTGTCTGTGCCAGGTCTAACTTCATATGGGGAACCATTTAGAAGTAGTACTTAGCTGCTATTTTGAAATAGTCTTGTGGGTGTTCATGCTTTTTCCGTCCTATGTAAACAAGGTTGTACTCCAGACCTGTTAGAGGCATCATGGTATTCCAAATTTGTCTGATTCTGATTTAATCTTAGCCTATTTTTCTCATTTTACTTTCAGGCGCTCGTTTGGCACATGTGATCTCTCATCCATTTTAGTCAGCACAGGACTCTTATATCAGTATCCACAGTAAGTTTTGCCTCCTCCAGAGTTATGCAAGTTGTTAGCAGTGGTGCTCTCTCACAGTTTGTTACTATGGATGTATTGTTTTCCAGTGTGAAATGTCACATATCTCAATAGAAACTGCATTTTTGTAATATACAGTGAATGGTTTCCTATAATTTGTGTCCTATTTCAACTAAATTTACTGCAGTATTGCTTGGGTTTAAAGGGACTGTGCATTCAAATATTTTTCTAGCAATACTTTTTCTCGGGAATCAACAGCCTGCAAAAGGCTTTCTTTCTAGCTAAAAAGGTCAGCTAAACAACCCGTGGTGGGGTTTTTCTTCCAGTCAAAAAGTGGGTGCTAACCAATATTTCTTGATTTGAGTAGAAAAGAAAATATCTATTAAAAATATTGTGTGGAGTGTTGGTCACCACAATATTAGAAAGGCATTAAGCCATTAGAGAGTGACCCTTTTGGGTTTCTTCCAGCTTAGCTTAATCTATGATTCTGTGATTCTGTGATTCTGTGATTCTGTGGCTACTGTCTTCTCCCAAATCTGTAAAGCAATGAAGCCCTGTGCTTCATGCATAAGATTTTGGCACCCTGCTATGATGTCTTGTTATTTTGACCCTCTGTGATTTTTAAAATTTCTAAGCACCCTTCTCCTCCTTATTTTTATTTTTATTTTTTTTTAAACCTCTTCATAAATACAGAAAAAGAAGAATTTTCTGGGCAAGTATTGTTCTGTTTTAGGTCTTTGCAATGCTCTGAAATTCTGGAGCAAGTTTAGTCATCTGGATCTGCCTGCTGCACTGCCCTTATGTAGAAAAATATCATTTTAAGCATTTAAATAGGGGCTTAGCTCTAAATGTCAGGACACATTCTTGGACAAATACCTCACTCATCTGCCCACTATACCTCTCTTGCATCATTGGTTCTGGAGAAACAATTCATTCCCCCTGATTCATCCTTGTTGCAAGCAAGAATGCTAGAGTAAATAATACACACTTCAATAAAATTCTGTGGTTTTGAGTTTTGACTGCAGAACTGAGAAAAAAGAAAAAAGCAGCAAAAGGGGTATAGTCTTTCAAGACAACTGAAATTTTCCTCTGAGTTTGTGATGTGGACCTTGGACCTTTTGTTTCCAGAGAACCTCACTGTTTTCAAGGAAAATGAAATTTTGTGACAAGAATACATCCACTCAATTAATGTCTAATTTATAGAACTTATTGTACCAAAGTTTTTTTCATTTGTTTGAAATCAGAGGATGCAGATGAGGCATCTGAGAATGATTTTGCTTTGATTAACATGAAGACTATCAATTAATGTTCATTTTTCCTCAGAGAAAATTCAGAAAATTCTCTGAATTTGCAACAGATTACACATCCTTGTACTGAAGAATGTGTAGATACCAAATGTGCACCAAAATAAATGCTGGAGGTATGGATTTAGTATGCAAATGTGAAAATTCTGTTCACTCCATTCTTACCCGTAATAGGTCCTGCAAAACATCATGATAAATCAATAATACTAGTAAGAACAAGAACAACAGGCCTGGATACTTAAGTAGAGTACAGTCTTCTTTGTTTCTTCTAGGTACTACTAGGAATAATGAAGGTGTATATTCGGCTTGTCTTAAGGTCTTGCACAAGTCATTATGTAGGTAGCTTGCTATTTGCTCTGCTTACATACTTACATGATGAAAGTTGAGGGCATTCTTCTTATTACTTTTGTAAAAACCTCTCTCCCCAAAATGTGGCCTAATCTTTTTCTTACCTCACATGTTCTTTAAACCTTTTTGTTCTCACAATCACAGGAAGTATCCTTTCTCATTACTGAGATGATTAGGTTTTTGATCCACAGTTTTCCACAAAAAGGGATAAAAATTTAATCTTGTTCACATCACTGACCCAAGCTCAAATGTCTGCAAGTGCTGTGTTGAATAGTGAATGAAGGACAGGTCCTATGTTAGACTTCTCAGAGCACTGAACCTCACTCTTAGTGTTTTACAGGTCTCAGAGAAGTCACTTATGCTGGCTGGTAATGGCAAACTTCACTAGACTATCCCTGCAACCATAATAAATATAGCTTTGTTTAATTTTCCTGTGTGTCAAACTGCTTCACCGCACAGCAAAAATTACTTTAGCATACTAAAAAGGCAAAATGAGAGTAATGCAGAGTCATCCTATTAAAACCTTCTTGACTGTAACATCTGAGAAGTGTCAAATGCCATTTCCTCTGCATGCTTAAAAATCCTTTTATGCTGCTATAGATTTTCAAAGAAAATAAGCTATGTTTGTCAGAAATAAATAAAAAAATCAGTATGGAAATCTTTTTGATGTTACTACTATGTTGAAATGCAAGTAAATATGCAAAGGAACATAATTTCATACTACTCTTTTAACCAATGCAGTTAAGACAACAAAATATTTTAAGTACTGAACATGCCTGAGATGAAAAGGGAAGAAGCACTGTAAAAAAATTCTGGTGTGTATAAACCCAATATTTCTTATGATATTGTTCTTAACAGTGAAATAGCTGTCAAAGGACTGTTTGCTGTAACCTTATAAAAGCAAAAAAAGTTCCAAATCCTCATATTTTATTAATATTATAAATAACATCTACACGGTATGAAGACTAAAATATCTAAAATTAAAGACATGCTAATCCTAAAGTACCTTATTTTCAGAATGTCCAATCTCTTATTTGGACAAAGTCTAATCCAGTAGCAGGCAAATAACTAATTTATAATAGCCTTCCTCAAGGTCTAAGGGACATTTTAATTTTTTCCCTCTCTCTTCACGGCAGGTCTGTGATAACTTAAGTCCCTCAATTGCATGAAAATATTATTCTGTAGCTTTGCTTCTAATGATAGTTGGTCCAGGCAAGTTGTAAAAAAACAGCCCCAAGCAATCTGCAGATTTTGCATAGAGCAGCAGGTAAGGTTACAGAGATCGAAATGTTCATGGTTCTCTCTTACAGTTATGTATGTTTAGTGTATTGTTATGTATCCTTGTTCCTTTTGACTGGATTGTTGTTTTCCTAGGACTTGAGGTACACTCTTATAGGAAGACATTCATCTGAAGTAGTGCCAAGCACCCACAGATCTACCCACAAGCCACTTCTGAGCAACAATTATAGTACAGGTTTGATTTCTTTCTACAGAGCTATACTAAATACGGTTGGCAGTATTTTTCTTCCTAAAGCAGAATTCTTTCTATTAAGGTCCACTTTAATTTCTTTCCCTTACAGAATAAAATCCAAGCGTTCAAGCATAATTTTTAATATTTCATAAATATACTTCCCTTTCTTCTCAGCTCTTTTTGGAGCTACTAAATAACAGTAATAATAAAAATGGCCCCTGGCATTCCTTTGAAATTTCTTGACATTCAATGTTAAAACCCAAATTCCCACTGCTCATCTTATTTTGATTCATAAACTTAAATTTGTAAATTCTTTAATCCCTCTTTAGGTATATGAAATCAAGATGTGTTAATTTTCTTTTCTATATAAAAAAAAAATCTAGTTGAAAAACTTGCTAGCCTATATGCTGACAGCTAAGCTGTGAGAGTTGAAGTTTTGATATATTAGGTTTATTTTTACTAGAACCTTCTATGTTTTCTTCTCTTTTTTCCCATTTTTTCTCTATGTGTTTTTTTCCTTGCACTAATATACCTTCAATTGACATTTTTTCCTTTCTTCTTTTTGCATTGTGGAATAGACCACAACATTTGAACTTTATCTTTCCTCAATGATTTAGTAGAAGTTGAAGAGAGATTCATAACTCATCTACATAAACACAGAGGAAGAATTTACAATATTTGAAAGAAACAAAAAGTATTTATTTGCAATTCAGGTGTGAGGGTTTTTTTATTATTTGTGTGGTTGCTGTTTTTATTTTTAATATATAATTACATATAATTTCAATTGAGTTCAGTGGAGACTTTTAATTTAGGTCTTTCATTGCCCATACTTGCACATATGTAGAAGTTCTTCTTAGCAGAGTTTACATTTCAGTCATATTTTAAAACACGTACTAGATTTTGTTAAAACAGTTTTTCCTTTTATCACTACATTGTGGTCTATAATAATCTATAATAATCTATAATCTATAATAATCTGATTCCTTTCTGCCAATCTAAGCCAAGTCACTTCTTTATGCACTCTTTGAAAACTGATCTGTTGACTACATGATTCATTGTCTTAGACAGCTGATATAAGACCAAGAATGAGTTCCGAAAATCAGGCTATCTGAATTAACATAATTAACAGATGATATGCTTATTTTTCATTAACAGCTTTCCTGTTCTCTTGTCTGCACTGATCATAACCATATTTACAGCTTCTCTGAAACTCAGTTTCCTGTTTCTCCTGTTTTGCAGCAGTTTCTGCCTGCAAAAAGGCCCTGTGTGAGTGTGGGGAAGGACTTTGTTGGACGAGGAAGCTGTGTTAGAACAGAATAGTGGTGAAATCTTTCTCTCAAACATCATACAGAATCAAAGATTAGGCTGAGTTGGAAGACACTCAAAAGGATAATTGAGCCAAAATCTGGACCCTGCACAGGACAGCTCCGAGAATCACATCATGTGCCTGAGAGTGTTATCCAGAGTACTTTTCAAACTCTATCAGGTTGGTGCTGTGAGCACTTCTGTGGGGAGCCTGTTCCAGTGTTCAGCCGTCTTCTGGGTGAAAACCCTTTTCCTGATATTTAACTTAAATATCTCCTGACACAACTTCAGGCCATTTCCTCAGGTCTTGTTACTGTCACCACAGAGTTCAGTGTCTGCTGCTTCTCTTCTCCTTGCAAGGATGCTGTAACTGCAATGAGGTCTCTCCTCAGTCTCTTTTTCTCCAGATGAACAGACCAAGTGACCTCAGCCCCTCCTCATATGGCTTCACCTCAAGGCCCTTCACCAGCTTCATTGCCCTCCTTTGGACACTCTTTAAGATCTTCGTCTTCCTTATATTGTGTCAATCAAAACTGTCCCCAGCACTTGAGGTGAGACTGTCCCAGTGCAGTGCAGAGCAGAGAGGGTCAATCCCCTTCCTTAACCTAACCTCACAGAAAACAAAGGCTCAGAAAGCAGAAAAAAAACATTTCTGTCTCACTTTTTCATGTGTAGATTATGTTTAACCAATTTTTAAACAAAATTTAACCAATCACATAGTTGTAATGATCATAACAACATTTTGTTTCTGCTGCCTAATCAGAATATTGGAATTATTTCAATGGCTGCTCTGACAACTTTGTTTAAACAAAAGGTTATGTTTTCTAAATCCATGTTTGAAGTTAAATTCCATGTTATTTTTTTCTTTTTCTTTGAAATCACTCAACAGGAATACTATTTCTGAAGGCATACATTTTTGTATGTGAATGAAGGTATGTGTAAGAAACACAAGAAGGTATTGATGAATATATTCAGAAAATTTCTGGGATACAAACTCTTCCCAGATGATTTTATTCACTGATTTATTAAGAATTCATGAAAAATTTTTCACATTTACCTCCCACACTTCCACATCTTGATGTTTTGCTCTGCCTATATCTTTTATAGGTGTATCAAGGGGGCTCTGCATGGAATTTCAAAATGCTGTATTCAGACACTTAATTAAATATAGATTATTCACATACTGCTGCTTAAGGAAATAGCATATACTCATTAAAAAGTTTAGCAAATCCAGTTAAAATAAGAAATGCTTGGTGGATCAATATTATGTGGCTTGTAACATATATATCTGCCATACATATTTTTCAGCTTCCCAGAAATGGACTGGCTATTACAGGTGACAAAACTATTGACTTAAAAAAAAAAAAAAAGTTTTACTCTTTGCATGCAATTTTTGGTGAGCAGACCTGCCATAATTTGTGAACTCATTCTCCAGATGCTCTGGCTGTGCCTCTCAGTGCATGGGAAGAACGAATATAGAATCTACATCCAGACTGTGCATCCTTTGATCTGCTAAGCTTTTAGTCCTCCCTTCTCCTAGCAACAGGAGTATGAAGGTTCTATGCAAAATTAAATGAAATATAATATATTAAATTGAGGTATCCTATTTTTTTCCACTTCACTACCTTTTAATTTTTGCAGAATTTTTTCCAAGTGCTATCAGGGAATGACTTGTTTTGTTGGACTGGAGACAATGCGTAAGATTGTTTTGGTTGTTAAAATTAGCCTACATACAAGCAAACATACAAGAGCTAGACAGTGGAGCCCATTTGTATCAAAAAAAGCTTTATTTATTTTCGTGATTGCTTGCTTTTTCATGTGTTTAAATATTTTGCGCATACATCTGTAGGATGCTGGGAAATGACAAGATAAGTAGAATATATGGGTGGGCAAGACCATACAATCACAGAGCTGATATGCAGGTGTGGCTTGTGTTACCGGACTGTTGTGCTGCGCACAGCTGACAATTCTATGGGCTTGTCACAAGGGCTGAAGGTTTTCCAAACCTCCAGTGCAGGCTCTCCTCCATATGCTTCACGTCCCAGCATCTTTCACAATGTGATATGTGCTGAATGAGGTGCTGGGTGATCCTATGGATTCTCTTAGTAAACTCCTATAATTTTTTAAGAAATTAAAAGGCCTCAGGATGCAATTTTATTTTTAATATTATTTTATTTGTTCTTCTTCGCTTTTTAAAAAAATCATCAAGTGTCCCAGCAAGAGAGCAACAAGGAATGACAATTGTTTGCAACTACGATGGGGATGTAAAACCTGTTAGTTTGCTCATTCCTTTATTGTTGCACAAATAAACAGAGAAATATAGCAGAGAAAAAAGCAAGTTTCTTGAAAAATTCAGAAAGAAGAACAGAGTGCTGAGATTTCTTTTGTTTTTCCCCTTCCCCCCACCCTTTTTGTTGTTGTTGTTGTTTCATTACATTCTTGAATGTGGTAACTTTCAGTCTACACCAATATATGGTTTCTGGCAGAGTAAGGTGTGAAAATAAGGCACACATTTGCAAGGGGCTAAAATTAAATCTCTTAATAATAGCTTTGTATTGAATTGTAAAGGCAGATGTGCTGCCAACTGTAAGTAGACAACTTGTGCAGCTTGTAGTTCAGGGATGACAGAGTCCCCACATGCAACAAGTTCATAGCAGCAGATGTTAGAAACAGACACTTCATCAAGAATAACTTGTTTTCTCTAGACATTACTTTGGAGATCCAGGCTGCACTTTGTGCTCATCTGGGTTTGATGGTTTTCAACAACTCCATTACTCTGACATAAGTTGACAGTGACACTATGTTCTGACCGATGATGTACTGTTTTTTGTTTGTTTTTTGTTTGTTTGTTTGTTTTTGTTTTGTTTTTGGTTTGGTTTGGTTTGGTTTGGTTTCTGTTTTTGTTTTGTGTAAGTACACGGATGAACCTTTCACATAATTTATGTTCTTTAATTGTAAAAAAGGGCTTGTGATGAAATGTGAGAGGTAACAAGCCTCCTCATGTCACCACAGAGGACCTAAGGTCATTCAGATGACAGCAAAGTTTGCTTACAATATATGAAGTCTTTTTGGAAGGACTCCAAAGGGCAAATATTCACATGAAAATACTATACATTGTATGTTTTCTTAACAAACAAGGACACTTTTTCAAGGTAATTTTAGTGATGATATTTCTTTTCAGTGGTTTTCAGTTGGAGAGCTAAATATTCTTAAAATCTGTTTTTTTTTATTTCCTTGAGGGAGAGGACAGGAGAGAGGGGAATATCAGAGAATTATCATGGCTCTGTTGCTAAATATTTCAGGGTATACTTCAGCCTGGTTTCCTGGTTCCCTGAATTTTTTGCATCATCTAGAAAGCCTGTTTTGATGGCACTTTTCTGGGACCATAATTCAAACAAATAAGCATAAGAGCTCTTTTGTGCCTTCTGAACTTATGAGTACAATGCAATGATCTTTCTTTTTTAAGGAGTCAAACCTAATTTTCTGGTGGTCATGCCCATGAGATAATTCATCCTCTGTGGGGTACCATATGCTTTCCATCAATGGAAAGAAACTGGCAGAAAATTGTATTTAAAAGGCTTATTTATTTTCTTTCTCATTAAACTGAAGTGGTGATCAGTTTTTGCAAAGCTTTGGAAAGCCTTCAGCCCTTGTGCCAAGTCCATAGAATTCTCAGCTGTGCACAGCACTACAGCAACAGTCTGGTAACACCAGAGTCAGAATAACCTCACCTTACATTAGGAATGGATAACACAGGCCCCTGGCGTGGATATATAAATATATGTATAAATATATATAAACACCATGCTGCTTAAGCATGTATGTGTACATACATATGCATATAAACACACAAATATAGGCACAAAATAAGTGGGAAAGAGAAATATAATTTGAAGTAGGAAGTTTATAAACAAGCACATCAAGGCCATTTCAAATTTTGCAAAAGTGCTGGCAGTTGGAGAGAATGCTGTTATATTTCCATATATGATTTACTGTGGAGTAGAAAAATAATCCTGTAATAAGGATTAGGTGCTAAACAACTGAAATGAAAAGAGAGGAAGAAATAATTCTGACTGGTCATTTTTATGTAGATGAGATGAAAACTACATCTACACCTGTGGTGCCCCACCCTTAAGGGGAAGCGAGCACCCAAGATTCACAGATACTCAGGGTTGAAATTAATGACAAAAATCAGAGGGTCTGCAAAAGCTTGCAAAATTTTATTAGTAAATAAGATATTTGGCATGGAAACTGGCACGTTAGTCCCTGATCCTAATACAGTCACGCAGCAGTGGGTTTTGGGTCAAGAATTAGGGTGAGAAGTAAGAGAGGCAGAGAGAGAGAGTAATTAAAGAAGTGGAGAGAGAAAAATAAGAAAAAGAGAACAACAGTCCTGGTTACAGCATAGTTTAAAACTGATGAGCTGTCCGGCCTGCACAAAGGTGTTTATCCCAGGAAGGTGCTGCCCTATTATTTATGGCCCCTTCCCCCACATCCTGTTCTTTCTCACAGCTTATTATTACCATCAGTATCTGGCTGTTTTTGCCAACAGTCCTCAGCTGGCTTGACAGCTGGCTATTGATGTTTGAGACTTAGCCCCTTGATGCATTAGCCCCTTATCTTCCGGGCTTCTATACCACTCTCATGTCTGATCTTCTGGTCCCTGCAAACATTGTCAGTTTGCAGTTTCATATGGTGATTTATGAAGTGGCTGGAGATTTCCCGGAAGGAAACCCTGCATGTTATTAAGTTTGCTGGTCTAGTTTAGCCCACTTTGTCCTTTGCCTCAGATTCATCACTGCACTACAGCCTGTGCTCTGTAACTTGGGGAATATTCAAGAGATAAGGAGGAGAATGTTGAAGCTTTGTTCTCTCCTCACTCTTGACCTCAGTGGGCTCATGCCCACCTTCCATTTCCTCTAGTAGCAATTTCCTGTTTTTCATACATTCTACATGGACTTGTAATGTGCCATCCTAATTTCCCTCATTTACTCAGAGAAATTATTTTTTTTGCAAGTACTTTATTTTCTAGCAGATCCTTTAATTTGCTTTGATTGCAAACTAAGTTTTCTTTGACTAGAGCAATGTTTTTACAAATAACTGTCTTTGAGAACATCTCGAACATTCATTCTGCTCACTGAAAACTTTAGCACAGTCAGTATTTTTCTAAAGCATTAGAAATTTACAGATAGTAATTTACAGACAGCATCCTTATCTGGAATACTCTTAGAAGATATTTCAGTCACATATTACTGAATACCTTTACTTGGATGAAGCTTTTACCTTTACTGAGAGAATTCAAGACCATACCAAGGACTTTTGGCCCTCTTTAAGAGGTTACAGCTCCCTCATAGACTGGGCAAAAGAAGCAAGAGGATATTGTTGACTATTTATTTGAAAGTCTGTCTTCTATATAGTGCTGAATAACATGATCATTGTAAGGAGGTTTGTAAGGAAGGTATATGTAATTTATGTATTCTGACTCTGGAAATCAGTGCAGCTGTCCATACATCAGGTAATAAAATCAGATTTTATAAATACAAGAGATTGTATGTTTGCTGCAGGAGCTCATCTAGAAGTCAAGTAGAGGATACTTTGCTTTCTAAGGGTGTTACAGTTTTTCAGATCTCTAATTGAATGTTATTGAAGAGGACTTGAACTGATGAAAGGAAAATGCTCCAACACCAGTATATTACATGGGGAAAAAAAAAAAATGCAGTTGAAACCCACACTGGAATTCCAGCAGTGCAGCACATGGGCTGGGCTTTTCTGCATGGGGACCTTGTCCATACATGTTCTTAATCTGTTTCTCTGTTTGGAAGGTTCTTTGAGTGTTTGAACTTCTCCCAGGTTAGTCAGCAGCTACATTTCATGCTTGTGTCTTATCAGTATTTGGGCAGTTGTAACCCTAGCATGGGGAAGTCTTAACAGTCAGCACAGCTGCAGGAATCCGGACTTCAGAGATGCTGGAAATATTTGACAGCTGCCTGGAAGGACAACAGCTAAAACTGGAATTATTTGGGTAAGTGGTGAATATCTTGGTTGCAAAAAAAAAAAAAAAAAAAAAAAAAAAAAAAAAAAAAAAAAAAAAATTAAGGGATAGGGTGTTCTAGTCATACACATTTGGGGTTTCCAAGCTCAGATTAGGAAAAAAATCATTCACTTCTGAAAACTCTGCCATTTCTTCCATGATGCTTTTCCTGCCCTCTGTACCAGGAAAATTAAAATCTGCTTCATTATCACCAAAGAGAGTAATATTGTTTAGTATGGGAAAAACTGCATTCTGGTGGAGGAGAAACTACAGTTTTTGCAACCTGACCTGTGTTTTCATTATATCCTGTTAACCCTGGGCATTTCAGAAGCATAGAAAGAGCAGTATTGACACTGTCACTTGGAACAGTGTTTTGGTCTGTTCTGAGGAAGAGGCTTTAGTGGGACACTGTGTAGGTTTATAACACAAAGACTGCAATAGTTCTTATTGAAACTGTGGCTCGTGCCAAGCCAAGACCCTCAGGTTCAAAAGAAAATGTGATCAAGCCTCTGCAGGCATAAACAAGTTATTGAAGAAAATACTTTGGAGTTGCCTAAAGCCTGGTAGGTTGGAGTTAACACAGTAAATTAAGCAAGGGCTTTACTTAAAAAGACAGAGACGATATTAGTAATTTATGCTTGATGGATAAAGAAGTCAGAATTGAGGATTGCCTGTGAAACTTGAAAGAAAGTTATTGACTTAATTTTTAAAAGCTAGAATAATTCCTAAAGAGAAACCATTAAATGGAAAGATTTGTAAATGTTTTCCATATTCACTGTGTACATGTCAGCCTCACGGATATGGTCAGCCATTTTCTTTCATTTATTTATTTATTTTAAAAATCTTTATTTGTTTTATTTATTTTGCTCCCAGTGGGTGCTTCAGGAAATGAGCAGACTTTTTATGAGGTGGTATGGTTGTCAGAGAGGGTGATGACTTTGATTTATGCTTCATGGTTTGTTTTGATACTTTAAGGATATTTTCCCATCTTTCAGGAAACCAGGCATCTCTGAGTAATTTACTTCATGTATTGGTACTGTTGAGATTTGAGTATATTACCTAGGCATGTACATACATGTTTCATTTGAGGAACCTATTACTGACAACAGTCATATGATTAGCAGTAACTAGGGAAGCTGCACTTCTACTTGTCATAAAATTGCACACCCATAACAGACATATTAGACACATTTTCAGACAAACACACCAGAAAATACAGTAAGCCATAGGACCCTGTTGGCCATTTTGCATTTCTTAGGGAAGAATCTCAGACACTTTGCTAATGGTGGTGGCTTAAAGTCTTAGAAAGATTTTGAGGGCACCTCTGAAGGCATTGACTTTACTACCTAAGCTTGTCATCTGGGCCTTTAATGAGGTGCATGTACTGAAAACAGACCAGGCAAGGGTCACTGTAAAACCTGCTTTTAAATTTTTCATGGGTTTTGTTTGACTTTAAAATCCATTTCCATCCACTGTAGATGTAGTTGGGCTGAAAAACTTCTCCATTGCTGGAAAGTGTGGCTGATTCTTGGAGAATTTAAATCAGGATGTTTATCATCAATGTTTTATTGAGAATTTGTTTAATTAAAATATGTTTAACAGATAGTGATAATTCTGCAAGAATATAGCACTTGTTAAATTCAGTCTCTGAGGTCTGCTTTCCATCACTGAATGGTACTGTGGTGTTTCCTGCTACAGACACTGAACTATGAGGGAAATGCTCTCCTCTATCTCACTCTACCTAATTGTAGAGTGAAAGTGGTGTCTGACTTAAAAAAAAAAATAAAAAAAAATAAAAAAAAACACAACAATACCATTCAGTGATGGAAAGCAGACCTCAGAGACTGAATTTAACAAG
>JANEHK010000059.1:3203654-3222294 GCA_025960845.1 Tachycineta bicolor | reverse complement strand
CCCCCCCCCCCCCCTTTTTTTTTTTAAATTTTTAATTATTATTATTATTATTATTATTATTATAGCGGCAAATACTGCTCTGCTTTTGTCTGCTCTTGTTTCAGGCCAGCCTTAAAACTCATACCTTTGTTATTTTGTGTCAGTGTGAAGAGAGAAACTGCTATCAAATACCCTAGAGTAATGCTGGTACCTGTCACAGATTTCTAATACTAATTTTTATGTTTATTAATTTACTTTTTAGTTCATTTTGATATGGAAACTAACATTCAGGAGACATTTTTTAAGGTATCCAATAAACGTTCTGTAAAAGAGTTTTTGTAACCTGTTAGATGTGTCTGTCAGAATAGATATTACAGATGACCCACTTGAAAGAGAAAATAGCTCTAAACTTGTTTACTTGGGAAACATTTAAGGATAGCGATAATTTATCCCTTGCCAGGCTCCAGGGATTATGTTAAAAGTCATGGAGTTGAATGAATATCTTTAAGTTGTCCAGCCTGCTTGTAAATAGCCAGATGATGTGTATTTGCTTTTTAGGAAGTCTTCAGGGGACCATGTTTGTGGTATTAGGAACAGAACACATGCCTATGAAAAGACAGCTTAGTTCTGAGAAGTTTGTTGTCTTCAGCCTTACAGAAAGACAAAAGAAAGGAGAAGATAGTTATTTTTTACTCTTACAGTAGGGGATTGAGGCAGGGGAGCAAACATCCTCTTGGCATATAAACTCAGTTAACATTCTTCTCTGGGGGTCACATCTACTGTTGAGATTCTTACAAATGGTAAGTGCTAGGTGAAACAGAAAATGTGGGCTCCTTCCATGTAGTTAACCAGAATTGGTGGGAGAAGGCCAGCTCCCCTACTACAGGGAGAATCCCTGTGAGAATTCACCAGTCATGACTTCCTAACCTCAAACACCATGACTTTGGGATATTTGTCAAAGTGCTTTTAAAAGATGGAGCCCAGAGAATAAGTGGGGAGAAAAAAAAAAAAAAAAAAAAAAAAAAAAAAGTTTTGATTGTCCTTTCATATTTTCAATGATAAGTCTGGAAATCTAGAGGATTTGAAGCAAAGATTGCTTTCTTCTAGAGTTCTCAGTGTCCAAGAAATTTTAGCTTCTTCTCTGGGAAACAGTCCCATTATGAAGAGAGATGCTGGAAAAGTAAATACTTTACCAGTGCTGATATAAAACTCTGACTAAGATATATTATATATCCTGTTGTTTGCGCTGGATGCTCACTTTTATTTTTTCTAATGTTGCTTTATAAAAAGGAACATCATCAACTATTCCTGTTATGGATAATTTTCTGTTACTGCAAAGCTCTTTGTATTTGTTGCTGTGGCATTACTATCCAAGCCTGAGTTTTCCCACACAATTGCATCATTGCTATACAGCACAATCATGTAGAATTCGGAGGAGGAAAAACCACTTTTGGAACAGAAGCAGAAAAGATAATGTAGAGCAAGCCTGCTGATAACCTGCAGAGTATTTAATTAACAGAATCGATCATTTCTTTGAGAGATAAAGTGATTTGATAGAATTCAGGGAGTAGACACCGCTTTTTTTGGGGAAGGATAGTTCCTTATTGACACTCCCACTGTTTTTTTAAATTAGTCTCTCTTAATTCCCACAGAGAAGAGAAAGAAAAATTAATTTTTTAAATTATGTATTTAGGACCTCAAAATCTGCCAACTGATAAGGGACTTTGCACAATATTCCTCTCACAGGACAGGGCCTATTGTCAAACTAATAGTTAATGCTAAAGGGATTTAATCAGTGCAGTATGATAAATACATGATGTTTCAAAGTCTTTTGCAACCAAAAGCAGGTAAAGGACACGTTCCATCAGGAATGTTTTGAATTTTTTGAGATTTCTTCCTTGAGAATATGGGTAACTATGTTAGTCTCAGGAGTAAAAGCAGACTTTCTGGCTCCAAGTAAGTGGGGTCACACATGGTTAAGGTGTCTGAGCACAGTTAAAACCAAGCTGCTCACAGCTGGGTGCTTGATGGTGCTTGACGGTGGAAGTTGGAAAATATGTAATTCTGGTTTTAAATGGATTTTGGCTTTACCAGAGTTGTGAAACCCTTGTAATCATCTAATAAATCTGTTCCCAAACCTTAGTATCTTTTCTCCAAAACCACAAATACTTGTAAAATATTCTGTCAAAGTCTTCCTGCAACATTCCTTTTAGTGGTCCAGAGGCTACAGCCTCCTTTTTAAAATTTCTGATAAATAATACATTTTTAATTGTTTGACTCTCAAAACTGCATGTTGGTTTTAACCTGTGGCAAGAAAACAAAGCTGAGATTCATAACCAGCAGAATTTATAGTGCACCAAGTCGCTATATTTTTGACCCTGAGAATTCCTCTTCTAGCTCTCTAAGCCTGTATGACGACTTACACTATGGAGGGGAATGACAAAAATGGGAAAATCTGAGCATATTTGTAGGTTAAGGGGCACACAAGGCACACAAACCTTCAGTTATAAAAAGAGGAATCAGTTGTCCTTTGTTACATAATTTGTAACATTGATCAGTACTTTTGTTTTATAGATATTCACAGGCAAGGCAGTTTCTCCTCAAATCTGGCCTGACATTTTTTCCTGTTTTATTCTTCATATTTGCCCTCATTCTGTCTTATAATGAGGGCCTTGTTAGTTCTGTATAAAAGGTAAGGTGAACATCTAGTGAATTTTCAAAGCATGTCATATCCCTCACAAGCCCTTCCCAACCTGAGTACGAAAACACATCCCGCATTGCCAGGAGGCTTAAGGGTATTTCCTTCATTCTTCTGCTTTACAGGAATGTTTTACACAAAAGAGACAGGAGAGGTACAAAGAGCATCTTGAGGTATATGGCAATGATTGATGGAGCTGTAGCTTCCTAGGGAGATGTCCAGTTAATTAAATTTCCTCTGAGACTTCCTTGACATTCTGTTCCCAAATTTGCAAATTGTATGATATAATTTATACTCTTAAGTGTTGTATGAGATAGCCATTATTTATGGTGGCTGACTTATGGGAAGATAATGTTTCCTATCCAGCATGACTAGCATTATTTCTACTTCCTTTGGTTTCTGTCTTTGATATGTACTTAGAGGAGGGAAAATCTGTCATGTTTAGCTGTAAAGAAAATTCCTCATCACCTGCTGTTGTCCTGAGTGCAAAGCTTCATGGACCTAAGAATATCATTAGTAATTTTAGGTAATTACTTAGAGAAAGTTTAAGGGTCCCATGTTCTCCTGCACTGTAATCAGAGTCCAAATTTGAGCTCATTTCCCTGAAAGGAAAATTCAGAAGAAAATAAATTCAAAAATTAATACAATGTCAAAGACATTTGTTCATTGATTTTTCAAGTCACAACCTTCTTTTTTTTTTTAATAGTTTTATTTTTCTATCCCCTCCAATTACCTTTAATTTCATTTGGATATTTCACCTTACTAACAAACATTTTCAAGAAAAAAAAATGATGACTCTGCCATGTGAAATTTTCTAAGTTGCAACCACTGACTACGGAAAAATAATTTGCTAAGAAAGTTTCTCTCTGTGCTTGTGCTTGTAAGACTATTTAATGAAAAGGATACTTACCCTCTTTTGTTGAGTTGTAGCTTGTTTTCCTGTTTTTTGGGAGCAGTTTGTTTAGTGAAAGAAAGTAATACTCTAGCATCAGTGTTTTATCACCTAAAAGAGTTCCTACTCACTGTTTCCATTTGATCTTCAGATACTGAGGCGTAAAGACAAAGAATAAGAGAATTTAGGTACACATTTCTGAACTGGCCTGCTTAAGAAAAGACAGGTGATCTTAAAAAAAAAAAAAAAGAGATCCATCAAAAGAGTATCCACCTATCCATTTTGTTTTCCATAGAGAGAGCAATACCTTCTCATAGACAATCCAGTATATAAAAAGGGACTCTGAGTTGAATGCTTTGAACTGCAATGTGATTGAAGAAAGAGGTTTATAAAGCTAACCCATAAGTTACAAGTCGCAATGGACTTGCTGCCTCCGCTGAGGCGTAGCGACCTGGTTTCAGGAACGACACGGCAGCCACAACCTGGCTGCTCTGTCCATTAGCTCACAGACACCAATGTAGTGGACGGCAAATGGTGTTTATTAACTGGTTACATGGGGTTATAAAAATTCTGTTTGCTACATCACTTCCATTTGCTTACGTTATAAACTACATGTTGCTTAGCTTATCAAGGACACTAAACAACCAAGCGTTGAGGGAGGACAACGCGATATCTTCCGACTGCCTGTCCCTAATCTCCCACATTTCCCCCCCCCCCCCCATGATTAAGTAAAAAAACTATAAAAATATAAATGTTATAAAAAATGCAAAAGCTTTTAAAGTTAGTATAATAGGATACAAAAGTGATATGTTAGTAATAAGTGCACTTCATGGTAATTGCAGGCGTTCGACAAATAGGATGTCGACTTTCTCTAAACAGCTTCTAACAAATGACACTAGCTTGTTTAAAATGCAAGGCCCAAAAATCAATATCAAGAGTATCATGGTGAGAGGGCCTATGAAGGTGGAAACAAGGGTGGCCAGCCATGGGGACTGATTGAACCATGACTCGAACCATCCTTGTTGGGGCTCTCTCTCTCTCTTTCTCTGGGCCAGTCTTTCCCTCAGTTTGGCCATGGAGTCTCGCGTGACTCCGGTATGGTCTGCATAAAAACAGCATTCCTCTCTCAAGGTGGCACACAGGCCTCCTTGCTGCACGAACAAGAGGTCCAGTCCTCACCTGTTCTGCAGGACAATTTCCGAAGGTGAGGAGATAAATTCTTCCAGAGAGGAGATGGATTTTTAAATTCTTAATAAATCCTCGTCAATTGTCATTTGCAGCTGAGAAAGTCCTTGGTGTTGGGTCACGAGAGCTGAAACACCTGGTGGCTGCACCAGTGGCTGCACCAGTGGCTCCTAGGCCATGGAGCATTGCAATGGTTATACCTGTCATTACTTCTCTTTTGTGGAGCTGGATGGTTTCTTCTAAAAAGCGATACATTTCCTCTTCTTGGTGATACATGACTCTAGGAACAATCAGAACTTGGACAAAAAAGTCAGCAAGGTTATTGAATTTACCAAGGTACACACAGGGGGTTATTCCAGATTGTTGGCAAACCCACATTCCTGGTACGAATGGGACTGCCCACTTATCAGTCTTTTGACTAGGTTGGATGAACTCAGCACAGATATTTCCCATCTGCTTTGCTAAGGTTACATTGACAAAGCACTTGCCTCAGCCTGTGACTTGACTCAGGGTAATTTCCCTCTGGGGGGTGTCCCACCTACAGTTGTGTGGATTATCTGCTGCAGAATATTCGAAAGGAACATCAAGGGCAACACCCTCATAAAAAGGAGGTTCTGCATTATAACATAACCAGCATGATTTTGTAAAGTTTGGGTTGGATTGGTTCAACGACAAAAAGGTAGCATTTAACACACTAAGAAACAGATTGTAAGGATCTGACTTAGGTTTTTGGTAAATTGCCAAAGGATTGGATGAGGAGGAAGTGCCAAGTGTGGCCTCTCTCTTGTGTCTGCGTGACATAAGATTCTGATAGGGTTTGAATGACAAGGGCATTGAAGGTGGGAGTCTAATAATTTGCGCATTTACCCAGATGCTACGGAAGGCACGAACAAACACTGACCATACTTTTCCTGTGGCCCAAGTCATATGGGTCGGCTGTAAAATCGTCATTGTGTAGTTCTTACAGGTGTGTTTTCTCCTGTTTTGGGGTGTGTATATCATTCCGTTCACCCTGAGCTTAGGTTCGCGACAGCCGTGGGGAGCGTACCTGACTTGCAGGAACTTGTCAGGTTGCTGCGGTTGCCATCTATTGCTTGTCACGATAGTTTCGCCCCCCCAATATCCACAGTGCCCGTACCTCAGATCGTTACAGTAACTTCTGCCTGTGTTGGAAGCAGGGCACCAATAGGTCTGGTACAGTGAAGAATCCCCAATTTTAGGGAATCCTAGCTGTGAGGGAAATATGTCTCTTAGCTTAAACTCAAAGGATGGGCTGTCTGCTTAATGGTTTCTCTGATTGCCTCATCACTTGAAAGATGGTGTAGGACCCATCTGAATGGTTGGTGAGGGTAATACACTGCTTGCCCTCTGCCCACAAGACCCAAAAATACAATTACACGAATACACTGTAGTTGATTGGATCTCACCGGTGCAGGATCTTTGGGCACTGTCGAGCTGCTTGGAGGTTCATCACTTTCTTCTGGTACCAGAGTGTATGTGTCACGGGGGCGTCCAATGATCCAATCCTGCAAATGAGACCTTACAATTTACATTAGTTCTATTCCAAAGGTCTGGTTTGATCAACTTAAGTGGACACCATATTACTTTACCATCTTTTTTAATGGCTGCGTACCCTCGCCCCGTGAGCACTAGTCTCCAGCCCTGTTCCCATTCTCCCAGTTCATTTTTAACTACAACGTGCGGGCCTTTCTTTAGTGCTCGGGTGGCCCAGTGTCTCTGGGCTGCGCTGTTTGTCTCATCTCCCCTAGGGAACTGATTCGGTGCTAGCAGAGCAGTTGCTAGTATATGTGCCTGGTCTCCTGAAGGAATGGAACTAGTAAAGCCCTCTGTTTTTGCTAGTGCTTCTATTTTGGCTTTCAGGGTTTGATTTGCTCGCTCAACGATGGCCTGCCCGGTGCTATTGTATGGAATGCCGTGTACTAAAGTGATTCCCCATTTAGCAACAAATGCCTGACTTGATTTTGAGACAAAATTTGGGCCATTGTCTGTCTTAATTTGCTTTGGAATGCCCAGCCACGCCATGGCTGTCAGCCAATGTTGAATGGTTGCTTTCGAGTCCGTTTTTAGGTGTTGTGTGGCTACAATCACTCCGCTATATGTATCTACAGTCACTGCAAGCCATGCTCGGGGTTGTAGCAACTGACATAGGGTAAAGTCTGTTTGCCATATTTCTGAGTCTTTGAGGCCCTCTGGGGTTAACCCCGCTGGACCACAGTAGTGATTTTTGGCAGTGAGGGCATGTGTCCACAAGGTGTTTCACGTTGGCGGTTGAAATCCCACATTTTTTCGCTAGTGCTTTAGCTCCAATGTGAAGAGACTCGTGTAGCTGACTGGCATCTCTCAGTGTCCACAGTCCCTTTGCGGCGGCATCTGTTTTGTCATTGCCGATTTGGAAGAACCCTTTAACTGGCTGTTAACGTGGATGACAGATATGGTGCCTTTTCACAAAAAGAGTGCTTCTTCAAGCATCATAGCTACTGTGGACACTGCCACGCCAGGCCCTGACATTGCTAGGCAGAGCCTGGCTACAAATATAGAGTCAGTTATGATGTTGAGGTGTTCTTCAGGGAACAGTCCACACCCTAGTACAATGGCGGCTGCTTCGAGTTGTTGAACTGAGAGCGTGGGGTCAGTTGTTTTGATGCATTGCCACTGTTCTTCTGGCTGCCACACTGCTGTTGCAGTTGAGGTTAGCAAAGATGCGTCTGTGAAGATTGTCGGTCCTGGCTGTGGTTGATCGACGATTTTTGGTGGGAGATCAATGTTGACGATTGCAAGCAACTGAGTCCAAGGGGGTTTTGCTGCATAGCAAATCTCTCCTCCAAATCCAGCAAGGGCAATGGCCAGATGCTCTGATATTGTTGTTGATTGTGCAGAAAGCTGCTTGCGGAAGGGCAAATATATCTTGGTGGGTTCAGCACCTAAGTGCTTCAGGGCAAGTTTCCTGCCTTTCATGGTGAGGTTGCCAAGACACTCAATTCCTGGGGAAAATGCACGTGATGGTTTTCCCAAGACCACCCACAGCATCGGTTGAGCTTTGTTGTTTGGCCCTTGGGCCAGCGCTCCTACTCCTCCTTTCTTGGTAAAGTGGATGTATAAATTAACTGGTGCATCTGCATCCCGTCTGGTGAGTGTGCTCCCTGACATTTGGTGCTTGATAAAATCAAGCGAGCATGTTGCTTCTGGTGTCAGTGTTTTCTGCTCCCATGAGTTTTTCCCTTTTAAAAGGTCATTCAGGGGGTCCATGACTTTGGGAGGAATCAGGACAATGTTGCAGAGCCACTGTAGAGATCCTACCAGCTGCTGCATGTCATGGAGCGTCTTGACGTTTCAGTGGATTTTTATCTGAGGAGGAGTTATGTAGGAGCTTGAAATCCCCACTCCTAAAAAGGTTACACATGGTCCCTTTTTTATTTTTGCGCTTGTGATTTTAAAACCATTTGTTTTTAAGGTCTCTGAGGCTGTTGACACTGCCTAGTCTACCTGGCTCGCTGATGGTGCGGCAATCAGGATGTCATCCATGTATTGGACAATGGTCACGGTCGGGTCGCTGCGTCGGACTGGCTCCAGTGTTTGATCCACCATGATCTGACAGATGGTGGGTGAATTGACCATTCCTTGAGGCAGTACTCTCCACTGGATGATGGCAGTACTCTCCAGGTTAGGATGCTGGTTGTTTGGGAAGATGATGGAAAAGGCAAACTGCTCTTTGTCTTCATCATGCAGGGGTATGGAAAAGAAACAGTCTTTAATGTCAAGCACTGCACAAGGCTGCCCTTTTGGTATCATTGAGTTCATGGGCAGCGAGGTTTGCACGGGGCCCATTGGCTGAATTTTCTTATTTACCTCACGCAGATCATGGAGAAGATGAAACCCCTCGCCGCTCCGTTTGGGTATCACAAAAACTGGGGTGTTCCATGGGCAAGTAGAAGGCTCTACATGACCTTTCTGCAATTCATGATTGACTAGCTTAAGAAGAGCATCTATTCGAGGCTTTGACAAGGGCCACTGCTCAACCCACACTGGGTCGGATGACTTCCATGTCAGATTGATCAGTGGCCCTTATGGTAAATTTGTCACCCTGGCTTTCAAAAGGGCTAACTCATCTCTCCCTAGCAAGTGTGGGACTCCTGACATGACAAACGGAAAAAGGGTGATGTTTTTTTCTGGTACTTTTTCAGTGTGGAGTGTAATTGCTATCAATTGGGCGCTCTTCTGAGCTCGGCTCAATCCCCCAACCACACCTACCATGGGTGCATCTTCTAATTTCCAATGTGGGGGCCAATTTGTCTCAGAAATAAGAGTAACGTCTGCTCTGGTATCAATCAGAAAGGGGACACTGATGGCAATGTCGTCTAAAACATCATAGTGAGTACAGATCCCCCATATTACTGGTGGATTGTCACACTTCACTGCCAAGGCCACTCAGGGGTCTTGTCCGCAGGGGGTGGTCTTTGCTGTTCCTGGGACAGGGACAGATACGGCTGGGTCACTGGTTGTGCTATAAAGTTGATAGCTTCTCGTGGGGTAAAAGGGTTTGGGAGTGCCTTGCCCCATTTTGGGTTTGCATGGCTGGGCCGCTTCACATCCCAAGTGTGAGAGAGCTGCATGTGGCCCTGTTGCCCTCTCCCCCTCCCGTTTCCCTGGTTCTTAGACCTACATTCTTTGGCAAGATGTCCCTTCTTTCCATGCACCCAGCATGGCCCCCTAGGTTGTGACTGGCATGGGGGGGACTGGTGTTGAAGGGTGCCCCAATTGGGGGCAGTCCACTGCAACGTGGCCTGTCTGGCCACACTTAAAGCATGCCATTACACTAGTTATTGCGGTACAGACGGCTGCCTGGATTGGGGCAAACTGTTCCTCTTTTACATGTCTGTGAGGTTGGATCCGGGTGGTAATGACCTTAAAATGTCCTTGGTGGCTGAATTGCACTGTTAGTGCAGGCATTCTGTTAACACAGGACCTTTTGCCTCTGAGGGCAAAGCTGAGGAGTCAAGTGCTGCTTGGAGCCAATCTACAAATTGTGTAAAACTTTCACTCTCACTTTGCTTTATTGTGGACCATGATGATGGTTTAGCAATGACAATGGAAGCAGAGCGGATGGCTTCCCTGGCAGCACGGGCAGTTGTCATGACCTCGTGGGCTCGTAGGCCCTCGGCTTGTGCCTGGGGGGTGATCATGGTTGGGTCTGTGCCCATGAGCTGCTGCAGGCTGGAGCCGTATAGAGGATGATCTGCACCAGTGACCACAGCTAGTTGCTTTGCACAATTGTCCTCCCACTCTTGTTTAAAAACTATCATCCCTGCCCCATCAAAAATCAATCTGTAGGTTTGCTTTATGTCAAATGGGAGCACGTCATCCCCTCCAAAAACACTGTCAATGAGAGTGGAAACCATAGCTGAATTGATCCCTCTGTCAGTGATTGCTTTAACAATGGCTTGTACATCCTTAGGATTTACTGGTGAGTACGTTCTCTGGTTTCCACCTGCCCCACCCCCCCCCCCCCCTTGGACTGGAAAAGTCAGTGTGGCCAATGGACCCCAATTGGCACATGCCATTTTTATCTTCCTCCAGTCTGTGAGAGGAGTTTCTGCTTTTTCTGACTTCCCCTCAACCCATTGTTGCTACTAATTTTATATACTGTTACTTCCTCTTTGTCAGAGCCAGGGCCAGAGTCCCAGTCCTCTGAGCTAGAGTCCAATTCAGAGCCGGAAGTCGACTGACTGGCTGCTTCCGGGCTCTGAAACCTTTTGGTCGAGCTCCGAACCCTCCCCTTTCCCTCAGGGCTGGGCCACCCTTTCCCTCTGGGCCGCTGCCCCTTTCTCTCAGGGCTGGGCCACTCCTTCCCCCTGGCCCCAACCCCCCCTTCCCACCCCACCCCGGGCCCGGCTGTGGGAGCTTCTTCCCTTAAAAAAAATATATATATTTTTTGGCAAGTGTTCTGATTAGCTTTAATGCCCCCTGTGAGTTCCCCCCCTTTCTCCCGCTTGCGTGCGTCTGTGTTATCAAACAAACTTCTTTTGTTTTCACTGGCAACAGGCAAGCTATCTAAAAGACCTTCTTTGTTTTCTGCATCCCCGTTATCTAACAAACATTCCAGTCCAACTGCATTCCAGCTTTCCCCCAGGGATTCAGTGCTGCATAAGGTGGGGGTGCCTCTTCAGCTTTTTCTAGCAGTAATTCAGCAGCAGAATTTTTAGCAGCATTTCTGGCTTCCTCAGCTAAACCATCCCAAAATAATTGTGCCTCTCTTCTTCCCTCACCAGGTGACCCTGAGCTTGAAGGCTTTGAAGGGAGCTTTTGCTCCTCCAAGTCTCTGCACTCAGCAGAATTAACCTTATCAACAACCTGAACACTGTTGCCGACCTTCAGATCGCATTTTTTTACCCTCTGATAATACTCTTTAAAAGTTTCCTCGTAAAAAGTTTGCATCGCAGCCCCCACCCCCAATTATGGAGTAAATCTTAAACAATTCTGGGCAGCTTTCCAGGTCTCCTGCTCTTGCAGAGCTTTTTGCAAAGCCTGCAAAATTTTACCCCATGATTTAAGATTTTTTCCCCGAGCCGGAAGACATAGTTTCTTCGGCCAGAGCTTTCGTGCATTGATCCCATATATCTGGGTGGAGAATGTCCACCAGTTGATAAATGACCTCATTGCAAAAGCCTCGTCACTGTGAGGGTAAAATCTTCTGCTTTATAATAAATCCCCCACTGCTTATGAATCTGAGATATGACCTTCACGAGAGCTTCCATCCTCCTCCCACGAATCCTGGGGCGTCCCCCTCGCCGAGCTGGCCCCACCGCTCGGCCATTGTTCATCCGTCCAGGCGACTCCCGATCTCCTGGGCAACTCCCGGGGCTTCAGCACCACTTGCTGCCTCCGCTGAGGCGTAGCAACCTGGTTCCAGGAAAAACACGGCAGCAACACCCAGGCTGCATGGGCCACCAGCTCACAGACACCAATGTGGTGGATGGCTCATGGCATTTATTAACTGACTACATGGGTTTATAAAACTTCTGTTTGCTATATCACTTCTGTCTGCTTACGTTACAAGCTACGTGTTGCTTAGCTTATCAAGGACACTAAACAGCTAAGTGTTGAGGGAGGGTTTCTGTCTACCCATACAACAGGATATCTTCCGACCACTTGTCCCTAATCTCCCACAAGGAGATTGTCAAGGGCAACAATGTGAGAATGTGGGTGGGAGAGGAAGGAAGGAAAGGAAGGAAAGGAAGGAAAGGAAGGAAAGGAAGGAAAGGAAGGAAAGGAAGGAAAGGAAGGAAGAGTCTTTGCAAAAATCTACATCTACCAAAGGAATTTTATTTGAGCTAACAGAAATTATACATCTACACCAAATTGATCTGAAATCATCCTGAATGTTTGACTTCTAGAAAAAGGTTTACACGAAAATTTGAATTTGATGTCCCATTGAGCTCTTATCTAATTCAGTTCCATCTGATGTTTTACTCTTAGTGACTAAGAGTATCATGATAATTCTCTTCTTTGGATGGACAGTGAATGATCTCTTTATAAAATAATTTCCGAAGCTTGTTTTTTGCCTGCTGTTATGACTTTAAACCATTTGCAGGAGCTGTGGATGGAGTTGTGCATGTGCTAAAATGTACAGCCCCCATATTTTGGAAAGGAAAAAGGACTCAGGAGGGTGCTATGTGCCAAATAACTTCGTGAATATTCATTTATCAGTCTTCTAGTTTAAAGAGGTTTTCCATGTAGGAAAAACTATACTGGTCCATCATTTTAAGAGCAAAGAGAGGGTTGATTTACATATAATTCAAGTGTGCATTTCTTTTTACTTTTCAAGATAGTATTTTAAATCAGACAGCTGAGTATGAAGTAAAATTAATATCAGAAGAACACTAGGAATCTAGCATTTTAAGTCGTGGTGGTTTTTTTTTTTTTTTTTTTTAAGAAAACTGTATTAAGAATAATATCATGCTTTTTAAACCAAGCTAGCTCATGTTTGGACGACAAAACAGAAAAAACAAATCTATCTACCATAAAAATAAATAAATTGCCCAGAAGCTGTTCACTGAGAATACCAAATGCATTAGGAGGATTTTAACATAAGAAAGGATTGTACAATATTCCCCTCTTTACTTTATACATAATAAAAGAGACAAGCTTCATATCTGATGAAGCATCATGAAGCAGGAAGTATTATGACACTTGTTTAGGTGAACTACATCTCATTATCTCCTGTTGCATTATGGATTATCATTTGTAAATGTCAGGTTTTAAAGTAAAAGATCACAATTTTTATTGGATTTTTGTATGAAGACGAGAGGCTTCTTACATAGGAGGGTGACATTTGAATTTTATTTTGGAACTTCAGTATTTCTTACTGGTAACAATTATAGGGCATTCATATTTTTGCAGATAAATAGGAACATTAATCTGAACTCAGTTCAACCTTCTCATAGTAAAATCAGCAGCAATAAAATTTCACTACATGATCATAAATGGAAAATGGCTGTGATGTATTGAGATATAAATGCAATATAATTTAGTTTAACTAGTGTGACACTGGAGATCTAGTAAAGCACTGGAAAGCGTAACTGATTCCATTAATTCTCTCTGAAGTTCATGCCAAGAGTATCTTGCATTCTAAAATGTATGAAGTTTCTGTTTTGCTCTGGAGTGCAAAACTTAGAAGTATATGAGAAGCTATGATGCAGAGTTATCAGCATTTTTAAGTTTACAAGGACTTGCCATGGCTGGCAGTGAAGAACCCATTGAAATCCGAAGCAGTGTACACTAAGCAGAATTTTGTAATCTTGTGTGATTATGCATTTCTGATAACTATTGCTCATTTCAAAAAGGCAAAGGTAGCCTTTTGCATTTCACACAGATATAGGGATAGTTGGACAAGGCAAACCCAACCAACCAACCAAAAAACCACCAACCTTCCTACCAACAAAACAACTAAACCAACCAACCAACCCCCAACAAACAAACAAACAAACAAACAAACACAAAAAACCCCACCAAAACAAAGAAAAATATGGAAAAAAATTGACATCTGCTTTCCTCACGGTCTCATCACTAAAATCATTCTTATAACAGTTTCAGTAATCATTTGTCATCATCTACTGTGGGATAGTACCTGATCCCTTTCTACCCTAAACACGTCTTTCCCTTGAGGCCTCTAGTTTTTTTGGTAATTGGAATTGGTAACCTGTGAGCAGCCATCCAAACCCAACTGTGCCAAAGAGTGTAAAGACCTCTTCTTAACCTCCAGTTTCTTCTGAGATTGTGGAGTCATATTTTATTTTTGGGTAAAAAAACCCATCCCATCACACACTAAGATACTTAAATGCTTCAACATGCAGTACAAGCTGGATAATTCTAAAAGCCTCACTGCTGTTGAAGGATTGTTAGAAAACTGCAGCAATTACTTTGCTGTCCTGGTAGACTTTGATGAATGTGAAGTCCTATGAGGGGAAAATCTGCTTATTATTTACTGATTTTATAATTGTTTTCTTTTTACTTTAGGTTGACGCCTAAAGACAGAATCTGAAATATACCGAAATTTTGATATTGCCGAGGTTTCATTTTCATAGGCAAAGAATAATATGGCCCTTCAACCTGGAGTATAAACCAGAGTTAAGGAGAAAGCCCCTACACTTTTTGCAAAAAACATGAGTTTATGTGGTTTGTCGTATACAAGGTTTCTGAGGAGATGTTAATTTCTTATCTAAGAATATTTAAGATGATCCTCAGATTTTGGGAGACTGACCAGAAACATGTTTTTGACATGTATTTTCCTACTACAAATAAAAACTTTGCAGGCAAACTGTACTTCTATGTTTGCTGCATCATAAATTTTGCCTTCCTTCGGGAAAAATATGTGAGTTAAACATCAGCCAGTTGAAAAAGAAAGAGAGGATGGATTTGCAATTGCTTATTTTCAACAAGGATTTGTCTATGATAAAATCAGAAAACATTCTCAAAGTATTTCTCTAACATGATGCAGCCTCCCAGGAAAGACAAACCATGAGTAATGAGAAAGTATATGAAAATGTAACCTAAAGTATCTACTAAACCAAGCCATTTTTTACATTGGTGAGACTTACGCCTCTCACCTCTAGAACCAAAGTGGAGAATATTCTAAGCAAAAGTCTTTCTCAGAAATGAAAGAAAAAAATGAAACAAATGTTTTTTTCTTTTTCCCAAGAAAGGGAAGACAAATTTTGAAGAACTCATGTATTTGTTGGCTTATTTGACTTTTTTCCCTCACAAAAATACTGAAACATGAATTTTGTCCTCACATTTTTCACTGTAAGGATTTAATACATTTCAACTTATCTGTAGATTGTACACAAAGGTTACCCCCTGGAGCTATGGCAGTTTTTGTTTGTTTGTTTGTTTGTTTGTTTGTTTGTTTGTTTGTTTGTTTGTTTTTCCCCAATTTGAGATGTCTTGGTTATACAGTTAATAATTTATTTTATCAGTGGAAATGAAGACTGGAAAATTATATTAATAAATCTAGAACATGATCTTTTGGATGTTTCTCTTTATGAGGGAAAAAATGGAATTAGAGGTCATCTCAAGAATCTAAAGGAATTTAGTTATGCAAAGTATATTTAACATACTATAGTCAAGCATGTATGAAAAACAGCTTACAAAATTCTTTGAGGAATAGTTTTCATACATCTTCTCCAGGGTATCCATACTTGAAATACTCAATTCTGCAGAACTTTCAGCTTCTGGTAGCAGAGAGTGACAAAGGGTGCAGGGGGAACATTTTTAATTTTTTGACAGTTAATTTTCCCTGTTTATTGACAACAGACAGACTGACTATATGTCCTAATGTAGACTTCATAACTGAATCACAGTTGTGAAAAGTGCATATTATATGGCTCTACGCAAGATGTTTACTATATGTGTTGTGTTGTGTTGATTGTTGGTGTTGTATTAATAGTTTGATAGTATGGTAAATGTAGTTTTGTAGTTAAAATGTAGTTTTTATGTACCAACCACAGGAAAATGTAAATCTTTCAGAGAAAAAAAGAATTTACTACCTCCTTATCAGAAGAGACCAACTCCTCCCATCTCCCTCAGCCTTGAGGATGCCATAGAGATTAAAAAAAAAAAAAAAAAAAAAAAAAAAAAAAAAAAAAGATACTAACCAGAGATGACAGAGATGATTCTTTGTTTGAATGGAATTTATACATCATGTATGAAATGTATGACTATACAACAGGCTATTGCTTTTAAGAGATAATCCTTTGTTAACCAAGGTCCTTCTCCAGAGCTTGTGGCTTGGGAAGGCACCCAGACGTCTGTAACTTTGGTTTTTTATTGTCTCATATTGTCCTAACTCTAAAATTGTTCAATTTTTACTCTAATTCTATTTTTATAACCATCTTATTTACTATTAAACTTTTAAAATTTTAAAACAAGTGATTGGCATTTTTCACAACAGTTTAGTCCAATATCCATTGTTTCAGATGGAAAGACTCTATGTATGATATTTAGATTTTCTTCTCTTTTCAGACATGATTGATCTGCAAATTCTTTATAAAATACTTTCAATGTGTCAGGTTGTCCAGAGGGGTTGTGGAGTGTCCATCATTGGAAATACTCAAAAGCCAACTGGAAGTGAATCTAGGCAAATAACTATACACAACCCTGTTTGGGTGTTTGGTAAGATGACCTTCTAAGGTCACTTCCAACTATTTTAGGATTGTATGGTCCACCTCTACAAATATTTGTAGTTTGACAAATTAGGAGCAACTAGACTAGAAATTCTCAAAGGAGTTAAAGTGAATTTGAGCACCAAAACATTCCTAGATATTCCAGCTACTGTTCAGAAACTTCAGAGAAGCACATGAAAAATCCATGGCCAAGTTACCAATGGAGGGTAATCCTGTCCCAACAGTCCAATTTTCCTCACCTATGTGTAATTTTATTTCCCCTCTGTAAGGAGAAAAGAAAAATATGTCCTAATTTCTCCTTCTTCAGCCCTTAAAGTGAGATTATCAGACACTCATGCAGGGCAGCATAAAAACCTGAATATGTTTTTAAAATATATTGGCCCTGCAGAAAACAAGAGCTGCTGTTCGAAACCTCTGGAAGTCTGAACTGGACAAGGAGCTGGTTCTTAGCTGCTGGGTTGCAAAGTCTTCACCTATAATCTGTATGTATGTATGTATGTCCCTTTATGTTTTGTGAAAACCTGACCAAGATATGCAAGTTTTCACTTGGTGTCTATGAACTCTGGCTGTGGTGGTGCAGAACTGTTTTATTAGGTTTTTATAAGAAGTTTAAGTTATGGTTCATTTCACTGTATCTCCAACTCTGTATCCCTTTTGTGTTGTCTGTATAATAAGGTGTTTTGTGTCAGTCCTCCCACTCCTCACCTGACTTGTAACATCCCCTCTGCCCCATCCCCCTCACTCTGGGGCAGCCTGTCTATCACATCAGGGGTCCCTCCCAGATTGCGAAATCTCAGGGAGAGGGCTTCAGGTGATAGGTCCCCTGGGGGGAATTCCTTTGGCTCTTGATTTTAGTGGTCCGAGGCTTGGGGGTGGGGCACACCTTGTTACCCCCTGAATCCCCTGATTTGTTGTCTTGTTGTAACCTCCCTTGAACCCCTTCCCCGCTTATAAGGTAGTGGAGAGACTCTCTCAGCCTCTCAGCTCTCAGCTCTTCAGCTCTGCTCTCTCTGGCTTGCTGGCCTCACTGGACTGAGGTCGGACCAGCTGCAGACTTCCCACAGCTGGGCCTGAAAAAACATCTTTTAACCTGCTAAGCTGAGAGCCTACTTTTTCTTACTGCCGCTGCTGTCAAGACACTATTTGGTCCAGCTGCCGAGAAGCCGAACCAGCAGGTAAAAATAACCTGCGTGCCTATCCGAACTGGGAACATCTCTGCTGACCAGAGCTAGCCAGAAGTCAGCTCCTGCCCGGTGTGGGGATGGAACCAGACACATCTAGCTATATCAATTTCTAAATCTATACTTGAAAATTTCCATTAGCTGTTCTTTCCCTATTTTTTCTCTGGGAAAAAAGGCAAAGCAGCTCCAAACCAGAAAAATTACCACCAAAGTCAACAAAACAAAATTTCTTTGTCTGTATCACAAGCCTGGGAGGCATGTGGCAGATTACATCTACTTTTACCTGAGGCATAGTGAAACAAATGGTGTTTTAGTCACTTTCATGAGAACTGATATCTTGTTTTGTAAGCTAATAACAAACAATTCATAAAATGTGAACGTTTTTAGTACAATGTAACTTTTCCCAACTTTTCTATGTTTTTGTTCCTGAATGACAAAAAAATGCCTTCAACACGTATTTCACCTCAATGGACATATATTTCTTGTTACTATGTGTTAGTCTAATGCAATCTAACTTAGAAAATATCTTCCTACTGCCTTTACATAGAATAAAAGGTATATTTTTAAAGAAAAAGAAGTATAATTTTTGAATGTAGAAAAGAACTGTAAGTTCTTCTGTATTTATATAAAGTAATGCTTAAATGTTTCCTTTTATAACCAGGAACCAGAGGGATTAGTAGTGTTATATAGATCATGTAACAAACATATATTGAATGAAGTTTTCTGGTGGTGTAAAGTCAAATTAGTAGGAAGTACACCATGTTTCCTCTGGAGTCTGGAGGTTTACCAAAGTAGAAGAAGCTCAGAGAAGTTGTACAGGTCTGCAAACCAGGCTGGAAGAAGACCATTAGGGTATATTGCCTCTCTTATAATGTACCTATGTGTCCTGGAAAACATACTTGTTCTCAATGTATAAGCTGCAAAGCACATTGTCACCACTGAATAGAATAGTTGTATATTGTTCTTGTGCTTTTTTTTTTTTTTTTTTTTTTTTTTTTTTTTTTTT
>JANEHK010000059.1:3100830-3197875 GCA_025960845.1 Tachycineta bicolor | reverse complement strand
TTTTTTTTCTTTTTTTCCCCTTAGTTAAGAACTATTACTCCTATTCCCATATCTTTGCCTGAAAGCCCCTAATTGCAAAATTATCATAATTTGGAGGGAAGGTGGTTTATATTCTCCATTCCAAGAAAGGCTCTAGCTTTCCTTGGAAGACAACTGTCTTTCAAAACCAACACAACTGACTGCATCATGAACTGTCTAGTACTGTAGGAGTTTGGTAGTTTTGGGACATTATAAGTTATTCAAGAAAGGTGGACCTTGTGCTGTCCTAGGATTAATTTCTCAGCTCTTTTCTTGCCTGACCACTACAGCCTCCCTTCCACATTGGTGCCACATTGGTGGCAGTTTTACTGCAAAAGCTCTGCTTCACTTTGTTCTGAATTTTGTCTTTTATATCCAAAAGCATTGCCTCGTGGGCAATGGCCCAAATACAGTATGATGCATATAATACTGCAAAAAACATGTTGAGCGAAAACTATGAGGTAAATTAATTCAGTGCAATACTGCAAGGGAATAAAACCAGATGAGCTATTTGACAACTGTATTGCTTAAAAAGCTGCCTAAGTAACAGAATCCTTTTAATCTGCTGACAGACAATAAAACACTTGTGTTTTTGCTGGCTGATCAGCAATTGAGCACAGTCCCATGCTGTAATTTGCAATGACACCACTGAAATGGACAAGTCACTATAAAGCTTTTCGGTCAGGATATTGACAAAAAGACGGCGCTGAAATTTTGATACAGCTTTGTGCATTTCCTACCAAAGCATTACCATTATATCTAATGACAGTGGCAACCCTAGTGCTATAATTTATCAAGTCAGAAAATCTTTTTTAGATGAGATTTTGTTTAAGTTCATTTGTTTAGTCTGCCATTTCAGTCAGGAATATCTCACTTGATCTCTTCACTAACTTGACACTTCAAATTGTCTCACAACAACTGGCATTAAATAAGACTAAATTCAGAGACTTAAATTCAATTGGAAACTGCAACAGATTCAGTTTTGCAATTTTTGTAGCAAGGGCCATGAGCTGCCACAACTCTGCCTAAAATGAATGGCATTTACTCTTTCTGAGAAGTGGGCTTTAACTGCATGTGATACTTTGATTGTAATTTCTCATCTTTCTTCTATTTTAATTTTTTATTCTCATTGTACCAAAAATTGCCATACTTGCTATATTTAGACAGGGAAATATTTATTCTTTGTAACAATGTCCAGGTTCCAAAATAAGTTTCCTGATGGGAACAGTGGCTACTGTTTAGCTGAGAAATTTAGTTGACTTTATTGTGGATTCAATGGGAACTAGACAACTTTTGTGGATTGGCTTGTATCTCAAAAAATGCACTCCTACTTGTTTTAATTTCTGTTTCCCCATTCCACGCTGACATAAACCTTAATAGGACTATGTGCAAAATGGAATCAGTTTTTGATCAGAAGAAATTAAGGTTCTTTCAGGTGGAGGAAGAGGGTTTATACACTGCACTGCAAAATTTCATTTGTAAGCATACTCATCCTATGTGCATTATGGAAACCCCTGATGAAAAGAATTTCCTCTATATTTGAAAGCTAGTAAATCCCTTCTATATAAAACTTTAATTCAGCTGTGAAAACAATGACTAGTTTTCAAACAACAAATTTATTCATGGCCGTAGTTCAGAGCTGTGAAAAATAGATATCTTTTTTTCTTTTTTTTTTTTTTTTTTTTTTTTTTTTTTAGTAAAGACTGCAGGGAAATGGTTTCACTCACTTTTTTGTTTTGTTTTCTTTGTTTTGTTTCTGTGTTGTTCTGTCTTGGATGTACGTAAAATATTTCATATTTTAATCACCAATAATATTGGTAAATTTTTACAGCAAAAGTACTCATAAAAACTAGTATTTCTACATTCCTATCTATCACATCTCTAACATGAGCTATTTTACCTTTACAGAAATATAGCTAATATAAATATCTCTTTTTAAATCTTCCTCTATTTTAGATGCATGATCATCTACAATGGAAATCTGGTGTGTTAATTAAAAACAGAAGAAATACCAATTGTTTCAAAATATGATTATTACTAAAAGTTTCTCTTGGAAAGACTTTTCCCCCTTATACTCACATACATCTAGAGGCTAATCTCAACTGATAAAAATAAGTTTCTGTAATAATGTTGGTCTTCCACAGTCTCCAAATCCTAAACAGGCTCATACTATTTTTTATATATCTATAGATCTATATCTTTATGCACAGGTTATACAGTAGTCCACTGTATTTACCTAAATAAAAATCTTTGCTGTACCTCAGCTGTTTTTTTTTTTTCCTGTAGTGGTTTCACATTCACTAAATTCTGGTCTTAGTACTTTTTTTCTGTGGGAGAAAAACTAGGAGAAAAGCAAAGCAGGCTCAACCTTAAAAATGAACAAATAACTTTTATTTAATAAACTTTATTTTTATTAACATCCACTAAATGAATGGAAAAAGAAAGTTGGGAAAAAACCTAAAACAAAACAGAATGAAACTCTAAAAGCACTCCCTTTACAAACTGTTAACTTTCTTGCAAAAAAACATAAAGAGACAAAATTTGTGATTTTCAGTCAGTTTCACCATCTGACAATAGTCTTTCATCAATTCTTTAGAAGAATCTCTTAGAGTCATGGATCCCACTGACAAGCTAGAACACTTCTCTTGTGGGTTTTTTTACTGTCACAAAAACAACCGCCCGGAGAAACCTGCCTTTGTGACCCTCCCAGGAGCAGGTTCCCAAGCTGCTTATGGGTCATGGGTCTTAGACTTTTGCATACTGGTGTGTCACCTTTTAAAGATGAATAACTCCAAAGGCAAAGGATTCTTCATCTCAAGGTACAGAGATATCTTCTCACTTCTTCACTGGCACAGAGAGCTTCTCATCTCTATCTCTGTTCAAGCATCTTATAGGATTAGTATTACTTTGTCCATCACAAACACCTTTGCTCAAATCCACACACAAATCAAAACAATCATCTCCCCAAATGCTTATCTTTCCCATGATTTAAAGGGATAATCTATATATAGAGTTCATTTCTATGACTCAATAAGAATGGTACAACAAACTGCTGAACCCTCTGATCCAATAGTCTTTTCACTCTCGCTCCACTGACTTCATGCTGTTTCTTCTCTATGTTCACTCTGTCTCTTTCTTTTCTTTCTCAGAGAAGGGCTAAGTCTTGAAAGCTTCATTTTGCCAGGAAAGGGTTAAATCTGTCCAGATTTAATCTGCCAAAACCCCCCCAACCAACCAACCAACCAACCAACCAAAAACAAAACAAACAAACAAACGAACAAACAAACCCCCCCAAACCAAAAAACAAACAAACAAAAAAACCCAACAACAACAAAAAAAACCACACCAAAACAAAACCAAAACAAACAAAAAACCCCAACAAAAACCCCAAAACAACAACAACAACAAAACACCTAACCTGCAAGAAATCAAAGGGCTTTTTTATAGTACTTCCCAAAATCATAGCCAGCATTTTTCAATAATCAAAACAGATACCAACATTCCATCTAACCCTCTGATAGGTCCCTGTCCTTTCTAAAGCAATTCCCAGGTTCTGACCTGGAAAATAATTTCACATTCCTCCATGATTAGAAACTAAACTCTACCAAGCTATAACAAGCCCATATTAGGGTTGTACTTCATCACATATGCATACATAAATATAAAACTCTGCTTCTCTAGGGAATTATATGAGGGGAAGAAATCCCACAATTTTATACATATATGTCTTGGGTTGCAACACAAGATGTAACCAAACTTGCCAGCTGTTAAAACCAGGTGGTGCAGTCTTCTTTATTTCTTCCAAATCTTCGATCCAGGGGATATCTTCTGTTAATGGGCCATTAAGGCTCACTACATGACTGACACAATTACATCATCCCATTGTGAGATGCTCCACCCAGTGGGAGAAGCCAAGCATTCCTACCTGGATACAACCTGGGATTCAGAACACCAGGACAGCCTCTTTCCTCTGGGTTCCCAGAGGAAAGACTGGACCTATCTCACCACCACCAGACCTTCAGAGAAAATTACACCCTTCTACAGGATCATCTCTGCTCCAACTGAACCACTCCTGTCCTCCCAGGAGGACTTAATTGGACTGCTTCCAACACCCTGACCAACAGGGCATCAGGTTGTATTCTGACGCTGTCAGTGTTTTCTTTTTTTTGTTTGTTTGGTGTGGGTTTTTTTGTATTACTACATTTTTACATTTAATATTCCTAGTAAAGAACTATTATTCCTATTCCCGTATCTTCACCTGAAAACACCTTAATTTCAAAATTATAATAATTCAGAGAGAGAGGGTTTACATCCTCCGTTCCAAGAGAAGCTCCAGCTTTCCCTGGCAGATGCATATTTTTCCAAACTGTAGGATTTAATCTGTGAAAAAGGCACCAGTAAAAAAGATGCCTTTCTTCATTCATGTGTGTACTGTTGTTTATTTTAAAGGGATTTGAAGAATTTTGTGTGGAGAAAGACCCACAGTCTCTGCTCATCTCTGTAATTCCTATGTAAACAGCAGGAGTTCTTAATGATTTGTCCCTATGCATCCTTTGGCCAGAAGATCAAATATGGTTGAACACAGATGGTGAAGTATAAATCTATATCTGAATTAAGAACTAGCAGCCGCTGGTTAGGTCATAGCAGAAGTTATGGTTTAAAATACATTATTAAAGAAACAACACCTTGACAAGCAAAAATGCCAGATCCCTCTTCCCACTGTTGCTAGGAACTGCAACAAGTGTTGGTGTCATCAGGGGATGACTCTTTCCTTTCTTACTGTCTGTACCTTGCTGCAGCCTGCTGTAGTCAACCAAGCCCCAAAAATGCTGAGGGAAAGCACAAGGGAAGACAGCTACCCTTCAGGAGGACAGAAGGAGGAAGACATAAACATGACCTTCGCAAGTGACAGTGATATGCCTAATCCTCATGCTGAGAATGGCAAATATGAGCCCTGCTGTTTTTCCTTGACCAGTTTAATAGGCACAGTAAATACTTATCAGCACAAACAACAGACCAAGAAAAACTAATCTGTTCCCTGGCCTCTGAGCAGTTCTGGCCTTCCCCTAGTAGAATCCTTCTCTGCATAATTTCCCTCTTTGCTCCCTATTTTCCCTCAGGCTCCCAGGAGACCATGTTTCTCAAGTGTCATAACTTAATTTTATTCTTCTTTCTCCCCTTTGATCACAGGTCTTTCCCACAAAATACCTTTCCTTTTTTACATTCTTCCTTTCAGGAATAAAGCTTTGCACTGGGACTTATTAATCTCACGGGAAGTAGTGATTTTTTTATACCAAGAGAGATCAAGAATAATTTAATTTTATTCTTAAATTTTTTGGACAGAGAATGCAGAAAGATGTAGCTCACAGTTCTCATGTGCTTGAGCATTTGCAATTGTATGGTGTAAAGTCTCAAAGTAACTAACAGTCTTAGCTGGGATCCACTGTCAAGTTAGCAATACTTATATGGACTTGCGTTGATTCAGGGAGACAAAGTGAGGCAGGATATTCTTCTCTGTCTCACACTTCAAATATCAAATTTGAATATATTTGGTTTGCTTTGAAAAAATGTTATCACAATTGTAAGGTTGAGAAGATTGTGTTGAGGAAAATCCTGATTGAATAGAAAAATTATTGAACGATATAGGAAACCGAGAAGATGCTTTTGAACTTGCATAGCTCTTTCAGGACTTGAAAGCTATCTAGCAAGACAAAGAAATTTGCTACATATTTGAGAGAATCCTTCTAGACAAAATGTCCAGCCCACACCTGGATAAACGCATCATGTGATGGGTGAGCAACTGGTTCATGGATTAGGCTCAAAGGGTTACAGTGAACGGGCAATATCAGACTGGCACCCTAGTGAGGTTCCACAGGGCTCCATCCTCAGCCCTGTGCTTTTCAACATCTCCATAAATTATTTGGACAGAGGACTGGAATGAATACTAAGCAAATTCACAGATGATACAAAACTTGGGAGGAGCTTTTGGCTCCCTTGAGGGCAGGAAGGTCCTACAGAGAGACTTCATCCAACAAGGAGGCTGGACAATCACCAATCCTCTGAAGTTTAACAAGGAAAAGTACCAGATTCTGCACCAGGGCCAGAGCAAGCCCAAATACAATCCCTTCTGATCATTGCTCCTTGAGGCTGGGTGTGTTCATGTATCTTGGTGCTCAGATTTTTTCACTCTCCAAGACTAACCCACAGGAGTGGGCTTCAACACCAACAGTCTAGAGAATTGCTTTTTTTCCCCTGGAAGTATTTTAAAAATTGATTGATACATTTAGATCAAGGAGGTCAATGAGACTCTCTGAGGGCTGAGAAAACAAAAGGGATGCAACCACAGTTCTCAATTACATTTCTCTGTAATTATCTCTTTTCAAGCACTTCTCATTGTTTGTTAGAGGGCATGCTCACCCATATGCCTTCCTACCCACTTGATTCCTTATATTTGACAGAGAGAAAACTACAGTCTCAAGAGTGGCTGTTTTGAAATTGTTCAAGATCTGCTACATTAATTTTTTTAATCTGAAAAATATAATTATTATCTCATTGCATATTATTTAATTTGCTTTTAATAAATAGATAACCTCCCCTAGAAATGCTTGTGACAAATGATTGCCCTCTGATAAATGTTAATTTTAACATCCTGCAGTCTTCTTCCTGCATGTAAAATATGTACTTGTATTGCGGCATCATGTTTTTTGCTTCTGGGGGGAAACTTATTGATTGTGAGGAAACTAAATAAAACAAGCTTTGGAGAATCAGATAAAATGCTTCACAAAGTGTGATTCTGAGGGCAGTTTTGGCAATCCTTAAGGCAGTTACTGAAACAGAAAATATGCTGGCTTGACTTACAGCATGTTAGTCACTCTAAGTATGTTTAACACTTAGTTTTTGAGTTTGGTTGGGTTTGTTTGTTTGTTTGTTTTTTTATTTCATGTGAAATAAAGTAAAAGCTTCTATTTTGTTGTAGCTTTTCTGTTCACTGTGGCTAATTGGTGAAGTAAATGGGTTTCATCTTATGCAGTATCTTAGCCGTGGAACCTAAAACTGTTCATATGACCACTTGTTTACTCTTTGTGGTCCAGAGACAAGAGTATTTGTCTTAATCACTATTAAGACCAGAATTTTTACTTTTTTTTCTTCCTTTTTTTAATTTTTTTTTAACATTTTAATGGAACATAACTTGAGACCTAGATGAAAAATGCTATAAGAACCAAATATTACTTTCAATCCAGATTGAACTGTGGATTTATTTAATGTGTAAAATAAACTTATTTTTTATCCTATAATTCTATTTTCCTGTACATAAAAAGATTTATAGTCTAAAAAAAAAAAAAAAAGATTCCTTTGATGTGATTCACTGATACATACAGTTTAGAATTACATATGATTGGCCAATCTGAACTGTCTGCTTATATAGCTTCACTGAAATGTATTACAATTGTATCAATTTATTCCAAAAGAATTTCTTGTAGAAAATACTAATTCACTGTAATTCTCAGGAGAGAGTGTATGAGCATTTTATGTGGGTTGAGAGCAGGATTTGAAAGATTATGATCAGGATATAATTGTAGGGATTCTGTGCACCAGATAATGCAGTCAATTACTTACTTCTGGTTTCAATTAACAGTCTTCTAGGGACAGTCAGATAGAGTCTCCACTGGTGTGGATCAGCATAGCTGAGCTGATATAAGGAGAGAAATACCATTATTTACACAAGCTTATTTTCTCGCTTGTGGCAAACTACATGTTAATGAAACCCACAGGACATAATAAATGGGGAAAACATATGAACGTCAATAAGGATAAAGAAGTAATAAGAAAACCTAATAACATAAGATATCTGAATGGAAGATTAAATGAGATTCTAGGAAACCACAAACAAGTCTATTTTGGAGGGAAAAAATGATGTTGATACTTTACTCCATCACAGTAAGAAATACCTAGGATTTGGTAATTTGGAGAAAGTACTCAGACTGGAATTTAACTCTCAGTGCTCATTAACTTTCAATAGGATTGGGATACTAGCTCCACTCTTCACATTCAAAAAGCAATACATCATCTGGCAGTAATTTATTATGGTATATTCAGGTTTATTTTGTTTGTTTCTTTAAAACATCTAGTAGAATATGGGGATGCAAAACAAAGGAATTTTTTTTAGGCACAGAGAAAATGAGTTCAGGTCTCTTTAGAGAATCTCTATGTGCATCCAGAATACTGTTTTGTGTTTCGGGAGAAATTATCTTATTTTAAACAAACTGACTTACAAAGGAATTAAGGATACCTATAACAGAAGAAGGAAGGCAGTTACTTTGCAAATGCATACTTCATGCTTTCTGTCATGGCAGAGCAGTAAGATAATTTGTGCAAGGTGTGCTATGCATTTTTAATGTTATGTCTCATTGTGTACAGAATAATGGTCCTGTGTAATCTGCAAGAAGTCATGGTTAAGGACTTTATAATCTCAAATGTACATGCTACTTGATGTGAGTCAAATAATAGGACTTTGTAAAGGGGAGGGCTGGGCAGACTTATATTATCTTTTCAATGTCAGCTTTTAAAGTAAGTACCCAGATGCAAAGCCTTAGTTTCTAGAGTTGAAAAAGGTTTTTGCAAACAGAGAGACTCTTCTGGTTGCTAAGGTACCTTTATTCCACAAAGTGACTCCAAATGGATGTGAAAATGAATTAATGGAAAAACTATTTAACACTGGATGTCTTAAGCAATAGTAAATCTGAAATAATATCTGCTTCTAGTCAGCTTCAGTCATCTTGTTCAGCGACCCCATGTGCCTTCAAAAATTTAAGACATGGTGTTTTTTCCAGTTTATACCATGGACTCAATACGGGATTGCAGATACTCATTTTTATTTCTCTATACCTTTGTGTTTTCTAAAATAAAGATGATGCTATGTACCAAACAATAAAAATCTTCTTCCTCTCCATTTTAAAAATTTATGGTCAAATTCAAATACTTCTTTTAGTTATTTCAAAACAAGCTACCCAAAAAACTATTTTATTACAGAAACACATCACCTGTGAAGAATATAGAGAATGATAAGGAATGCATGGAGAGGGATGAAACAGGGGTTCTCTGCAGCTTGCAGAGACACTTTTTTTTCTGTATAATGCAGACAGTTTTTCTGTAATGCAAGGAGAAGGCTTTTTATTCAGTGAGATTTTCCATTTCTGGCTCTTTCCATATACATATATTTCTCATGTTACTTCTGCATGCTGCTATTCAGGATTTCCTTACATGGTTGATAAAAGCAACCATGAATCCCTTACCCACTTTTAAGCTTTTATATCAAAGGCTTCCTAATTTCTTACACCTAAACTCTGACTGCCTCTCCTCCAAGCCACCCTCGTTGCCATCTGTCTCTGTGCATATGCCTGCCTTTTACGGTTATATCTGCCCCAATGTTCTGCAAATAACTTGCAAATGTTTTCCCTAAGTAATTTACTCCACTTTCCCGCAGATAGCAATTTTTAGCTCCTTCTTAGTGAGCCTGGTATGCATAACTCGTTCAGAGAGACCCTTAACACTTCAACAGTTCTTCAGCATTGAGAAGGGGAACAAAGCTTGTTTCCAATATTTCATAAACTGCAACGCCACTGGTCAAAATCAATGTTTGGATGACTTTCAGTGGTAATAAACCTATGGATAGATATAACAGGAAGTGGTTTTACTTGTATGTGCTTAGGTTCTCAGTGTGAATGACTGAAACTCAAGATCTTGTTTACCTCAGTAAGACAGAAAGCCATTTTTCTGCACTACCTAAGCAACACCAGGCTCTCAGGCAGAAACTCCACGTCCTTCACTCTTTGCTCTGTAACAAATAGCCTGTGGAAATCTACAGGAGGGGCTGTCAGGACCCTGGCCACTGAGGATAGGAGAGGTCAAATTTTAGACAAAGTGTAACTGAATGATTGGCTTTTCTAGTTCATGTGTGCTGAGGTCGGTCTAAAGTAATTTAGGAAGGCAGAGGCAAATTTGTTCTTTATTCAGGTGTCAACTTTTGTTGATAAGGCTGTTTTCTTAGCTGCAAAGTAGGATGAAAGATATCCAAAGAAAAGAGCTTACGCTGCATCAGAGCATGAGTCAGGTAAAGATGCAAGATGAAAGGTTTTAAAATTATGTTAGACATGACCTCTTAGACTGATGAACCCTGAATATTGTTCCAAGAACCCAGAAATACATGGGAGGAGTAGGCGGATGATTCCAATTTGGGCTGCCATGGGTTGTCATGGAGCTGTGTCTTGCTATGCAGCCAGCATCAAAAATGGCTTAAAAAGACACAGAAAACAAAGTCATCATAAGGCTCCTTATTTGTATTCTTTTCCAGTAAAGTGAATATACTTTCACAGAAAAATGCAGAGTATTTCATGTCTCAGCTGTTCAGAGCCTCAATAGACTTCATTTGAGTACCAAGAAATCTTGATTCAGACTTTAGTTCAGGTATTTCTCGGCAGAAATGTCATTCAGCTTCTTCATCCCTCAGCTGTTACCTAGGAAATTCGTGAGTTTGGATCAGACCTACTATCTGAATCAGAGCTGATATTGTGACAAAGCCCATAGCTTTGGTGTTATTCCAGGTTAGACCAGGCTAGGTATTTGAAAATTAATGGAAAAAATCAATGCATTTAGGACAGTAATCTCAGCAATCACTATTGTCCTTTGTGTAACAGCTGTGAGAGGTTATGTGGCAACATGAACTTGCACTGATTTTGATACCATCCCCGGAGGCTTAACATTCAGGTACAGCCTGAAATTAACTCTTTACAGACAAATCTCTTCTTGTCCAAGTAATTTTCTCCTTCCTGGATCTTGCATTGAAGTTTTCCTTTTGTCTTCTGTTCATGACAGACTCTCTTGACACAAAGCTTTTAATATAACTACCTCTGAAGGATGCAGTTGATGAGCGAAAACTTCTGTAATATATTCCCCACATACTATAATACATTTTAAGCAATGTTTAAAAAGCTCAGTATTCAAATCCTGTAAAAAAGACCAAACTTGAATATATGGAGTGTAATGCTGAGTGGTGCATTGGGGAATACTTGGGGGAGTGTGAATATTTTTTTTTCTTTAGATTAAATTATTTTGCTGTAGGAACAGTCAAGCGAAAACCCATAAGCTGTATCACAATGTTGTTAATAATGTTTTGTCTCTGTATGCTTTTTGCCTTGCCTGGACTGTAAAAGGTGCCTTAAGTCAATGAATCCAACTACAGTTCATTCAATGCTACTATTGCTCCTTGTTAAAATTTCTGGACCATGTTTGAAGCTATAGAGGCAAAGATAGTGTGCACACTGCAATCCAGGTACTTATTTTTCTTCAGTAGTCTGGAGGATGTCCTTTGGTTTTTGTTTGAGCATTGCAACTGTCTTTTGTTGGAAATGGCAAAATATCAGGGATCACAAAGCTCTGGGCATTTGAGTGATCTTGTGGTTTAAAATGGAGAAGACTAGTGCTGACTGATTCAAGAGAGTAAACAGGAATGCTTCAGTCCCTGTGTCAGCTGCAGAGCCATATTTCAGTTATCTCACATATATTTTGCCTTTTAAATGCTTCTGTTTTAAATTTGCTTATCTGCAAAGTGTTTCAACAGAAAACAAGGCTTGTCCTTCTCCTTATAAGCTTGATCTGGCAAGGATGTCTCTTAAGGTACCAGAGTAGATATGAAGCCATTGCCGATGACTGATTGTTTTTAATAATATCATAAAAATTTTGCCACACTCTGGTGTGTGGGTAGGCAACATCATATTAATATGGTCTTTATCTCTCTGTTGCAGCTGTTTTCTTCAGTTCCATGAAACTTATTCATGATCCTAGCTGTGTACATCCAGAAAACCATGTAACTGTGTCTGCTACCTCAGAGTGATCTAGTAATGAGTGATCTAGTTACCTCCGTATCTGGTATGGGTTGACTTCAACATGAGATAATTTTTTATTTTAGATAATTTCTTTTCTGTCCTACACTGGTACTACAGATGTCAGGACACACTCTTCTAACGTACCACCTACCCCCAGTGGTATAGGAAGAAAATGGATGCTTTTAAAAGTATCTATGTAACCAGCACACATGTAATTCAGTTATAGTCATATGATTAATGAATATGTCTCCTGTAGCTAGAGGAGATTTGGCACTCACAATTGATTCAAAATTATATATTCATGAAGCAAATAAGCTAGTTAGGTGCCTGTATGGATTTAGCTTTTAAGGAGAAATGTAATTCACCCACAAACTTCTTCATTCATTCCCTCAGAATGATTGAAAGTTTCTCAATGCAGATGTGTCCTTGGAGTGAGTAGGAATTCTTTTGAGGAAAATCCTATAGAAAGGGTAAATTTTCAAAGATTAAAAAATGAATTGAGTTCTTGCTCTTTTGTTCCCTCATGCTTTTCAGAAGGCTGTCCAAGTTTCCCACTGCAAAAGAATACTTTCTCTGACAATTTTTGGGTTTAGTCCCATATTTATTCACTCGGTGCTCAACCTTTCTACAGCATATAATTCTGTTGGAATTAATCACATTAAATATGTGCTCGAACATTTCTAGGCAGCAGCTCCAAGACAATACACAAGCATTTGTCTTATGTAACTCCTCCTGCTCCATGAAATTGTTTTCTATTTATCAAAGGGATCAACAGTTCTAAAGCATCTGAAGGGATTTGCAAATCTTCTGAATATATTTGGCAAGAAAATTAAAAATTAGTATCTTGGAATAATTACAATATAATCAGCATGTCTTTGTTTTAAGGTTGGAAAAATGAATCATGAAAGTTGTCAGAATTTCCCCCAGGATAAGAAATATGCAGTTTGATTTTCTTAGTCCAAGATCCCTGGAACCCACAGACATCCCCTCACCTCCAGGCTGCATGCCCTAAAAATTGTCTTCTCCACATTCAGACCTTCACACCTCTCATCTCTCATTTCAGTATTCTGTTGCTTTGTGCTGAATGTAATGATAACTTCCTATCCAGAGAACTTTCTGAGGTGCAATGCCTATCAGGACCCACCTCTGTTCAGGTTTCAATAAATATTCCTCTCAAAAACTGCTGTAGCTTCTCTGTGAAAAGTGAATCAAGCTCTCCTTCTCTTTCAATTTTACTAGAAGTACATAAAAAGGAACACATTGAAAAAAGTTTAACAGGCTGATCCTGTTTCAGAATGTATTTTCACATTTCAAGTTTTGGCAAGTGAAAATGAATCTTTGAATAGAAGTTCATCTGCTAATTTGCTGTCTCTGTGAAAATGTGGCATAATTTGTGAAGTATTAGCACTTCTTTGTTGCATTTGTTTTGTTTCTCTTTTTCTATGAAAATACCCCTTGGATTTTTTTTTCTTCTTGACTTCTGAAACCTACCTTTAATATCCATAAATGTTAACTTTTTTGACATGCAGAATCCTTTTCACTGCAGGGATGTTCCTGTGACAATAGAAATAAGACATAATTTCCAGAATTTCTGAACAATGGTTTCTTATTTATAAACAACTGCAGGATTCTTGGAACTTTCATGACAAAAGCAATAGTAAATGTGAAAGAATCATTGAGGTTTTTCAGTAATATATTCCACTCTGCTAAGCAAAATGAAGTATCTCTGTTTAGGCCAAATGAAAAAAACCCAGTAGTCTTAGTTTATGAAATATTTTTTTCAAGATTACTCTCAAAGCATAAGGAGGCATGGTTGATGTAGAAGTAGACCCCTTAGGATGTGTTTTGTTTCTGATTGCGACAGATATCTGGTTTAGCAGTCACCTATGTGTCCTCCCATAGGAATCTCTTCACTTCTTTTCTTAGTATGGAAGTATATTACTCATGGACTGTCTTCAACTTGCCTTGTCAGTGCTGCAGGTTAGTGTTAGTAGTGACTTGTGTAGCAGCTGTGTCAATAATTTTGAGACCCTTCTTTTAATAAGCCATAAACTACTTGATATGAGGTTGTGATTTATGGTAAAATACAGAGACCGTTCTTAATGATGTTAATTATTTACATAATACTCTGGGTGTCAGATGCTTATATCTTGCTTTTCAGCGAAATTAATATAGGATAATTTATCTGCACACAAACAGGCAGGTAATACATGAACTTAAAAATGAGATCTACCACATGCATACTTGCTTGTTTTCTTGTTGATTTTAATAGGGATTTGTGGCTGGAGAATCACCAGAACTATATTAAGGAATGTTTATTTTTGTTTCTTTTTTTATAATCTTGGTTAACTCTACAAAGAAACTCACCTGCTGTGTTCAATATATACTAAGTTAGAAGTTTTGTGAAAAGTTTTAAAAAATCCTCAGGATGTGCTCCAAATGTAAACAAATTCATTGAACAGATTCCAACTTGCCTCAGTGGCAGCTGGTCAGGGTATTTACAGAAAGGCCTATTTCCCAGCATACTTGAATAAAAATAAAGGTTAAGAAGCTCAAATTATCAAAACCTAGAGCTGCAGTTCTTAAAACAGGATGGTAAGATCAATGATCACTACATTGTAAGACACTGAAGATGAAAGACATTCTAATGGATGATAGCTTTATCTTACAACACACTTTGCATAGCTTAAGCACCATTTATGTTGAAATCACCATTGATTTTTGGTCAGAAAGACTAACAACTATCTAAAAACTCTAAGAGTAGCCATCCAGAAATAGGTTATCAAATGTCTGTGGACAGGTAATAAAATAAGATGCTGTCCTGGTTTGGAGACAAATTTGGGGGAAAACCCAAATATAGGATCCTTTTGGGAGGCAAACTTAAGTGGCTCCTCTCTCTAACTAGTCCGGAAAAAAAGAAAACCTTTGTGGAGAAAAGTGGAAGAAACTATTTTACTAAACAAATAAAGTGCATACAAGTATAAAGAATGAATAATATGAAACAATAAAACCTCTCGTTCTGGAGTGAGATGGCAAATTGAGAAAGTCCTTGCCGTGGGTGGAGCTCGGCTCTCTCTCAGTCTCTCCTCAGTCCCAGTCCCTCCGGCGCTGCTGGAAAATGCCGAGGTCCAGGCCTTAGTGGGCCGCAGGTGCAGCCCCCAGTGCTCTCCTGGGTTTTCAGTCCAGAGCAGGTTTAAACAGTTCTAAGAAAAAGGAAAGAAAAAAACAGTCTAGGGAACTTCTCTGCCCTAGCTAGCTGAAACTAACTAAAAGCAAAAAGATCTCTGTCCTGCAGTGTCTCTAAGCCTCCGCTGAACACACCGTCCGGAGAAGAATGTGGAGGAGTCAGGCAGTTTTTTCAAAACAAACTCCGCGCTTCTCCTTGCTCTTAGAACCAGTCTTAAAGGCACAGGACTCAATATATAGCAGAAACAGAACAGACGATTGGGGATACAAGCATCATAAAGTTACCCTAGGACAGATGCCTAATTTTATATCAGCACTGTAAAAATAAATAAAGCCCCTAAGTAACACCCTTTGATTCTTGAAGATTTTCTAATTAAAATACAGCAGTGTCTCAGGACTTTCACTTGCTATTAGATGTCCATACACAGGTGTTCAGGTTTTAAATTTTTTTTATTATTATTTTTAGTAGTTTTGATCTTTGCTTCTATTCTATCCTGCTATTTAGAGAATTTATTTTGTGTGATTCATACATGATTGAAGCTAATGCAAAGATCTCCAAGTACTCATCTATATTTGGGCTGAGATTCTAGTTTTCTAGGTAAGCATTTATATTCAAGGATTCTTAGCTGCTTTGAGACCTGACATAAGTAATCCAATAAATATACAAATTTTTGGCATATTTTGGCATATTGGCATATTTTGCCTTCAGGAAAAGGGTCAATGAGGAGTATAATATTGAATATAGCTTAATGTCAACATCAGCTGGAACAATTAGTGTTCTTCAGCATCTGTAAATCTGTCTTTGCTCAGGATCTCTTCGGTTAAATGCTGATGGACTTTTCAAACTGCTTAGCTCAACCAAAAATCCAAATGCAAAGGCAAAATTGTGTGAATTTATAATGCACTGTGAAGACTTTTTGTCTACTACACCAGCATGAATAAGTGTCTTCATAATCTGTTTTACCCTTTGGCAATTGACAGTGTTGATACAGATGGCAGGACTGTACTGCTTGTGTGATCTAAAAGTATTTGCTCATACAGACCCTGGGACTGTTGTTTTTCTGTTCCTTGTTGCATCAGTTTTGTCATTTCAGAAACGTAAGAAAATCAAAAAGCAAACTCAAATAAAGCCCTGTCTTTTGCGATAATTGAGACAATTCACATATGAACTGGCAACTAGCAAAAGTTTTCATATCTGTCAAATTGTCACATGAAAATAGTCTGTCTTGCCTTCCAAACCTACTGCAAAAGTACAGTAGACTTGTTATGTCACAGATCAGTACTAATGACACACAACCAAAGTCATCTGTGATGGTTTATACACCCAAACTTCCTATAAAACCTGAATTCAAGGCAGCTTGAGAATTGATGAGACTTTATGAGCAGTAGTTATAAACAGGTTGATTGTTCATGAAAGAGAGAGATCTGGGAAAAAAAGAGGTTATTTCTATGTTGTTTCTTGAGCTGTGAAATTAATTTCTTCCATCAAATGCAATAAAACAAATTTAGTCCTGTAAAGAGAGGGGCAAAACTGAGAGAATATTAGCTAGTTTATAAATGTAACTAGCTCTTGTGCTACTGGGTAAAGAACAGCTTTTGAGAAAAGCATAGGTTGGGACCTTGCTCATGAATAAAGAAGCAGATAACAGGACATTAAAATGGATCCAACCAATTTGAACAAGTGGGAACATGAACAACTGAAAATTCAATCGCATCAATGCTTTTGGAATTGCTGTGTTGGATGTAACCTGAGGTCAATCTCTTGAAAGGGATACCTGTAGGAAAGCATTGAATTTTTCCGATTTTTTTTTTTTTTTTTTTGTTTTTTTTTGAGGGGTCCTCAGTAGCTTACTGTGACTGTAAATTTGATATTAAACAAAATTTGATATCTAAGCAAAATTGCAGGCAGAAAATTATAAGGCATTGAAAAATAGGAATTTTTCTCTGATTTTCCATGAAACTAGTGTGCAGTATTGTTGTGCAACACCATTCTTATGAATACAATTGCTTTCACTCACAATGAGAAACTGTTTTGAAATAATTTCTTATTGGCTCTGTGTTTTAACTGAAATGAATGTAATCTGTCCTGAGATTGAAACAGCACTGAAATGTTGTATTGATATGACCTGAAATTTCACTCTGTGTATAAGTATTTATAGTCTTTATTTTGGTCATCTGTGGGACTAAGGCAAAACCTACACTTATTCTTATAGTATGGATATAAGCTCTAAATTCACCAAGTCACATTTTGATGCGATGTGTGGTATTCTTTTACAGCCTACAACATAAATTTAAATCATGAGACAACAAAAGGAGTTCCACAGAATCACAGAATTCACTAGGTTGGAAAAGACATTTGAGATCATTGAGACCAACCTATACTGAACACTGTCTTGTCAACGGGACCACAGCACAAAGAGCCATGTCCTGTCTTCCATTAAACACCTCCAGGGACAGTGACTCCACCACCTCCCTGGAAAGCCTATTCCAATGCCCAAAATCACCCTTTCTGTGTCACCCTGGTTTTTCTGAGTTTTTAAAAGCCTTTTGATTGTTCATAAAATGGAGTCGGACTTTTTAGCTACTGTACAATATTAGGAACTGTTTCTGCTTTTTCTCACACACATAACATAAACAAATCCTTTGTTTTTCATTCTCTGTCCTTTGCTTGCATATTTCTAACCTGAAAAAAATTGTAACTGACAGTTGGTCTGGCCATTTGGCTGGAAGGTGAAAACTCCAGAAGCCAATCCACAGCCAGACACACAAATGTATAAAAAGTAAGAAATAATCAGGCAGAGGGGCTCTCGGCCTTGGCTCAGCCTTGGCTCTCTCGGAGGAACATCTCTGCCCTGTGAAATCTCTCGTCTCCGTGTGATTGCTTTGCGTATCCCAATCACATTTCTGTAAAGATTTTTTTTCCCCAATGTCTAGCCCCAACTTCTCCTGTTACAGCTTAAGACTTGTCCTCATCTGTTGCTGGTTGCCTGGGAGAAGAGACAGAACCCACCTGGCTATACCCGCCTTTCAGGGAGTTCTAGAGGTTGATAAGGTCACCCCTGAGCCTCCTCTTCTCCAAACTGAACAAATCCAGCTTCCTCAGCTGCTCCTCATAGTACCTGTGTCCCAGGTCATTCACTATCCTTGTTGCCCACCTCTGGATGTGTTCAAATACTTCAATGTCCTTCCTAAACTGAGGGACCCAGAACTGGGCAACGTGAGCCTCACCAGAGCCAAATACAAACAGAATAAGGCACTTTCCTAGTCCTGGTTACATTCCTTCTACAGCCAGGATACCGTTGGCCTTCTTGGCCACATGGACACACTGCTGGCTCATGTTTGGCTGCCATCAATGAGTGCCCCCCAGGTCCCCTTCTGCCTGGGCACTGTCCAGCGACTCTGTCCCCCTCCTGTAGTGCTGCAGAAGGTTGTTGTGATCATATCCATATTTGTATACTTCATATTGTTTGTTGTCAGAACAATGAATTTCAGAACTGTCTTGTAAAATCCATATGTGCCATGTATCTGGGCTTTACTTTGTAAGTCTCTCAGTATCCCTAAGAAGAAATAGTCTCACTAATATATATTAAGAAGATTTTCTGAAGCTTTCTAGTTTCAATAGCTTTTCCTCTATGGGTAGCATCTGGAACTTTGTTACTTTTGAAGCACAAAAGCATGATTGTGCAGTACAGAGAGCTCCAGAATTTTGTAGCAATTGAGTTTTTTTGAGTTCATTGGTTTCTTGACAACAGCAGGTTTCTTGACAACAGCTAGGAATGTGTTATGCTGGGTCTGAATCTGGATTATCTCACTCATAAAAAAGCAGTAGTACTGCCTAGCAATTGTGACTTGCAGTGGTTGCTTTCCCAGAATTATAAACACTGCATTGTTTTTTTCTTTACACAGCTGTTTGATAGTTAATCTCATGATAATAAAAAGCACATGAAAATTACTGTTCTGCTAAACTCTACAAAGTAAACAAATTTCAATCCCCAATTTTATGTAACATAAAAATGAGACATTTGAAGAGATACAATTAAATCTCCTAAGTTATTTTTCTGAATAAAATAAAAAACATTAGCTCAAACTCAAAGTTGGAAACTTGACCTTTATTTCAGACTCATTAAAAGGTTTGCTACATGTCCATCTATTAAAATAGTTAAATTGCCTTAGCATTGCAGCCAAGTGTCTAACAATGCTTTACTTGGCTTTGGATGGCATCCAGAATTGTGTACAGATCAGGTAGAACGTTATATCTTCAAATGAAATTTGTGTCGGCTGGAAAAACTAACTTAAACTGTAGCTCAAGTGGAAATATGGGTGTGTGGTGGTGAGACAGTGTCAGAAAGAGAGGGTTGGCTCACCTGCCCATGGGGAGACCACATAATCACACTAAATGTAATAGACTAACTCTAGAGTAGGGTGTCCCTGAGAGAATTTTTTGGAAAAATACCTAGAGTAACTTGAATAAATGAAGATAACCCAAAATATCTACATATAATACACTTTTTGGAGATCTAAGGAAATAAATAATGATGGGCCAGATTTTACTTTTTAGATAACACTGCTCAATTTGGCACTAAGTCATAGTGTAAAATTGAAATGAAGAGCATTACTGACATCAGTTGAGTGGGTTTTTCAAGATAAAGCTCAGTTGAAAACGAAAATGCGAAAGTAAGCCAGAAGAAGGTAAATTAATGAGAACTGTTCTTACAAACTAATGGAAATAAAGACAGTTTTATATAGGTAAATGTTCCTAGAATTAAATATTTACTCTCAGGTGGCATCAGGATTGGAAGGAAGCAATTAAAGCATGTAGGTATAACCTGCATATTTCCTCAGGGCAGTCAATCCAGACACTGTCGGGCTAAATCTCTTATAAACGAAGGAGGGCTTTTTCATAGTAAAATTAGCTGATTAATCAGTAATTGAGTAATTGTTTGGTTATATAAGGCAATACACTTGAATATATAAGGCAATACAGTTAGAATTTCCTTGTCATGGATTACTATAAATTACTTTCAATAGCTGTGAAAGCAGTATAAGGAACTCATAAAAAGTAGATAGGCTTGGAGGTTTATGAGACAATAAAGCTTAATTGGTTGTATTCCATTAAGATTAAGAAATACCCATGTAAAAGCACAAAACAGTAAGCTTTTGAGATCTTAGCTATAATTCAATTTACCTTGTAGACTACCTCTGCAGGCACATTCTAGACTATCAGGAGAATAGTAGCCTGCAAAAACTCAACTCTTTCTAAAAACACCAAGAGTGCTGTAAGGTTTCTGTTCCTAAGTTCTTTCTTTCAATTCATTATCACTGTTTTGCTAACTTTTGTCACTTTTCTCTCTAATTCAGAAGTCTAATACATTCTAATTCTGGTATTCTGTTAAATGTGTTAAAGTATCTTGGGCTGTCAGTGTCATTGGTAGGGTTATAGCTGATAAGAAAGTCAGCTTAGTTTTGTAACATTTATACTTCAGTTTTTAAAGAATCTTAAATTAGAGGCAACAAATTAATTACTATATAAATAATATTCAGTTAAAATATTATGGTATTATTTAAAAATAAATTTGACTTTACTAATAAAGCTAAGAAGCTGTTTCTCAACAGGGAGAGAACATGGCAGAATTTGAACAGATTTACACCATGTCATTGTAGCACAGTTTGTTTAATGAAATCACAGTTTTGCTGAACTTTCACTGAATTGTTTCCTGAAGAATACATGAACAGTGGGGTTGAACAATTTCTCAGAGATGCATTTGACATCTACAGGTAATGCTTTACTATACTGTTGCCTAGCAGAGCAGCTCCTGTGATTAACAGAAAAGTGTGGGAATAGACAGGAAAAAGCCATAAGTTATATGAAGTTATTCTGTGTGCTTGTTCTAAACATGCCTAATATTTTAACTCTTGAAGGTCATATTGGCCAAAATTATGCCTGGCAAAGAAATTACTCCTTTGAATTTTGTCTGAGGTTTGCTTCTTCTTTTTTTTTTTTTTTTTTTTTTTTTAAAACACCTGGAACTAATATTGGAGAAGAGTAGAATAATTCTGTAGTGACAATCCTTTGCAATATGCCAGGGACTGTCACTTCTAATTTTCCTTAGGCAAATTAATTGAACACTACAGAGGTGAACTTAAGCATAAATAAATTTAATGTTTCCTTCATTTTCTATCTGGATGGCTAAGTGTAGCCATCAAGATGAGTGTTATTTCTCTCTTTCTCTCTTTCCCTTGCAAGGAGATCAGAGAGTAAACTTAATTAAGTTAACATATATAGTGCTTTCCATCCAGAAAGCATAAAGTTATCCCCATTTTTGTGTCTGGTTGTGCAGGTAATGACTGCAAAAGCTGGATGGTCTTGAATACATTATTGACATCCTGTACAGGCAAGTGCTTAAAAATGTATAGGGAACTAAACTGTTCATATTCTACCAAAGTGGAAGAAACTTATGCATCTTTGGGTTGGTTTTCATGTCTAAATTTCAACAAGCATCTCATTTATACATACGAATTATACACATTAGCATTAGATTATGTGTATCTGTGAGAAATTATCTGCTGGAAAGGCATTTTCCCATCATTATGTACAAGAGTGCTTTCTGCTATTAACTGTTGACAGCAGATGATGGTTACCTCTTGACTGCTGCTGAAAAGGTTTAATTTCTTTCCCCAAGCCTTAAAAATCCACTGCAGAAGCACAAATAAACTGACAGCAGATACTACACACGCTGTGAACAACTATCAGGTAGTTTTACATTAATAAGGGTTAAATTATTGGGCAATGATGAGGATTAGAGACTATTTTGAGAATGTCCTTTTAAAAGTGACAAAACAGAATTGTACTGTCCACTTTTCTCTAGAGGCTTCTACTGCTAGGAAGGCATCTACCACAGACTTCTACACATCATCACCTGCTACAGGACAGCTGGCTCAAAAATCCCTATGTGAAGTATTACTGTGTTTTGTTGAAATATGAGTTTGTGTGTGTGTTTGTAGTCAGACAAATGAAAAAATAATTAATTGATGTTTCTTGTTAGATGAAATGAGTTTCTGAAGCGTTCTTAAGTCTGGTATCAGTTCCTTTGTATGCTAAAGAGGAGAAAAATAAATACAGAGAAATTGCTGAAGTAGGATCTTAAATGTCTTCATGGTCTAAGAAATAATACAAGACAAATAGATAAGTATAGAAGATACTTTCTGTCAAGATTCATCACTTTCTAATTTATTCCCAATTCAGATTTGAGTAAAAAACCCCCAAAAGACCCTGTTGAGGATGATCTCTACTTATGTCAGCTCTGAGAATCTTCCAGTCTATTACTTCTGTATGAACTTCACAATGCTGAAAGAATTTAAATAAATACTTTTCCTTTAGCCATCACTCTTGATTTCTATGGATTAGCCAGTTTTTTAAACAGCTAACAAAGTCAATATATTTCATGTGACCTCTCTATTAATGATAAGAAACAATGTCTAATATCTCTGACTGCTTGCTCTTTTTTTTTTTTTTTTTTTTTTTTTTTTTTTTTTTTTTTTTTTTTTTTAATTATTATTCCAATCCCAGTTGAACTTCCTGATATTGGAGGGAAATTCTGAGTAGGAATTTTAATTTTATCTTGTTTGTCTTGTTTTATTTTACTGCTTTTTAATTTTCCATTAAAGAGTTAAAGAACAAAGTAAAATGTCAATTAATACCTATTACATAGCCTGAATTATTAAAAAAAATATTTTAATATAATGTATTTTAAGTGTCAAAATAATGTAGTCCTGATTGCACTACATGTATTAAAAATGAGCAGTTTTTCTGCAGGCAAAGTTAATGAAAGAAATGATGTTCATATTAGTTATTGCTTGATGTCGAGAAGGTTACCAGATTATTGGACACATTTGGCACTTTCACTATAACTCCTATTTTAAGTGTAATAATGGAATCCTCTACATATTCCCACTCCTTTCACCCTAGCCATGGATACTCTAAGCAAAATTGTTGGCAGAAAACTATAAGGCATTGAAATCATGGGAAATTTTTTCTAGTTTTCCATGAAACTAGTGGGCAGTATTGTGCAACATCATTCTTATGAATACAATTGCTTCCACTCACAATGATATTTTTTGACAGCCACTAAATTTTTCCTCGGGAGTCTTCATTCCTTAGGGTCTGATACTTACTCCAAAAGTAGCTTTATTAGTAAACTGCTGTATGATAAAAACCACTCAATTTTAGGCATTGTTCTCCAAGATAGTAACAAACCAAATGAGAGACTCTAGGGAATAAGAATAATTCTCAGAAGTACAGTAAATATGACCTAGAAGGAGAATCTGAACATTTTGCTTTGCATCTAAAGAACTGTGGAAACATATATTTGATTGTCAGAAAAATCACCTCAGGCAGAAAAACAAATAGTTTGTCATCTATACATGTGGGGGACTGTAGCCTTCCCCACGAGACTAGACGGCCGCTGAAAGTAGAGGAAGAGTCTTGACTCTCTGACTTCAGTTGGGTATTTTTGCTTTTATTCTTATGTCCTGCTCAGCTTTGGAGACCTTCCTGATGGAGAGCCGATGCCAGAGAGTGCTGGCCCCTCGCCTGCCACGGCTTTTTCCCCAGGGGGCAGGGCCCAGAGACGAGACCCAGAGGCATCGCCCCATCAGTGTTCAGTGGGAGGAAACAGGATTAGGTTACATCTCAGTGAGGGGGATGGGCACAGCTGGACAGGGACAGATAGAAAAGTACATTACAAATATAAACCCAATTAATGCATTACAACAGGGGACAAAGAAAAATTTATCAGCCATAGAAAAAACAGACGGCTTTTATTTATGCATTTAACAGACCACTTTTATTTATGCATTCCTAGTGGCTGATAATAAAGCACTCATATTGTCTGTGGATGACATGGAATTTTTCTAACTGTAACTTGGACAAACATCAGTCAGGAATCAAAACAATATTTCTGACTTTACCTTATGCAAAGACAGGCTAGATGATCTTTAAATTATGCCTTCAATCTTGTCATTCTGCAGCAGTAAATATCATAAAGGAGGATAATGTTTTTAATAAGGAAAAGTATATTCCCTGTGGAGTGGCAGTTTATGTGATTATAGAGAAAAATATGCTTTCCCAACACAATTAATTAGTTTTTGGAAGCAGTGGTGTAGGGTGGAGCGCTGAAATTTAGATAGACAGAATTATCTGGTTTGAGATTAAAGTTTAAGTCTTGTTTTTTCATCTATATGGTGGCAATTTGTAGTCATAAAACAGCAAATGATAAAACCATCTAAAATATTTTATTGTTTCAAATTGTATAAACAGTCTTAATATATTGCAGTGTTACTTACATGTTATGAGCACTAGAAAGATTTGAAGTATTTGTGATATGATGTTCTGAAATTCTTTCTTCTGGGGCTCCTTTTCTGACTTTTATCATGAAAGAAGAAAATTCTTCTGGAACTGTCCCATCCATGTTCATTAATTTGCATTTCAGAAGTAAAGTAATGAAGAGCCTGAAGAGCCCATTGTTTATCACCGGCAGAAACTGTAGACCTCTTCTTAATTTTGTAAAAAAACTATGCCTCCCTCAAAAAAAGAAAAAGAAAAAGAAAAAAAAAAAAAAAAAAACCAAAAAAAAAAAAAAAAAAAAACCCCACACAAAAAAACCAAACCCCAACAAGTTAAAGTCTCCACACTGTTTAGAATATGATTGGTTTATCATTTACCCTAGACTAGAATAAAATAGATTAGATTATAATAGTTTGTTCTGGTGCCTACTTCAGGACAAATAGCTATTTTTGTTAAATTCTCTTTTATTCAGTGAAACCTTAATTTTATATTAGACATAGCACTTAGCAAGAGTGCTTCCATAGGACATTTGCTATAAACATTTTTTCATTAGCATGAAATGGTGAGTATATGATGCTGTAAGAATGTGCTGTCAAGAAACAACTGTGTCATGGAGTGACATTAGTGTTATACTAGAAACCACATTTATTTTGAAATAATTGAATCCTCTTGTCCTGCACTTCCATTTCACTGTGGATAATTAGACACACAGAACCACAATTTAAACAACTCGTTTCATTTATGTGCTATGCTTGCTTTTTATTTTCTTGGTAACCTTACTATTAGAGCTTTAACTTTCTCTAGCCGTTTTATTTTTTTATACTTAAGATGTTAGATTTTTATAATTAATATCCAATCATATATATAGCAAAAACCTCAAGTAGAACGGGATTGAATCATGAGGCAAGTGATGAAATAAGGTTAATGGTTCTGAAGCACAAAGCAAGATCTGTGGGTTCACTTCTACTAAAGCAGTAAGAATGTGAGAGACAGAAATTGTTTTATCAAAGGCCAGAGATGATCTGACGGAGAGAAATGCTTACGAATGGACTGTGGCTACTCAGGGTGTTAGTGACCTCAGGCACTTGCACATTGCCTTGAAAAAATGTTCTTGATACATGTGCTGCAACTTGATACCTGAAGCAAAAACATTATGTCAAAATTTCTCATTGGGAGCAATAAAACATTTGCTGTCATAAGGCACTTGCTAGACAGTTTCAAACAACAAAGGCTGTTGACATCTGCTCTGACTTTGTCAGTCTCCTTTCTAGAGAAAATCAGAGCCATTTTTCACTGTGTAGGCTTGCTCTTTATTCCTGTAAGCTAAGCATCTACTCCTTTCATTAGTGAGAATTTTCATAAAAGTTTTCCACCAAGTTTTCTCTATCCATCTTTTTGCACTGCACTTCTATTTATTATTGGAGCACAAATAGTTGTAATAACTTTTCTATAAGGCTTTTGATAGTTTCTTCTGAGGTTCTGTTGATAGAAAAAATGTGAATAAACTTTGAAAAAAACCCCACCATGGGATGCTTTTCTAATCTCCCATTTTCATTCACAGTATTTCAATCAGCTCTAAGCAGTTGTCTTCCACAATGTCAAATATAATCATCATAGCTGTAATCTGCTAGGTTAAATAGAGTACACTAAAAATGAAGTATTTTCTGTTTAATGCTCAAGACTATTTGTATTTCCTACTTTTTTCTTTTAAAAAAGAGCATTATTTTCTCTTAATATGATTACTACCATTCAGTAATACCACGGCCTGTGAACATTTTACAAAAGTTGTCGTAACTTCATGCTGCATAGGCAAGTGAAAAGGATGTATTTATTAAGATTAATGTGGATCACATGAGATCAGAGGGTGCTTAGAGAACACAAAATAATTGTGAGTCTTAGAAATCCTCATTGACAAGATTTAGAAAAAAAACCCAGCATTTGTTCTTTACAGCAGGAGCAGCTAGATGCTTAAAAATCTAGTCTTTCATTTGTAGGTTTAAGGCCTTTTTCTAAACAGAGAATTTACTCTGGCTTTGTTAAAGTGACCTCAGGGCTTATCTACATGGGTATGTTTGTGAGACATAAGCTAGGATGTGAATTTTTAAGTATCACAGCTGGTTCCCATAGAGGGAATACTCTGGGATGTAAGTGCCTTGCTGTAGTTAAGGTTCATCTACCAGCAGAACTGGTTCTCTCTGCTTTGTGCAGCTATATGGTCAGTTACTCCTCAAAAGTGCCTATTCTTAGAGGTTATTTTATCTATCTATCTATCTATCTATCTATCTATCTATCTATCTATCTATCTATCTATCTATCTATCTATCTATCTACCTACCTACCTACCTACCTACCTATCTATCTATTATTTCCTCAGCTATTGAAATTGGTTTGTTATCTCTCCTGACAAACTCTCTTTCAATATTGTGTAGAATATTGCAACTACCGTGTTATGACAGGATTATACCAAGCTGTTTGACTTCTCAGGCAGCTTGTGTGCTTCTGCATCTATGCATTGTGTTAAAAACCCCAAGAATTTAAGAGGTATATGTGCCAGATGTGAAAAAGGACTTACTAACTTGAATCTGAATCTCTTTGAAATTTGATTTTTTTGAATATATCTACTTAATTTATAGTAGCAAGCGCCCCTGAATTAAAAAAAGTATCACAGAGCACACTGATTATATATTTCCAGTTCCATGAAAAATTGTGACCTTTACAATTGCCAATAAGCTGCCCTTTTTTTTTTTTTTTTTTTTTTTTTTTTTTTTTTTTCCGTATGGAAGCAGATGTCAGCTTGCTGTATTTTCACTCTCAATTTGTTAATTGGAGAGAGATGAAGGTGTAGTAGATAATTTATGGACATTACATCAGTGTACTAACTATTTGTTTTTGTTATTCCCCTCATCTCTTTAATCTAGAAATAAACAACCTCTCTTAATATTTCTCTCCTAATTCAGTGGGTAGGCTTGCAAAATATACAAAATACAGGACTTGCTCCATAATAAAAATACTTAATTTATGTCACAGGGAGAACCTTTTTTTTTTTTTCATTATTTTCACAACTTTATAAGATTTTTTGACTCCATGTGTGAACTTTTATGACATGTCTCTCTCTCTCCCAGAGCCCTGGCTCCATTTTTGCTTCAGCTAGCTTGAGAGAGAAACCACAGACAGAAGGATTTTTCCCTTCAGGGTCCCAAAAGATCCCATAGGCTGCAAACCTTTTTCTTTAGAGAGAGCAGGTGTCCGTTCATGGCAAAAGGAAAAGGTCTGCCCTTGGTCTAGGGGAAATCACAGCTTTATTCTGGGGTCCTGACCCCGCAGGGTCTGGAGCTCAGTCCATTCCCTGTCCCTGTCTCAGTCCCAAGAGATAGAGAGAAATTTCCACGTGGTCCCAGGGCTTTTTCCCAGGGGGTACGGGGCTAGAGGCAGGGACAAGCCCCTACTTAATCAGGGAGAAGGTGGGAGTGGAACAGAGTTGGATTACATTCCAGTGTGGGAGGATGGGCGGGGAGAAGGAGTAGGGACAAACCTTGTGATACAGTGGGTGGTACAGAAGAAACCATTACAAAACCCAATATAAAAATGAAATACAATATAAACCCAAATAAAGCATTATAAGATTTTTATCTATAGTTCTGCAGATGTATGTTTTTTGGATAATGTAATGGAGAAGACAGAAGTTCTCCACCTAAGATTGGATAACTGGGACTTGGAGCAAATTATGCTTGTGTGGCAGCATGGTAACAATACCTGCTAAAAAAAGCATCAGACTTGCTTGGTATAAAGCTCCTCCTTTTTCTTTATTGGTTTTACTTTATTTACCATCATACCTCCAAGTGATGGAAATAAATCAAAACAATACTCTGTACTAGAGAAGGAATAAAACAGAAAGAAAGGACATGTGCTTACTTGAGCAAAAAGAGAGGTAGTTAAAACCCAATACCCATCCACAGTTACAACCTCCAAAGTGGTCATTCATATAATTGCAATGACTGCATTGGAGGACTGCCTTACCTGCTCCTTATCCTCAGTCTCCAAACAAAGCTAGACTTTTTATGTCTATTCTGCCGTCATATTTTACGCTGTAATAGCTGATATTTTTCATAGTTATTTAGCTTAACAGAAGTTCTATCACATGGTTTTGGGGTTTTTTGATAGGTAAAAGCTAGAGCTTTGACAGAGAAAAGGGGGATTATCAGTGCTAAAGATATACTTTGAAGAATTACAGAAGCAAAATAAATTAATTTTTCACATGGTGAAAAGAATTCTTGAAAGAATGGAGTGTATAGGTGCTTTTTCCCCTTTTAGGAGGAAGCTGGAGGTGTATGTGGTAGGAGAATTCCTGCTCCTTGAAGTTTATCAGGACAAAGCCCCTTTTAAATGCAACAAGGGACAATAAGAAGGAGGAAGATGGAGACAGAATACATAGAGACACAGACAGGGGACATGTATGCTTGCTAGTAAAGCAACCTGGCAATGTGCTATGCATCTTTGCCACCATTTGAGCCTGCAGCCAAGAGAGCATCAGCCCATGTCCCTGGGGCTGGATCCAGCATCTGGTCAGGGGACCCCAGGTTGAAGCAGCTGGAGCAGGTGGCCAAGCTCCTAATACCCCAAAGTAGTATCTTGATAATTTCTCCTTCTTTTGAAATTGTATAACTACACAGAAATTTTATGTCATTCCCTTGCTTATTTGAACAAGTTTCTTTACCAATGTGGCTTTAGTTGCCCAAGGAGCTGTGGTAAGTTGTTCAAAGCTGCTGTTATCCATGATGTGGTTTAATCCCAGCTGGCAATGAAGCACCACACAGTCAAGTGCTCATGCCCCCACCAGCAGGGCTGGGGGGAGATTTGAAAAGTAAAAGTGAAAAATCTCATGGGCTGAAATAAAGACAGTTTAATAGGTAAGCACCTCACACACAAGCAAAGTAAAACAAAGCATTAATTCACTGCTGCCAATGGGCAGGCAGGTGTTCAACCATCCCCAGATCAGGGTGTCATCACACCTAATGGCGGCTGGGGCAGACAAACATGACTCCAAACGTCCAGCACGCCTTCTTATCCTCCCAGATTTATGTTCTGAGCATGATGCTGTACAGTGTGGAATGTCCCTTAGGGGAGCTCCAGCTTGGTCCCCATCCAGCTCCCGGTGCAGCTCCAGCCTCCCCACTGGCAGCATGACAAGCAGCATGACAAGCAGCAAAGGCCTTGATGTGCAGTTCAGGAGTAACATAAACATTTCTATATTATCCACACCTTTCTCAGCACAAAGGCAAACACAGCTCTATACTAGCTACTATAGGAGAAATTAAATGCACCCAGTCCAAAACAGATAAATAATAATAGAAATATTTTTTTTTCTGAAAACTCACCTAAACAGGTGGCTGATGAAGAAAATTCCAATTTATCTTCCTTTGTGCTAAATCCATTATAATGGCTAATTCAGAGACTAATTCCCCCTGGTAGCTACCACCTATTTGAATTAGTTACTGCTAAATGAGATCTGTTTTACAGTTACTCTAAAAATGACAAATTAAAAAGATATGCCCAAAGGGTCTTTCATTCTATTATGCAGAGAGCAGATTTTTCTCAGTTGTTTTGGGAACTATTAGGGCACTGTTGGTTAAGAGACATATGTAAAAGTTCGAATGCTCAAGAACTACAACACTTTGTTTTAAATTAAGGAAGACCAGCCTGAAAAAGCACAACAACCCCTACCTGTGTTGTGCCATGATGAAAAATGGCTTTTGCAGTCTAATCTTGTAATTGAGAAAATATGTTCTGACAATTTATATATTTGAACAATCAAATAATTCATTATTTCCATTATTAAGTCCCGCAGTACAGTGATATTCCTCCCCTTTCATTCCCAGAACTTCATTTGCTTAGAATTTCATCCTTGTTCTTTTCCACAAACACACAAACAGTCAGCTCCTTTTGCTGTTTCACCTACCAAGCCATAAGTATGCTTTCAGAGCTTAGCAAATAGTACACTTGTGCTTCTGCTTTTACTCTGCTGCATTTTCAATTTTTACGACTGTGAATGTGCTGGGCACAGTAATGACAGCCTGGAGAGCTCCAGTCATTTATTGCAAGGCTGCTTCTTTTCAAGGCTTGTGAACACCCACAGAGACTCCTCTGTGCAGAAACAAGAGGCTGATCACACGTCTGTGAACCACACAGGTGCCAGCAAGCTCTGCTAGTGCTGGGCAACTGCTGAGGTAGATTTCTGCCAAGAAAGAGAGTGAGACTTCCATTTTTTATCACAGAGAGCTTTGATTGACTTGCTATCAGCAGTTATCATTCTGGAATAGCTTTGGAGCAGCACTCAATGCACAAGAGATTATAATCACTCTCTGGACAACTAAGCTTTTGCAATCCATCCCACCTTATTCACATTAAAAATGCGTTCCCAATCACTAGATAGCACATGGCTAATTTTGCAAGCAAACCCAAAGGTTTAATCAAAACTGAGCAACTCAGCAACAACAGAAAACAAACTCTGCAATTTCTATGCTTCACTCTGAAACTGCTGCCTGTGTTTTTGTTGGAGACACAAAAAAAGCCCCAAACCAAATTTTCACTTATTTTAGATGTGAATGATGTATCATTTTGAATATGGCACACCTGTTAAGTTATGTGATAAAAGCTTTTTGCACACCTACAGAGGGGCATAACAGCTACCAGTAACACAAAATATGGACTAAGAGGAATGAGAAGACTTTCTGGGCCTCAATCAGTTTGAGCCCCATTATTCAGTTCTGAGGTTTATCATGACTGAGATCAAAGAGTTGCTACTAGGTAAACACAATATCTTTGGTCCCCAGGTCCTAAAGGACATATTTTATCTTGTACTTGCCCAATCTCTTACCTCAAGGATATTTAAAACAGAGTGAAATGTCCTAGACAGACTTTATTTTAACTGAAAACCTGGACTTCACCCTTTAAAAGTCTTTCTCAAAGAAATGCTTTTCAGATGCAATTCATGCAAAACTGTGCTTCAGGCCTGCCCATGGTATTTTTTTCCCACCTTTTCCCCTTTGTTCCTTCCATTGAACCAAAATACTCTCCATTCAAGTCTGTCCTTTCACATCTTTACCTCTGGGATTTCTTGGGCACTATGTCCCCTGATGCTTATGTTTTCCTTTATGTATTTATCACTAACTTGTACTAGTCTAAATTACTGTTTATAGTCAAATGATGGAAGATATTTCTCTTTTTCCCCCCTTCTTTTATTACAAAGACTCATAATCTTACTAGAGCAATTCTGTAGTGATAAGAGAGCACCATCACACAACAGACACTGTGTATCTACAGACATGAAAACCCAAACTGCTGCCTAGCTCTTTCAAATGCATGGATGAACTACTTGATTAATGAAGCATCACAGATTTCAAGCATTTATTACCATCATCATCTGCTCTTCCACCATTCCTTGGTTAGTTTTGATGTATCCTGTTACATTAAGAAGGGTTGTATTTTTTCTTACCCAGATTCATTTTGCTTCTGTGTTAAAGTGATATTGCATAATAGAAGCCTCAGCTGTTGCATTTACTGTCTTTGAAATCATATTGATAGGATAAAAGCATCTGAATCCATGCATAAAATGTATTTTATAGTTCATCATAAGGAAGCTAGATTTCATGTTCTCTTATATAAGAGTTTATGCCATTTTGTTAAGTCTTGTTTTAAGTCTTTAACTGACTGGTCCAAGACTCAATGTAAACATGTAGTTTTAAAAATGCTATTTCTACTTCAAGTTCTTTCAAAATCTGGAGGAAAAAAAATATGCAAGCTTTTATTTTTATACTATAGTGAAAGATAATTTCATCTAATACAATAGAACACAATGTCGAATGTATTCACTGTACACTCCCATAACTGTCATTCACTCCAAAACTGGAGAGATATGCTGCAACTGAAATCTCTTTTTTAATCTATATCTTGTAATTCTACAAAGGTTATTAATTGGTAGCTTGTTGTTCAGGGCTTGCTGTGTAAAAAAAGAGAATTTTATTTAGGTCCTGTACAGAAAAAAGAAAGACAAGAAATGTAAAACTCGTACTTCTCTTCTACAGTTCCTATGTGAGCAATGACCAGGACAGTTTCAGATGGACAGGTTTGGAAATCCAGATTGTCATCCAAATGCTATAGGAATGCTGCAGTACAATTTGGTCCTAAGGGTAATTGGTATTTACAATCCAATGGAAAATGTGAGCATTGTTAGAAACCTAATTATTCTGTATTGCTATTGTGTTCTAAAAAATTTGACACAGAAATAGAGAGCAAGAATTTGTAAATGAAATAGAATGACATCTTTCCAACCCGTAGGATGAAAAAAAAAAAAAAAAAAAAAAAAAAAGAAAAAAACCAATAAAAGCATAAAAATATGTCTTTGTGAAAGAAGTTAAAAAGAGACCTGAACTTATAAGAGCTCTCTGAAAGAAGATCTTTTTCCCTCAGCTGTCTATTCTGTAAAATGGCTATGACTATATGTGAAAGAGGCTTGGAAAATGCAGTTCTTTTTGCAAAGAGCATCTACTGTGCTGGATACTCACCTGGAACCCAATATTCAAACCCACTTCTCAGAATGAATTTACCCTCTCCATGTAAGATTCTAGTTCTCCCGATCAGTGCAATTGTGATATAATTACATTAAATTTGATAAAGTGCTGGGATGGTTTGGATGCTGGGACATACACTAAATGTGATAATTAGGAGAGATAGCCCCAGCCTTCTCAGTAAGCAGACAGGCTTTGACCAAACTATTGCAACCATGACTCTGAGGGGAAACATGTTAATCATGTACCAGGCACGGATGTAATTTTTCTCCACACCGTGTGGTCTGACAGATGAGAGATTCTTCTATCACTTCAGTATAATTGACTTGCTGGCTTCAAATATCTCTCAGGTTAAGACAGAGGTCTCTAGGACGAGGAATTTGTTTGTTTTGCAGAGGCAATCTGTCTTTTAGAAGGAAACTTCATAGGTAGGGCAGAAAAAAATGTGTTACACAGAAGAAAAAGCCCACATTTTGCATAATTACTCTCATTTTAACTTCATAGTGAAGCGTGAGCATGCTATTTGAGATTCTTCTTACACAGTCTCTGTGTTATTTGCCTTTGCTGTCAATTGTCAGAAATGAGCCCCTCAAAAGAGGCTCTGAAAATTAGCTCTTTTCATGTGGTGGAGGACATGTTGTGGGTTCAACACTGGTTTGGGGACATTGGGTCCTGCTCAGCTGTGTAAGAAGAAGGGACCTGAGATCTACAAGTGAGTTTAGGAGATCAGGAAAGACAAATGCTGTTTAGACTCTGTGTGCTTTTCTTGAAAGAAATCTTTGTATTCAAATATAGTGGCCTTGGAAGTCACTAGACCAAAGTTGTAACCAGTTTTCTCCAGACTTGGGAGGGGTATTACTGAGAAAATTTGTGGATGATTATTTTGTATGTGTGTTGATGCTTTTAGATGAGAAGTTTGTATGCATATAATTTTATTTTTTCCAGTTGTATATACTGAAAAGCCAAGGATCATCTAGAATGTTTGACTTGCCTGAGGTTACTCAGGAAACTTGCAATACAAGGGAGAAAAAAAATTTGCATTAATTTTAGCTGTAAATCTATGCTATGTCCTTGTATGCTCTACATAGTCCCACTCTGCAAAGTCTATTCCAAACTGCCACCATTCATCAGTGACTATTGCTGATGATGGGGAATAACTAAATTTGGGGAACATCCTAACTTGTTCAACTCACATTACTTTTCTGAAAGGCTAATACAATATGCTGAACTGGTGAATTTTGACTGTAACTATGGTTTAAATTATGATGCTTCTTCACCTGACAATAAGAAACACAGCAGAAACTGTTTGAAAGGAGAATATCTCAGTGTCTATCATGACAGAAATTTTTATGTGTATCATGCTATTTGTGGCCCCCAGGAATTTAGATGGCAATTAAAAATGTATTCACATATAATATAAGCTTCACTGTGAATGTAGGAACACAGCAGATAGCTGCTTGTAGGTAAACTAGTCGTTAAAATAGAAATGGTTCTGATTTCCTATTAAATTCACACTTTGTATGTCACTTCAGACAGATCCCTTTAAATCTCTGCCTCAGCTACTCCTTTCTCCCAGCCCTCCAATATGTGCATTCACACCCCCAAGTTCTTGAGGGGAAAGATCAAGACACCATTAAGAGCTGTCCTACCCTACTCTGAATGGGATTTCTAGAGCATACTTCATAATGCAAGCAAAAACCACTGTGATGCAAATGAAAACAACTGTGCTAGGCAAAACAACTGCAACAATTAAAAAATGTTAAGTAGTGCATGCTGACTGGAAGCAGATTATCGTGTGAGTTTGTGTATCTGAGGCAGAAACTTGCATGAGATTCTGAGCTGAGCAATCAGGGTAAAAACTCTGAAACAGCTAGTCCTGAAACAGGCCCCAGTAGACAGGTAGCCTAAGGGTGCCCTTGAGCACTTAAGTTTTGTGAGAAGGAGCAAGGAAAAGAGTGAATTACTTTGTCACTGAAATGCTTTTTTATTTGTCCACAGTTACCACTACAGATGAGTAAAGACTGCTCCAAGCTGACAGTTCTCTCCAGGTAGCAATGGGGTACAAGAGAAAACACAGGAAATCCAAACAGATATAGCATCAAGTCATATGGACTCAGGATAAGTGTACTGTAAAAGAAAAATTAGGATTAATTTACTGTGGCTCTCAGGAAATAATCCATCTAAAATCCAAATTAGTCTGGCTGGGTGCCTGCTGGATATTTGAGGTCTATCTTTATAGCATTTTGAAGACACTAGCTTGGCATAGTTTCAAGGGAAGCTGGTTAACTACAATGCTATTATGGAAGCAGAAGTGAACCACACAAATTTTATTCTGTTAGTGGAGCGTGTTATGGCTGATCCCCAGTGTTAAAAGTTTGTCAGTAATCCAGAAGTTACTGTAGGAAGTTAAGGTCACAAGGATGTAGCGTCTTCATGACAGTGGCTTTCAGACAGTTACGCACAGTTATTCTTGGGATTTGTGACAAACTCTACAGGCTTCTAGTTTTCAGGGTAGTACATGTCTCCCACCCACTGCCACTACAAGTCTCGCTACAAGTTTCTAAGGACATCATAAACAGCCATCAAAGTTCCATTCAAAGTAAATCTCTGAGCTATACTTAATTTCTATGGAAAGACTGAATTGTTCTTCCTCCCCTAAAGCAATCTGTCTCAATGTTTCTGTACATAATACAGATGTCCAGGGTAATGACTTCAAAGACAATAGAAAGTTGGTGTTCTACTAGTTTTAACCACATTGCATGTGCTTTCTTTCAAGTTTTTGTGGTGCTGAATGTATTAAAGTATTTTACCATAAAAATAAAACTCCATGCCTGTACACATAAAATACAAACATGGATCATCAACACTGATCCTAAATAGTGGCCACTGTGCTATATTTGGTCTTTTGCAAAAAAACAAAATTCCAATAGCGACCTGACAACTTTCTGCAATTACAATCCATCTTTGTGCCCCTAGTCAGTGCATCTGAATGCTGACTTAGAGCACTTTTTACAGCTTTTCTGTGACCTTGCTAAATAGCTGTGAATGTCTGACAAATTAGACTAGATCTCGTTCAAATAACTATGCTGGAGAATATGGATGATGCTGTCACAGTCAGAAGCAGATCAGGTTAGCTGGAATTGCCAGCCAACTGGGATGCTAGTCTGTGGGTTCTTAGAACTTCAGCTGTGTGGTGTTTTATATGTGTATTCTGTAATAAGACTTTGGTGATAAATTTCTAAAGCAGTAATACATAGCTAGTTTTTCATATAATACCCTTTTTGCTTTAATAAGTTATTTAATAAAAAAACCCACATGAACCATTACTTAAACTGTGAAAAGACAAGAAAAATTGTAGTGTAAGTCATTACATACATGCAAAGTAAGTAAAAGGTTCTTAGGCCTAAATGGCCTTGTTTTAAATGCAATGAAATAATATCCAGGCTATGCCATCATGTTTGCTCATTTACTCTACAATATTCCCCTGTCATTCATCAGATTGCACATTGAGAACTCCCCAACAGGTTTACATCAGATGATTATTTGACCCTGTCACATCTTAGGTCAAATTTTAATTAGTGCTGGAGACCAAAATGGCATTGTAACCTACTTTTAAAAAGCTGTCTCTGCAAAAAGCTTCAATCAGCTGGATTTCTACACCACGTCTGCTACATATTGGCAGCCAAAGGAAGTATTTCACATATATATATATTTTTGAGAGTATGGAAAGGCAGGAAAACTAGCAGGAGTAAATTACCCATCCTGGAGGTGTTAGAATATGGTCACTGAGACACTACATGGGCATAGCAGTAAAGCTACTTTGTGTCTGCAAAGGGCTGAAAAAATACAGTTGTCACAGAATCACAGAATTTTTAGGTTGGAAGAGACCGTTAAGATCATCGAGTCCAACCCATCTCTAATACCTCAGCTAGACCATGACACCAAGTGCCACATCCAGTCTTTTTTAAACACTTCTAGGGAGGGTGACTCCACCACCTCCCTGGGCAAGCCATTCCAGTACTTTATCACTCTTTCTGTGAAAAACTTTCCTAATATCCAGCCTAAATTTCCCTTGTCGCAGCTTGAGACTCTGTCCTCCTGTTCTGTCCATTGTTGCCTGAAGAAAGAGACCAACCCCCAGCTGACCACAGCCACCCTTCAGGAAGTTGTAGAGGGTGATAAGGTCACCTCTGAGACTCCTTTTCTCCAGGCTAAACAACCCCAGCTCCCTCAGCTGTTCTTCATACAGCCTGTGCTCCAAGCCCCTCACCAGCCTCTTTGCCCTCCTCTGGACATGTTCAAGCATCTCAACGTCCCTCCTAAACTGAGGGGCCCAGAACTGGACACAGCACTCGAGGTGTGGCCTCACCAGTGCCGAGTACAGGGGAAGAATGACCTCCCTGCTCCTGCTGGCCACACCATTCCTGATCCAGGCCAGGATGCCACTGGCCCTCTTGGCCACCTGGGCACACTGCTGGCTCCTGTTCAGCTGCTGTCACCAGTGCCCCCAGGTCCCTTTCCTCCTGGGCACTGTCCAGCCACACCTTCCCCAGCCTATAACGCTGCAGGGGGTTATTGTGGCCAAAGGGCAGGACTCGGCACTTGGACGTAGTAAACTTCAAGTTGTTGGACTCTGCCCATCCATCCAACTGTTCCAGATTTCTCTGCAGACCCATCCTACCTTCCAACAGATTGACACATGCTCCCAGCTTAGTGTCATCTGCAAATTTACTAACCAAAGATTCAGTACCGTCATCCATGTCATCAATGAAGATATTGAACAGAACTGGCCCCAGCACAGACCCCTGAGGAACACCACTGGTGCCTGGCCCCAGCTGGATGCAGAACCGTTCACCACCACTCTCTGGGCCCGGCCATCCAGCCAGTTCCTAACCCAGGAAAGGGTGCTCATGTCCAAGCCACGGGCTGCCAGCTTATCCTGGAGTGTGCTGTGGGAGTGTGCTGTGTCAAAGGCCTTGCTGAAGTCCAAATAGACAACATCCACAGCCTTCCCTGCATCCACCAGGCGGGTCACCTGGTCATTAAAAGAGATCAGGTTGGTCACACATGACCTACCCCTCCTAAACCCATGCTGGTTGGGTCTGATACCCTGGCCATCCTGTAAATTCTGTGTGATGACACTCAGTATAAACTGTTCCATTATTTTGCCAGGTACTGAGATCAGACTGACTGGTCTATAATTACCAGGATCCTCCTTTGCACCCTTTTTATGAATGGGTGTCACATTGGCCAGTTTCCAGTCATCCAAAACCTCACCAGCGAGCCAGGGCTGTTGGTAAATGATGGAGAGTGGCTCTGCAAGCTCATCTGCCAGCCTCTTCATCACTCTGGGATAGATCCCATCTGGTCCCATAGATTTATGGATATCAAGGCATTTCAGTAGTTCTCTGACTGCCACCTCTTGGATAATGAGGGGACCATTCTGCTCCCTGACACCATCTACCAGCCCAGGAGGGCAGCTGTCTTGAAGGCAAGTGGTCTCTTCACTAAACACTGAGGCAAAGTAGGCATTAAGCCCTTCTGCCTTCTCCTCATCTGCAGATATTAAATTCCCTCCCTCGTCCAGTAAAGAACAAAGGTTGGTCTTACCCTTCCTTTTAGCATTAATATATTTGTAAAATATATTAGCATTATTATATTTTATTTTAGCATTAATATAGTTGTAAAAACATTTCTTATTATCCTTTACAGAATTTGCCATTCTAAGTTTGAACTGAGCTTTGGCTTCCCTAATTTTTTTCCTACATGCTGTAGCAGCTCCCTTAAATACTTCCTGAGAGACCTGACCCTCCTTCCAAAGCTGATACATCCTCTTTTTATTCCTAAATTCCTCCAAAATCTCCTTCCTCATCCAGGCTGGAGTTTACCCCGTCAACTTACCTTACAGCACACAGGGACAGTCTGTTCCTGTGCCCTCAAAATCTCTGTTTTGAGGCATGCCCAGCTTTCCTGAACTCTTTTGTTTTTAAGGGCTGCTTCCCAAGGGATGCTCTGAATAAGTCTCGTAAACAGGCTGAAGTCTGCCCTCCGGAAGTCCAATGCAAGGGTTTTACTGGTGCTGCTCCTGACTTCACCAAATATTGAGAACTCTATTATTTCATGATCACTTTGCCCCAAGCGACCTCCAACCGCCACATCTCCCACCAGTCCATCTCTATTCACAAACAGCAGATCGAACATAGTCCCTCCCCTGGTGGGCTCACTCACCAGCTGCGACAGAAAGTTATCCTCCATGCACTCTAAAAATTTCCTGGACTGCCTCTTTTCTGCTGTATTTTGTTCCCAGCAGATGTCTGGTAGGTTGAAGTCACCAATAAGAACAAGGACTGATGATCTTGAAACATTCTCCAGCTGCTTATAGAATAAGTTGTCCACCTCTTCTTCCTGGTTGGGTGGATGATAACAGACTCCCAGCAGGATGTCAGCCTTTCCTCTTAATTCTGACCCACAGGCATTCAACTCCGTCTTCATTAGTTTCAATTCCTACAGTATCAAAAGCCTTCTTAATATAAAGGGCCACCCCTCCACCTCTTTGCCCTTTCCTGCCTCTTCTGAAGAGCTTGTAGCCACAGAGTGCAGTGCTCCAGCCATGTGACTCATCCCACCACGTTTCCGTGATGGCAGCTACATCACAGCTTTGCTGTTGCACCATGGCCTCCAGCTCTTCCTGTTTGTTACCCATGCTGTGTGCATTGGTACACGGGCACCTCAGCTGGGCTACTGATTTCACCCCTGACTCAGGCTTACCCCCTTTGGGCCTGCTTCCAGACAGCCCAGCTGCATCTGCTTCCCTCTTCAAACCTTGTCTAAAGCCCTCTCAGCAAGTTCTGCCAGTTCATGAGCTAAGAATCTCTTGCTCTTAACAGAGAGATGTATCCCATTTTTTTCCAGCAGAGCAGGTGCTGTAAAAATTTCTCCATGATCAAAGAATCTGAAATTTTGCTGATGACACCAACCCTTAAGCCACTTGTTAATGATCTGAGTTCTCCTGTTTCTTTCATCATTTTCCTCTGCCACCAAAGGGACTGAGAAGAACACCACCTGTGCTCCTGCCCTATAAATTACCTGACCCAGTGCCCTAAAGTCTCTTTTAATTGCCTTGACAGTCCTCTTTTGAATCTCATCACTGCCAGCCTGGAGTATCAGCAGTGGGTAATAATCAGAGGGCTGAATCAGTGCAGGAAGTCTCTCAGCGATATTCTGTACCCGAGCCCCAGGGAGGCAGCAAACCTCCCTGTGGGATGGGTCCGCTTGACATATGGGACCCTCTGTTCCTCTCAGAAGGGAGTCACCTACTACAATTACCCTTCTTTTCTTCTTGATGTTGGAGGTGGTGATGCATCTTTCAGATGAATCATAACTGGGGGGGACTCACTGGGCAGATAATTTTCTTCTAAATCATCTAGTTGGCCCTCTGTATGCAGGACCTCATATCTATTCTGAAGTGGCACCTGAATGAGAGAACGGGAGGAGTTTTTGTTATTATCTCCCTGAGCAGGGATCCATTTCCACTCCATTTATCAGGTGCCCTTCTATTACCTGAGAGCGGGAGGCATGTAAGTCCTCAGACTCACGGTCAGAGGCCTCCCTTAAAGATGGAAGGGCTGAACTCCAACAGTCTATTTCCATTTCACTTTCCCTGGTACTTCTTAATCTTTCAACTTCCTCCCTAAGCTCAGCCACCAGTGAAAGGAGATCACTCACCTGTTCACACCGTCAGCAGGCCTTCTCCACAGCACCCCCTGAAGCCACCGATAAGCTCAAACACTGCAGGCAGGAATGGTTCTGTACAGACGCATCTTTTTTGGAGGGCCCCATTTGGTCACTTTTACCAACCACAGTTTTTGACCGTGTAGAAACCATTACTAGCAGACACCCCCAAAGCAACCAGGCAGCAGAAATACTTCGAACAACACAGAGGACACCTTCCTTGTAACCCTGCCTGCGCGAACTGCCGCACAAACTGCCTTGTCCACGCCCCAGTGACTCACCACACCTCTGTTTGCCTGCTCCTGTCTCCTGCGCTCCCCAGAGACCTCTTATAATCAGCCATTCAGTATCAGTGCAGTAAGCCTCACCCCTTGCTCCTCAATGACTCACAATTTGTCTGGACAACTCAGCACAGTCAACATGACTTGTTAAAGCTCATGGTGGCATGAACACTCCCTGAGACAGAATAGAGACTCTCAAGCAATTTTTAAGGTTCATTAAAGAAAATTACAGTGACTAACAGGCTCCTCAATGTTTGCAAGGTCCATTCTCTGTGCTGCAATTGTAATTATCTGTTGGTTGTGTGATGTGACAAGAGCAGAAATGCATTTATGCCAATATCTGATACACATTCTCATCAAGCCATCAGTTCTGTACTGCCGACAGTTTTCTATTTCTCTGAAAAGCTTCTGATCTCTACCTATACCAAATTTACCAATTTTCAATTTTCAACTGCAACTGTAGATCTGACTTACTTTTACATGGTCTGCCTGTCACTCCTTCAGCAATGTGAACCTCTACAGTTGCACAACTTTTCTAGGGATGAGCAATAAATGCCAGTGCTGTGATGAGTAAACAAAATTTTAATAATCTTTCTGAGATAAAACATCACTAACAAGGATTAAGAACACTTTCTCAATTCAGAGGAGTGGGTAGTATTGCCATTAGATTCAAATTTCTGAAGGCAATACTATTGTGGCAGGGAGACAACTGATCCTTGTTAAATATACATGACAACATCTGACAGAAAATTGAGTTCTTAGGCTACCTTAGAAATATTTTACTGGTGAGGAAGGAAATAACTAAATGCACAGGAGAGAAAGTTGTCATCTTGTAAGTCCAGAATGGGAGGCAAAGAAGAAGCAGAGCAATTTTAAAAGCTCTGCTTTTCAAATCATCCCTTGAGGAGGATATAAACTATGCCACCCTTGAATGACACTGAAAAGGAAGGTAGGTATTTGAGGTTGGAGTAGGCTTTTGAGGGATGAGAGTTTCCCAAGGAGCTCCTATTTTGTTTCTACCACCCCTGTAAGCTGTGTTTACATATCTGTCAATGCAGTATCAGAATACTTTATTTCACAAAGGATTTATCTCACTTCTTGGTCAGTTTATATATATTGCATAAATGATGTGTTTATCCATACTGTGGGAAGTGAGGACTTTAGAAGCCTCTCTGAAGGTATTTGAAACCTGCCTGCAGTCCTGAAAAAGACTATTTTACAACCAGTATTTTTTTTGTTGTTGTTTTTTTTTTTTTTTTTTTTTTTTTTTGTTTTTTTTTATTTTTATTTTTTTTTTTTTTTTTGAACTTCAGTGTCAGTGGTTTCTGAGTTGATTATCGTGGCTCATATGACATAAAATACAGGGATTAACCTCCTGAAAATCAAGGCCTATCTGCCTGCTTTCCTTGGAAACAATGTCATCTTCTGGACAGCTGTTTTCACCATGTGCAAAGAAGTCTTTCTTTGAAATGGACATTTCTCAAACTGAGATGTTAAAAAAACCCCTTAGATAATTAAATCCTGTTACTTCAGTAGCCTCCTCAGACACCTACCCTGGTCCCAGTCACCACACCTACTTCCCCTTCCTCCCGTTTCAAAAGACAGTGAAGAGAATGTAAAACTTCCATGGAGTCTACCTTCTTATAGCCCCAAACCAGCTGGGGTACTGGTGTCCTGGACTTGGTGATAACACATATGCAAACTGAAAGTTAAATATTCCAGCAGAACTAAGGGCAGAACCAAGCACTACAGAGTGTTTTATTTAATCAGAGAAGAAAAAGACACAATAAAAATAAAATAATATTTGAAAGAGGATTTTATTAATGCTGTAAATTGCATTCATACAAGCACTCAAGAGCTCTCTATGCAAAATGGAAAACATTATTTTTTTCTTTGCTGACAGATTACTTTTAATTTTTAATGATCAGGCTTTGAGATCAATATCAGCAAGTTTATCTCCTTTGCTTTGCATGTGGAAAAACACAAATCCAGGAGATTTGTTGCTTCTCTGAAATTGCATTTGTGTTGACAGTTTATTTTGTGGTTTTGTAATTTTATTAAAACCACTTATATGCATCCTATATAATTCCAAACACAGTCTGCAAAATGAGGTATTTAAGCTGTAGTGGTTTGCTGTGTAAACATATTTATCAGGATTAAATTGCCAGTCAGCGTGTCTGCTGTAGAGAACCTGTTAGGAAAAAAAAAAATACACACACCTTTTCATATGGCATTTTCCTGTATTTTAATCAAATCATAATTTTTAAACTGGTATAATTGTTCAATCAAAAGCTCCACTGTCTTAGAGATATCCTTGCAGTACCATTATCAAGATTAGTAACAAGCAGCTTTTCTTATACACCAGTTCATAGATGTATAGAAGTAGAGACAACCACTGAAAATATCTTCAAGCAGTCACATAGGACTCACAGTTCAAAGAAGAAATGCATCTATTCTAGAAATTTCATGCCCTTATTTTAATTTCTTGTGTTTGGGATTTAAAGAAAAAAACAACCCAAAACTATCTTTTACTTTCTGCAGTAAAACAGGGTCAGCAGCCACTGGCCCCAGCTGAGACTCAGTTCTGATGTGTAGATGTTCCTCATCTAAAATGGCACATGGTCATCTCACTCAAATGAGAAGCATAATGATAGGGCAAAAACCAGTGGACTCAGGTTATGACACAGGAATTTCCAATACATTATAAGGAAAAAGCTTTTATTTTTTTGGTGTGAGACCTGCCAAACTGTTAAAGGTGTCCAGAGTGGCTGTAGAGTCTCCAACCTTAGTGACACCCAAAAATCAACTCAGCGAGGCCCTAAAACACCTGATATGATTGGACTTACCATAGTGATGGCTCAGACTAGAAACCCAAAGGTCCCATTCCACATAAATTAATCTTGAATCTCTGGTTCTGTGATTCAAACTGGGGAACAACAAAGGGAAAAAAGAGAGGTGTTCCAATTTTATGTCTATGTATAAAATAAGTAATCTGTCCAGTAGCAAAAATAAATTATCCTTTAATGTTGAAGCACCATATTGAGCTTATATTTTATATAATTCTATTTTTTATCACTCTCCTTCATTTTTTAGACTTCTCAATATATGGTTATTCCCAATCCAACTTTATCTCTTTTTACTTTTGTTGTTCTGATTGCCTTTCAGATTTCCCTTCAGATGGTGGCACATCATCATCTCCTGATGATTCTGTTTTGATGTCTGCATTCATGTGTTTTGGAACAGAGTAATCCTTCATGGTGCTCAAGTCAGCAGACTTTAATGTCTCTCTGAAGAATGCTGCAGAGAGTTGACAAATGTAAGCTAAGGACTCCTCTTTCAGTGAACATGTCTGAGTATAAATATACTTCTCTACCACTAAGGTCTGCAAAAGCTAACAGCCCTTCATTGTGAGGAATCCTTTAGTGCCCATATCACCAACCCTTTTACCAAAAGCACTTACTTAATTTGCAGTCACTTTTTTTATGAGTCAATTCTTGCCTTTTTGCCAGGATATAAAACAATCACAGAGTAGTACCAGCAACTATGTTCCTTTTTTCCCCCAGATCCATCCTCTTCAGGAAAGTGTTTTGCTTGGGTTGTTTGTGGCATCAACCTTATTCCAAAATGCTAATAAGTGTTAGACCCCCAGTTTTCATATTATTTTGTCCAGGAAAACTTTTTAAAACCCTTGGGAAATCCTTTCTCCTCTTCCTTTGTGATCCGAGTCCAAAGAAACTAAGAAACTAAAAATAGTGGAGGATTTCCAGTGCAGAAATTGAGACAGAAGAATACTGAAAGGGAAATAAAAGCAATAAATTTTTATCAAAGTTCACTAATTGTGGTTAAAGACATGTAATACTCAAGATACACCTCTACTTTTTTTTTTTTTCTTTCCTTTTCTAATCGCAGATAGTTGTATAAATAGTTTTATATAGTGCTGTAAACATGGTCTTAAAATAGGTTGCTTTAAAATTACACTTAGGCTTTCTTATTCAATCCTTTTGCATCCTAGACCATGTTGTTCATTTATTATCTCCTTCTGGCAAATTGTTGCCTTTCCTGTATGTAGCCTACATATATCCCGCCTTAGAGCTTTGAATCTGTAGAGCATTTGGTCTGGAAGTACATACTGCAAAACTTCCAAAGGTATTGGTTGGTTTCTCTCAGGCTCATTGTGAATGGTTTTCTCAATGTTGTTTCCAATGTCCTAATGTTCTTCCAAGACTGAAAAACTGGCAATTTGGTTTCCATTGGTAATTGTTTTTTTTTTTTTTTTTAAAGAAAACAAACCACCAAAAAAGTAAATGATGTCTGCATTATTCTAGCACCCTTTAGATTATAGATCACTACACTCTAAGGCACAATTCTGCAAATTTCAATCAAGCATATAACTGCTTATGGTGTGTGTATCGGGACTGAAATCTGTAGATGTCTATATTGGTATGGGTGTGTTTGTGTATTTCTGTGTGTCTGCATTTTTCATTGCTTGTAGGTAGACTTGTAGGAAAAAAAAATACACATAGCTGGTGCTATCCAGCTTCAGTTAAATATTTCTTCTATCATATGAGATCTTCATTATAAACGAAATTCTAGCAGCAGAGAAAATTGCTTCAAAGCCAATGAGCTCATTAAAAATGAGTGATGTTCCAGGAGGGTATCTACACCACAAAGAAGTGGGGAGATTCCCAAGTGGGCTTTGAACAAACCTCCTGGCTGTGAACACGTAAGAGATTAATATAAGGTTTTACTTTCTTATTTTTAGCAAAGTGCCAGGCAGTTTTCCTTTCAGCTTATAAATAGAACACTTTGTTTAATTTGCAAAAGTTGTCACTGTAAGGGATTTTTAATAAAGTTAGTTTGTGCTGATACAAACCTGTATGTTAAATTGCCTTAAAAACCCAAATAAGTGCTTCTACATCTAATAAAAAAATGTCTAAATCCTGCTTCAATACACACATCCTAGTCTTTAGAAACAGTATGAAGACATTGACTCAGAAAGATAAAGACTCATCATTAGTATTTGTAGCGATTCAGCAAGTTTTCTTTTTCTTAGCCCCAACTTAATTCTTTCTCTATATTCTGCAGAATAAGACCTTCTCTTTTAACTACCTTATTAGACAGGTACAACACTTGGTATGTTTGTGTTTGATTCACTAGCAGTGTTTTTTTTTCATCCCCCTATTTGGGCAATATAAGATAATGTTTTCCACATTTCCTTTCAAATCCTTCCCTCTTCCTCTCTGCCACTGTCTGTCTGCTGCTCCTGCCTGCTCACTCCCACAGCCATTCACCTCAAATTTGTGTGTACGCTCTTCAAAGGCTAGAGTATTTTAAATACTGTCAGACTTTGGAAGGACTGTCAGACATGCTAAGTGTGGAGAATACAGTCTTTTTTATAAAAGTTTTTAATTAATCCTGTAGAGATGGATCGAAGAAAAAAGTTTATTTGCATGTATGAAATTAACTAGTGTTTAATTTACAACTGAGAATGTCAGGATAAATATTTTATCGTAGCTAATTGCATAGTGAACTTCCCAAACCTCAAGAACACAAAAGGTTATTCCCTACATTGGGGAACAGTTTCAAATTTATTTTCTGCTTTCCTGATATAAATGGATTTGGTCAATATAATGTCAATTAAGATAGATGAAAGAAAAAAAAAAAAAAAAGCAAAGGCAGATAGCTATTGCAAAATACAACTTTGCAACTGAGAAATCCCATGTGTTTATGTTAAATAGCATCTGCAAATAATATTTGTAATTTTAACATAGAAAGCACCTAATAGAAATAAATAATAAAAAAATATAGGAAAAGGAATGAAAATCAGTGGAGGGTATAAACTGGTGCTTTTCTTCCATGACGCTTTATAAAGAACAGTTTTATATTGGGCTGAAGTGAAAGGTCATATAAACATGACCTCCATCAAATGAAATACTGGGAGTGAGAAAGCTGTAATGATTTGCTCATTATGTTTGGCAAGCCTTCTGGAGAGCTTCCAATTATTTGTCTGTTCATGCTAATATAGCCCATGCTGCCTTCTTGGAAAGACTCATCTCTTTTCATATGGGCATTTATATTTATCTTTCTACCTTTTTTAATAGGAAAAAAAAAATCTTATCTCCAAATTTCTTGTGCACCTTAAGCTCAAGGAAAGTGTGAACTTCTTGGTCTATAAGACAGAGGTTTTTATTGTCAATGAGCATGTATTTCATCATATTTTTCTGGTATTCCCATGGCTTAGAATATTCTAGTTTTTTATTAGGACAACTGGAATTTATATACATTTTTGAAATAAAATCACTGGGACTCCTATTTTCTATTTCTTGAACTACACAAGTTACACTATGAACTAGCAAATAAATTTAATTTCTTGGCAGGATTGTTAAAACATCTCAGTGTATTTTTCTGGTGAATAATACCTTGGTGGAAGAGATCCTAATCTTAGTTGATTTTTCCAACACCTCCTGTACTTGAAATTTTAATATCTCAGAATCAATCAATAAGCTAAGTACTACTTTGGGAGAAAAGAAATTGACCAACTGCATCCAGAAACTCATTAGTCATCCTAAAAGAAGTGGTTTTCAATTACTAAAAGATCAGATTGTTTATAGGTATCAAATTATCAGAAACCAAATTTTGATATTTGTGAAGCAATCTTTGACTGCTTTGAATGGAAGGATGTTCAAACAGATTACTAAAAATTAGTGATTCACAAATGTTAGTTGTATTTCTACATAGTGCTTGAAATCATGTGGATGGCAATGAACAGATGTACATCTGTGCAAGTTTACACTTGTGCACTTTTCTTCCAAAAGCAGGTATTGATATGCTTTGTAGTGAAAAGTTTGATATGCCTGTATGCATACAGCACAGCCTTTGGCCTTGGAGTCACATAAGCCTTTGTTCTTCTCCAAGGGAATCAAGCTCAAGATAGATAGGGTTTGAAATCCTGCAAACAAAAATAATCTTGAAGTCTTTACTGATATTTCCCACAGGAATTCTGAAATCTCCAGGAGTATTACAGGGGAAGAATCCTTTCTGTTCTTCTTCCCTCTGAATTCTAACAGCCTGACAACTGAAGTTTTACATTTGGTTCAAAGCATTTCACAGATACCCAGTTTTCCTCACCATAATTTTTAACTGAGATGTAAATTAATTTGGCCAAGATTGCTTAAAATGAATAAAACTTGAAAGTCTATATTCATCCAAGCACATGATTTCTCAAAAGTATTGGAAAATATTTTACTGAATATCTGAGTCCCTCATTTCCATGTTTTGAGAGACTTATGGCAAGTTCTGCAATTACATACAGTTCCCTCATCTTCAGTCTGATAAAGGCTTCATTATTTTCATTACTGTGTATCATTCTCACACACATCAGGAAAAAAAAAATAGATTAACTATAGCATTTCCAGTTTTCTTTTAGTATAAAAGCCCCTCTCAAACACAGAACCTTTCATTTTCCTACTTTTGGTTAGATGTATAGTTCCACTATAATAAAGCACTTGAAATCTTTTGTGAGCTGAGGGAATGAAAACCAGCTAGCAATAGCTTTGTTTAAATAGTTACTGACTTGAGAAGATACTTTAATAAAAATAAACATATATTGATATCATGTCCCCTCATTTGCTACTAGTATGCTAGTGTCCAGTTCCATGCAATTTTGTCATAATTGCTCATAATAAATGGACATGAAAACACCATATTTGAGAAATTACTTTGGTGGGGATGCAGACATTTTATGTATTTCTTTTTAATGTGGCTTTGCTTCCAAGCATATTTTCAAGAAAACCACAAATCACAGAAATGAAGTTTCAGGCAGCTAAGGCCTTGAGGTAGATGGATCACCTAAGGGGTGATAGATATGCTAAAACATCTGTGCTAGTACATTGAGGTAAATGAGTCACTCCCCCAACAAACAAACCATGTCCCTGATGAGTTCTCCTTTCTCCTGACTATAGCTCACCGATGAGCTGCGCTGTTGCACTGACTTCAGTTTGGGTCTGTTTGCATGGAACTTGAATGGATCAAGGAAAATGGAAGAGAGACAATCCAAGAGCTTTTAGGAATTTCCCCAGTCCCAGGTCACACTTCAGATACCTGGTTGTTGGAGTCCATCATTCCTTTGGTTGTCCTGGAGGGTCAGAGACCTGGGTGGGGGGGTCTGGGACCCCAGCCCAGAGCTCAGAGAGACACTGGCTTTGATTTCAGTCCATGGGAGAGGCTTCTTGCACTGCAGGAAGCATTGCAGGCCACAAGAGTGTGAAAAATAGTAGTTAGTATATCACAGGGTGAAAAAACAATGGGTTTGGATTTTTTGTATTGAAGTTAATGGAGGCAAGATGGAGAATTTGGGGCGTTGTCTCCTTCTTCTTCTTTCTTCTTCCCTCACTCCATTTCTGCAGTGATGTTGGCACAAAGTAGTTTGTGAGGATTGGATCAAAGTAAAGATGACCTGTTTAGTAATAGTGATAGACATTGGTAATAAATAGTAAATATCGAATACGTAGCAATTAGTATAAAAGATAACGACTGCCCAGTTTGGGAGGAGTCGTCAGATGTCCGAGCCGCGGCAAACATCTTGCAGGACACTGAGAAAATTATCAGATAAGAACTAATAAACACGAAGCATGCAACCTTGAAGACTCTGTCTTTTCCTGTGTTTGGCTCAGAGCTTTGCAGAGGGCAAAAAAGACTCTAAAACCACCTGAATGTGGGGAATTTAAACTCCTACAAGGAGCCCCCAAACAGCTGGTGTCTCTGGGTGAGCAGAAACAACTGACGTCCCTGAGTGGGCACCTGGTGAAATCCTTATTCCAGTGAAAAATACTCAAGTTAACCACTCACCATCTTCAGCTCAGAATGCCATCTTCTTGAAAAAAATGACCCTAGTGACTTTGATGCGATTTAGCATTTTGCTTTTTGTTTTTTTACTTACTTGGATATCAACTAACTGGACTTTAAGACTATTGTTTCCATTGGAGAACTGACAAGTGTGTGAAGTGGGGATTGTCAGACAGAACTATTGGCTAAACAGAAGCTTATGTTGTCATTTTTCATAACGTCATGTTGCTGAAAGTTTGCCTGGGTAATAAAGTTCAAGTACACTTCCCAACCTAACTTAACCTAACCTAACCTAACCTAACCTAACCTAACCTAACCTAACCTAACCTATAAAAATTTTCAGGCACAGAATTAGATAGTGTTCTACAAAGACCTCAGGGTCTTCTGAGGACTGGAAGCATAAGGAGGGCACTGTGGAAAGGCAGATGGGAACCTGGCAGCCAGGACTGTCCCACTGTTTCACATGGTACCAGGGCGGCTGAGGGGCAGCTGGGGCAATCCCAGTCCCAGGAAACTGGTGTCTTCCTAAGGACAGGAACCCATGAATAGCAAGAAGAATGGATTAGTCTTTTGTCTTCCTGCTTCCTCAAGTATATGCATTGGTTCTTTTAATCTCTTGTTGTGTGGTATGAGATAGAAAAATGAGAGTACTGAAACCTTTAGACAGTCTTGCACCAACATCACCTTACCCCCAGTCTAACCATCTAACTTTATCTGAAATCCTTATGAGGGAATGGGTCACTAGATCAGTAAGTGGTAAGATTATAGAGTGCATAGCTTTATCAGTTACAACGTGACCGACCTGCTGACTTACCAGAAAAAGGGGAATCCTTTGACTTTTCTCTGGGCTTGTTTCTACATGTGATTCCATTGGTGACTTTAGACAAATCACTATTTTTTGTCTAATTTTATGTGAAAATAAATCAATAAAAGGAAACCAAGATATGACCTGTGAGAATCCCAGATGTTTCAAATTCTTTAGTGGAATATGATATGTCAGTTTGAACTACTACTTATTAGCAAAAAGGGTATTAGGTCATGTATTTACAAAAGGCTTACCTGAGTAAGGTGAGGCTTGTGGAACATCACGCAAGTATTGATTTGAAGTTAGTTTTTTGTTTGTTTGATTTTATTATCCTAGACAGAAGTGGTCAGCTACAAGGTTTTATGTTTGGGAGTGTCATGTGTTGGCACAGTTTTGTTTCTAGTTATAAAGAAATGTGGAATGTATTTCCTGGTCAGGATGTGGGAATTGCTTTAGAAAGGACAGGGACCTATCAGAAGGTCAGTTGGAATATTGGCATCTGTTCTGACCACTGAAAATGTCAGTTGCGACTTTGGGCAGTACCATATAAAGACCCCTGACTTGCTGCAGGTCAGTCTTTTTCCCTTTGGCCAGAGAGAGACAGGTGACATCGAGCTGGGCCTGCTGCTTCCCCCCGCTCCTTTAGGGGGGATCTGGCCTGAGGCCTGGCCGGATTCCATCGGCTCCTGGGGGCAGGGGGAAGGAGAGGTTGCTGCTTTACAACAACTACTTTCACCAAACTTCCCCGGAGGAGGGAGGGATCTCTGCCGGGCCCCTGATAAGATCTATGGGCACCATTTAGGCTGAGACCGCCCTGACTTACACTGAGGGGTGGGCAAAAAAGGCATTTACGATCTTGTCTGTTTTGTTGTTTTTTGACAGGACTGCAGCGGGGCTGTGATCTGCAGGGCCCCGACAGCCAGTTCTGAAGTGGTCAGTGGAAAAGCATTGCACATTCCAAACTGGAGATGGAGATGAGACATCAAAATTCATAAGGTAAATTAACTTTAATATATATGAGAAAGTGAGTGACAATATGCAAGCAGTCATGCTATGCGTGATGAATTGCAGTCCACTCATATGCAGTGCTTGCAGTAATATCCATTTGCAGTGATATATAATTTTCTTTATTATTTAATCTCATAGCTCTTAATTAGCACATTGAATTTTATGGTTGTTTCAGGGCCTGTGGGGACATGACTAGAAATTGACTGTAAAATCCCTCCCCATGTGACATATGAAGCCTCAGTTCAGCAAGTTCAAAACTGAAATGCTCTCTGGCTTTACCTTGGATGAGTGGTTGTTACCACATCTTAGTTTTTAAAAGTGTTTTTAAAAGATTTTCACAGAGGGAGACTTTTAATTTTTTCATGTCAAATTGGCAGTGTTCTGTCTTCCTGAATACAGAACAGGTTCCCCCTGAGCTGCAGTGATGAGAGCCTCAAACAGCCTCTGAGGAAACTCCTCAAAAGGTTTTCTACCCTGAGTATTTCTCAGAGAAGAAAAGATTGAAATATTTCACAGGTAAGAGCATTTTTAGACACCAGTTTTGACCCAAAACTTGCTTCTGAATTAAATTAATGTTACAACTTGAAATTTCAATTATGAATTGGGATCTCTAATCTCAGTGAATATGACATTCATTACATTTAAACAGATCTGCTAATATGTTAGATGGCTTATCCTTTAGTCAGCTCCACGACACACAGTGGTGTTTTCCAATTTCTTTAATAATACTAAGGTCATTGCAAAATCAGATCAAAACAGATGAGATTATATTGACCAAAGTAGGTAGTTCATGATGTGATTAAAGAAAAAGGCAATGGATGTTCCAGACGACATATTAGGATAATGAAAATGTGTACAAGAGAAAGATAAAGAATATTAAATATTATTGAAGTATTTAAAGAAATAAAAATATCAGAAAATATTATCAGAAAATATTATTATGAAATTTTTCAGTATTATAAAAAATGCAGTTAGAAGGAAAGCAGTTGTAAAATGCAGAACTGCTGACTGAGTTTCTTGGAAAGCAATTATGAGGGCATAGCTGGAAAACTGGGATCTCTTTTGTTCCAGCTGGGAAAATATATTGAACCGTAAAAGCTGCAGATCTGTTAAAATAAAGGTTGGCAGCAACCTACTTCAGCTGAATACTCTAAACTGTGAAGAATAGGTGAGAACATAGGAATTGCTTCAACAAAGCTTTGGATTCTCTAAGGACTGAGAAATTGCTAGCAGGATGAAATGTGGCTGAGCAACATGATACTTCATTTTTAAGGCATACTTTCATAGCCCCATAGGAAAAGAGGACTGTAAGCCTTGCCTCAGTTTTGAGGATACCATCTAATTCTTCAGTTTCCTTACGTGTAATTGGAAATGCTGATGCTAAAAGAACATGAAGAGCTCTTGGAACAGGACTTGTTACAGGCTCCTGTGGTTGTACTGAGTATTGAGCAAGTGTGTTATCAGGACTCAAGGAATTAACAAGAACACTGAAACAGTACTTAAATCAGGGAGAGAGGATGGAAATATTTCATCAGAGATGAACAGGTTTTGTATCGCTTTTAGCACCTGACATTTTACAAACACAACTTTCCTATTTTCAGCTACCTTACAGACTGGAGCACCTAATTCATCTAGTCTTGTGTATCATGTTAATGAGTAATTTGACTTTAGCTTCCAGTACTTCCAGTACTTGAGTTGCAGAAAGAACTGAAGCAGCAAGTTTGACTTCAACTGTCTGTAAGAAAAATGAGCTAGCTTAAATTCTGTGTCATATTATTAGTGGAGAAAAGCAATATAGATGCAGCAAATAGTTTTTGTATATGCAGTTACTTTTAGAGGTGCTAGAGCTTGTTTTGCAGACGAGAAATCTAATTCCTAAGTGAGGGAATGGAGTCATGGCTTTGACAGACATGTAAAGTTTGGTCCACTTGACACACCTGAAGGATGCCATCCAGAGAGATCTAGACTGGCTTGAGGAGTGGGCCTGCAAGAATCTTAATGCAGTTTAACATGACTGCCATGGGTAACCCAAAATGCTATTGTATTTCACATCTCTCTGTGCCCAAATTTTTTCTGTCTCCTTTAGGCCAAACCCTGTGGCTGGAAACAGGGCCATGGGCTGCCTGGTTTTTTAAGTTGGAATATGGAAGCAGAGTGTTCATGGACTTGTGGTCTTTTGAGTCATGCAGAGTCTCTGTCTCTCTAGCATTTTGGTATACTTTCATGTCCCTTGCCTCATTTGTCTCTTTATTATTTATGTTTAAAGAGCTGAGGCAGCTTTGGGAATGACTGTGTGCTGCCACACCACAGTCACTCCAGTCTGACAACGAGGCCTGGCTGAAGTGTGAAAAGCACCGAGTCTGAGATGCTCTAGCAGACTCCTTTTGTCATGTCCTGATGTGAAGGTCAAGCCCCACTACAAGTTCTAGGCCCTTGCTCCAGAAAATACCAGTCAGAGCTCCAGGTGCTGGGGACATAAGAGAGCAAAGGGGGTAAGGGGAAGACTGAAACCACCTTCCCTTTGTCCTTTGAGCCATGTGCTCAGCTACAGAGTGCCATCTTGGAAGAGGGCAAATCCCACCGTTCTGGGTGTTTCACAATTCCTGTGGTGTTCCTTAAATACAGCCTTTTTTTACCCAGCAGTTATTTGTGATTATTTTGTTTGCCTGTTGCTGTTCATCTTGTATACTCTCACATTTTCACTTATATCTACTCATATTAATTTCTTACTGGTGGAAAGGCATTGGTTAAAACTACAGGGCAGAGCAGCTCATTCCAGAATGTTTCTTCTTAAGGTGTCTTAAACCAAGACACAAGATCAAGGTGCTGCACCTGCATCAGGACAATCCTGTGGGAGAATAGATTGTGAGAAATTAGAAATGGGAGTGCTGGCTGGCTAAGCCTCATCCCCAATGGGGTGAAGCTGTGTAAAACAGGTGACCTGTTAAAGGAAAAGGAGAACTGGAATGCTGAAGTGCATTGACCAATCACGAGAGGGTAAAGGGCACACAGGTGTTACACATAAGGCAAAAGGGTACAAAAGGTTGCACTGAGGATTAATTAAGTGTTGATGCTTGAAACCATCCATGGTGTCAGTCATGTATTGTTCATCACAATCCCTGATATCCACATAGGTTGAGGGATGAACAGATTGAGAGCAGCCCTACTGAGATGAGAAGCTGGCCTTATTCACTCCTGGCCCAGAAAGCCAAACATGTCCTGGGCTGCATCCAAAGCATCATGGACAGAAAGGGAGGGAGGGGATTCTGCCTCTCTGCTCAGTGAGGCCCCACCTGGAACACTCCATCCAGCTCTGGGATCCCACCACAGGAAGGACATAGACCTGCTGGCGTGAGTCTGAAACATGATTTCAAAGAGTTAAGATTTTAGCTAAGGGTTAGAAGCAATTTATATTGATCAAGATGTAAGTTAAATTAGTAAATGGTAGGTTAAGGATTATTAGATGCCCAAGCTAGAGCTAACTGTTATATTGTGAGCTTGTTTATAGAAAAAGTGGAGTAAGTGAACCATCATAAGAACAGATTGAAACCAGTAAGAACAATGGCCAGCACCTGGACTTGGTATCCATCAATCACGAAGCAGGGGACCTTGGATCGTGCCAGAAGGTCACAGAGACCTGATGAAGACTCTCCTGACTTCATCCTCTGAGACCACTGACCCAATTCAAGACCACCAACCCAATTCAAGAGAAGAACTGCGCATGCGTGAAGGACTGAGAGCCTCATTTTAATACAGAGCGGGGATGGGAGGTGCTGGGGTTATGCATATGTATTGTATGTAAGATCCTGGAGAATAAATAGAGAGCAAAGAGCCTTGTTCGGGGCAGCCATGCCTTTTGGAGATGACTTCCATTCCTCTGGCCAGTGAATAAACATACCACTTTCTAACTTTAATTAGTTAGAGGGTCTTTGTCCATTACTGTATTGGTTTTCAGCAACTCAAGTCCAGAGGAGGGAACCAAGTTGATCAGAAGGATGGACAGCCTCTCCTATGGGGAAAAAATGCTGAGAGAGTTGGAATTGTTCAGCCTGGAAAAAAGAAGGCTTCAAGGTGACCCAATTGTGACCCAGTTCCCTTACCTGAAGGGAACTTACAGGAATGGTGGGGCAAAATTATTTATGAGAGCATAGAGTGACAGGAATAGGGAGAATGTGATCAAATTGAAACAGAGTAGTTTTAGAAAAAAAAATTCTTTGCTGTGGGGGCACTGAAGCAGTGGCACAGGGTCCTGAGAGTCGGCGGATGTCCCATCCATGGAGGTGTGGAGGCCAGGATGGATAGGGCTCTGAGCCACCTCATTTGATCGGAAGTTTTCTTGCTGTTGGCAGGTGGGCGGGAACTAGGTGTTTTTCAGCGTCCTCCTTCAACCCAAAACATTTTAAGATTCTATGAAGATTCTGTGGTTAGGAAATAACTTTTTAAAATTTGTATTCAGCTGACAAAAAAAAAAAAAAACAAAAAACCCAAACCCAAAAAAGTGTCAGTAAAGTCAGAAATATTACAATATGGAGTTAGGCACACTGGAGTTTTTTGTTTTACTGTAATTTGTTTAGGTGTTTAATTCCAGCCGTTCCACAGCTCTGTGAATGCTAACTTTTAGTCAAAAAAAGGTCACTGTGGTTTGGAAAAAAAATGGGGAACCTTTTTCCAGTTGGGCTTCCAGATGCCAGTGGAAGGTAAAGGGAGTTTGTTCTTTCTGAATTAACTAATATATGTTTACTATACAGCTAAATCACATTGCAGAATGCATACAGCATTCATAGCATGAAATAAGAACACAGTTTCAGTGCTGAGCATCAGATGAAGGCACTGCTGCTGGTAATCAGAAAATGTGTTCTAGTGTGCCTTAAAATATGACTTTCAGACTGGGTTTCTTATAAATGCATTAATTAAAACATGGGATTTTTAAAATTAAGTGAGATGCTTTAACTCACCTTTTATGTTTCTAAATATAAAAAAGATGCATGAAGCTAATGCTTTTCATTTTCTTAACATGCTAGAGATGCTTAAATAATAGGGAGGATTGGAAAAGGTTATTTTGACAACTTCAGTGGGAATGTCTACTTGATGAAATATGGAAAGGAATCTCTAAAAGGGCTCTTTATGCCTTTATTAATCTTCTGCTACACAGACACTTCATCTCATGTTTATACACTTGCCATAAACAGGTTTGTGACTTTGACTCTGGATTTGAAATTAGAAAATGTGCTTGTAGGCAAATAATCCCAATTTATTGACTCTTGAGAACTTTCTTAGGTATTGATTTAAATTTAAATAGCCTTTCTGCATTTTTTTTTCTTATGATTTCTCAACATTCCAAATTCCACATATCTTTTAAGGATAGCATCCTTCCAGCCACATGTTATGTAACTGGGGTACTTTGAATTCCTTCACTGTTGTGGTTTTTGTGGGGAACCTAATGTGCAAATTCAGCTCTTCTTAATTTCTGGAAAGGAAAGTAGTAGTCAAGTAATGTATAGAAATTTTGTTTTATTCTACCTGGTGTGCAGCCAACCCAACCACAGGTATTGACTTTGACTATTTTACTTACTTTAAGTAAAGGAGTAAAATTAAGTAAAAATCCATTTACAATAAGTAAACCAAAGAACCCTGATCATTCAAATAGATGTGCAGTGTGTTGCCACACAATTATATTCTCCATTACAAGATTGCAGTCCAAGGACAGATAGGAGGGGAGGTCCATCAGTATTAGGAAGAATAATAAACAAACCAAAAGCATGTTTTAGTGTTAAATCTTTGCTGTTGTCTCTGAGTACGGGCAGAGCCTTGACAACTTTTCTGTGAGGCAAGAATAAGTCTACCATTTTTGCCATTTCACACAGTGCTAGTGCTAATTAACGTACCTTTTTTTCTCAGTCAGTTAATATGGTCTTTAACAAGCTATGGACAAAATTTTGATTTCACCAAAACAATTGGGTTCTGCTCTTCCTGGAACAGCATTTACTGTATGGTTTAACATTTTTTGATTGGGCACTTCTAAATGTCTGTGGCCTATGAAACATGTAGTTTTAGATTCCTGGTTTTAGGTTATGGTGGTTGTGACTTAATTTTTTTTTTGTTTGTTTTGTGTTTTTTGTTTGTTTTTGGGGGTTTTTTGTTTTTGGGTTTTTTTTGGGGGGGGGGTTGTTTTTTTTTTTTTTTTTTGGTTTTTTTAATGGTGAACATTATAGTTTTACAAAAGTGAAGCAATTTGCAGTGTCAAAGCTAGAAAAAGGGTGTGTCTTTAGGTTTGCAGTTTTCCTAAACAATGTTAATCTCCAAAGACATGGATGAAAATAACTTGCATAACTAGAAACACCTACTTAGATACCTACATTTTCTGTCTCTTCTTTCCCTCTGTGCAGTTCTCCAAGGTGTGTTTGTCCATTCCTTATTTAGGCTTACTGTTGCAAAGTATTGTGCGGACTTAGCCAAGGTAATTCATTAAAATGTGGAAGAAGAGACGCAGTGACAAGCAGTAGTGACAGCGGGTTCCTCTCCATGACAATATGTTCTTGACAGCTCTTTATTTATATGAAGAATACATATGAAAAGGTGAAATAGCTTCTAGATATCTTTCAGTTGCAAAGGCCAAACATTCCTGAGTTCTGAAGACTTGTGGGTATCACAATTATATTGTCTGATTGTAATGTTATCTCATAAAGAGAAATATCCTCACATTTCCTTTGTCTTAGTAAGTCTTGTGTAGACCTTTGTCAGGAGGTTAAGTCTTTTTGGTTGAAATTGATTTCTCAGTTAGCCAAATAGAAAAGAAGGAGCAGAAATTAAGGGAACATAAATCATGTCTTGGAGGGAGGCAGTTTTTTTGCCAGAGTTTAGATCAATTTATCTGAACACTTCGATATTTTTCAGGTTCATCTTGGCTGGAGTAGAGTAAAAGAAATATTTTTGTTTTCTGCTATAGAAAAATTTTGAGTGACCTAGAGAAAGCATTCTCAGTGCACATTTGTGTTTCCACTGTTCCCTGCTATCTCTCTTTCTATTTCTCAGCACTGGGACATTAAGTACAATGCTGACAAAGGTCAATCTCCTTGTTCTTTGTGCAAAAAGGAGTATTTTGTCCTGTTACATTGTGTGGAGATGCCCACTCAAGATGGTTGGTGATTGTGAAGACATGGCTCTGCATCTAAGGAAATCTTCAGATTAGATTGCACTGAAGCTCTGGGCAAGTGGCAGGGAAGAAACTGCTTCTTAGTATCTAATTTTGTCCCTTTGAGAGCATAGCCTTGCAAAAGGGCAAGGTTGTTCATGTTGGGAGGAGTGTACAGTATCAAACCATATTAATAGGGAGGATAGTCCTATTCTGGAACCACCTAGTGGGCTCACATGGCAAGATTTTAATTGTGAGGCGGGAGCTACAGGAGTGGCTTCTGTGCCAAGCTTCTAGAAGCTTCACCCTTGTCAGATAGAGCCAGTGTCAGCCAGCTCCAAGAAGGACATTCCACTGGTCAAGGTAGAGCCTATCAGTGAGAGAGACATCTCTGAGAGCAGAAGCATCTTCTGGGATAACCTGTTGAAGATGGGGGAAAACTGCTGTGCAAAACAGCCTGCAGAGAAGTGAGAGGATGTGGGAAAAACAGACCTATTTATACCAAGGCCAGTCAAGAAGGAGAGAGAGGAGATGCTCCAGGCACTGGACCAGAGATTCCCCTGCAGCCCTGGAGAAGACCATGGTGAGGCAGGATGTTTCCCCTTAACCCATGAAGGTCCAAGGTGGAGCAGATCCATCTGCAGCCCATGGAGGATCCCTTTCTGGAGCAAATGATTATGTGAAGGAGGCTGTGACCATGTGGAGATCGCACACTGGAGCAGGCTCCTGGCAGAACCTGTGGCCCTGTGGAGAGAGGAGCCCATGCTGGGGCAATTTAATTGGCAGGATTTGTGACCCCCATGGAGAGTCCATGCTGGAGCGGGGTGTTCCTGAGGGATGAACCATGTGGAAGATACCCATGCTGTATCAGACCATGAAGAACTGCAGCCCCTGGTAAGGACCAACTTAGGAAAAGCTTGTGAAAGACTATTTCCTATGGGAAGGACCATGCACTTCATCAGGAGAAGAATGTGAGGATTCCCACCTCTGAGGACAAAGGAACCTTAACATGTGATGAATTGACTATAGCTACCGTTCCCTGCAGCCCTGCATCACTGTGGAGGTAGGAGAGAAAGAATCTGTAGGTAAAGTTTTTTTCAGAAAAAAGGAAGAGAGGGCGAGAGGATGTTTTAAGATTTGGGTTTATTTCCTGTTATTCCACTGAAATAATTTCCATGAGTTAAGTATGTTTTGCATGTGACAGTGAGGATAAGGGTAATTGGTAAGGGATCTCTCTGTTTCCCTAACTTGACCTTCTTTCCTTGTATTTTCACTCCCCTGTGCAGCTGAGAAGGAGAGGATCAATAGAGAGAGTTTAGTGGGCACTTAGGACCTATCCAGGGTCCACACCACACCTTCCCATACTGTCATAGATGGAGGGAGATAATTTTTCTGATCCAAATCTTAATTTATTAAAAAAAAAAAAAAAAGTAAAAAGTATAGGGGGAAGAACTAGAAACTGTCAAAGTTTGCAATGGTTTAAGGTCTGTCTGATTTCCTAGCCATTTCATAAATGAAAGTGATTTTTTTTCTTCCTGCTGGAAGCCTGGTATAACTGAAGTATTTATTTGCTTTAAACACTGTCACTAAGGTCATTATCGTGTGACCTATTTGTTATCTAGTGAAAAGAAAATCCATTTTTTCTCTGCCTCTCCTGCTCTTTCCAAGATACCATTTCTATCCTTTAATAAATACATAAATACTGACCTCTGGGTTCTCTTAGAGATGTAGCTGGAGCACTTACCTATGGTACTTGCACTGATTCTTCAAGGAGTATTGTGGGACCTTACTCATCAGACCTAGCTAGCTCAGCTAGTCCAGAGCCATCCCAGCTATCTTTTGACCCAGTGGTATCTAGCAGAAGCAGAAACCCAGGAGGTATGAACAGTGAGATTTCTTGGGCCTTGATTCTTTGACCCTTTTTTGACTTTAAGCTACTGGAAAGCCAATAAGATCCAATGACTTGGAAAGGCTTCTTTCTGGCTCTTTTCATACGCAGAGATTGTAGCAGTGATTGATACCTCTCTTGCTCCTTGCTGCACCCCTCTGCCCTCTAGGAAATCAGGGTTTGCTTGAATAAGCCCGTGTGGAAGCAGCATCAAATTTTCCCTTTCTGCAGAGAAGCAAAAGCTCTGTACTTTATGCCTGTCTCCCAGCTGCAACTGTGTGAGATCAGCAGTGATAGAAAATAAAATAAATAAATTAGAAAACCCACCCTAATCTAATAGAGTTTAACTCTGTTTTTGGAGAAGACATCTCGAGGCGGCAGCTCAGCATTGCTCCAGGGACATAATTACCTGAATTTCATTGAGAGGAGGTCTAGAAAGAAAACTTGTGAATGAATGATTGCTTCCATTTCAGGATGTGACAGCAATCTTGACTGGCTTCTGTGAAGATCCAAATTCTCCTTAATTCTGCAGAATATTAGACAGCAGAACATTCTTCAAATCTGACCCTTTTTCATAGCAGCTTTTCCTGGTTTTAAAACCGTTTCTGCTGCATTGCCGAATCTTGCTCTGTACCCTCCATATTTGAAACATCTATCCATTTTGTCAGTTCTCATGATCATATAAAAGCAGGAGTGTTTGACAACTTAAAGAGGTTAATAAAAAAACATTTTCAATGTACAGCAGTTTTTCCAAGTGATATCTTTTAATGACATCTCCTTGATGTTAATCTTTCTGAGATTGGCTGATTTTCTAAAATACAATCGTGCTTCCAATAAAGCGGATATATATTGCTCTGTGAAACTGATGTTAATGCAATGAAGCGGGTATGAGCATCTGGATATTCTGCAGGTTGCAGCTTTTCGGTATCAGGTAGCTAATGTCTGTCATTAGGAAGGGAAAATAAGAGAAATTTTCTGAGAGGGGAAAAAAAAAGGCAGGAAGGAGACAGAAGCGCTCTCATTAAAATCCCAAACTAACAAAACTTGACATAGTTTTTTTGAGGTTTTTGTTCAGGATATATCTCCTACTTAGCAGAATGTGCCCATGTTTGAGATTCCTGGATGTTGCCATAATATATGTGCCTATAAATTTTCAATGGGTCCAGCGAGAGTGGCACCACTCTTTTGGAAAATGAGACCTGGCACCTAGATTCCCCCTTACACACTGGTTTTAGTGGTGAGAGGTACTTCTGATTTTGGGCGTGGAGGATCACAAGTGTCTTGAGCATGATGAAATCCTGTTCCTTCTCCTGTTTTGTGTTGATTCGTCATAAATGGTGGTGTAGGATGCTATCTTGCCTAGCACCCAGAGCCCCAAAACCTCAGACCTACCTTTCTTCCACCTTTTTGTGGACAAGTCCTGTCCAGTCAGGCATAAAACCTTGTTGTAAGAGAGTGAGAAAAGGGATGGTGGGTTAACCTTACAGAAGAAATTCAAGAGTAATGTGAAATTTCCATTAAAGTCTCCAAACAGTAACAAAATGTAATAAGAAGCAAATGAAAAACCTTGAATTCATATTGATAACATATTAAAGCCTTGCTTCCCCTCCCTTCTCCTCCCCCTCCTCTATTACACAGAGGAAACTAAATTATTGGGAGTTAATTAGGCTGAGTGCTGCATGGGGACAGCAGTGAAAAAGCTCCCATCCCCCAAATGCTGCTGAACTAGGAAATACAATTTATTTATGAGTGTTTCATCTGTTCAGTGAAGCTAGGGAGGCTAGCAAAAGTTTCAGAATAAAGATTAATTTTTTTTTCTGGAGTTGTGAGAGGTGTAGAAATATTTTCATTAAAGGACGACAAGATTTGAAGATAATACTTACTGTTTGACATCATGCTTACCTGTGGACACTTAAGTGTCTTCTGAAACAACTGAAGTTAAAAAAAGGATAAGGAGGCCCAGAACTAAACCCTTCTGAAACAACTAAAGTTAAAAAAAGGATAAGGAGGCCCAGAACTAAACCCTATGCTTTTAATATGTAGCTGTGAAAATACCAAAGTCCAGAAACTGAATCTTGAATCCAGTCGGTAGTGAATATGCTCTGTTTCTGTTATTCTGCTGACATCATCTCTGGAGCCAGGAATCAGGCAAGCACTAGCCAATACAATGTGCAGAGTTGGGCCCTGTAGGATTGTGGTCCTAACTGGAGCATGAGCTAAGATGCAGTCAGCTGGAAAATCTCAGGATTGAGGAAACAATTCCAATTTGTTGTGCCAGATGTACACTTTGGAATTTCAGTTCTTTCTGTCTGTTGCCTAACTCGTTAGGGTATTTATCCAGCAAACAAACACTTTTTGTTCTGCTCCCAGTTTCAGGGATAAATCTGTATTTTTAATTCATATAAAATATTGTGAGGGTTTCATTGTGGCTGTAATGGTATAATAGTGTATTTCATCAGTGTTTCCAGCTTTAAGCTGAATCAAGAATTGTGCCACATGATGAATAAATTATCATGTGCTTTTCTCATAATTTTCATGTTTCATCAGGTTGAAAAATCAGACTGCTTCTGCAGTTCACTGAATTAACCTTTTATATACCACAAGACACTATATAGAGCAAAAAAAAATTGCCTTTTTTTGGATGCATTTCTGTAGTAACACCACGTTTAAATTGTCCTTCTTATTGCTTTTGGTAATACTGCAGTGTATTTTTAGCACTGTCTCCTGGAGCTCATTTAACAAAACTCCTTATGCCCAAAAGATGGGAGACAAACCATCAGACTGTTGCAGTAAGTGCTAGATGCACAAGGGGATTAAAGTACATTATAACTAATGCACAACAAACTGTATAACACTGATTTTCTGAAACAGAAAACTTATTTAAGAGGTGCAAGTAAGAAACAGGTGAATGAAGCATAAACCTGTTCTTATTCAGAAAGCATTGAGCACAACTAATTCTGACATAGGAGTCTTTCTCTCATAGTCTTTCAGAAATGGTTTGTCTTGCAGAAGAAAATGAAAGACATAATGTAAGTGGCTTCAGAAAAAAAATGAGACCAAATGACACACAGAAATTCACTGCTGCTTTTGAGTCGTTGAAAACTGATACAGTCATGAACAAAGACTCACTAACCCTTTAAAATTAGAAAGTGGTATGTTTATTCACCAACGGGTGTCATGGAGTCATCTCCAAAAGGCGTGGCCGCCCCGAACAAAGTTCTTTGCTCTCTATTTATTCTCCAGGATCTTACATACAATACATATGCATAACCCCAGCACCTCCCATCCCCACTCTCTATTAAAATGAGGCTATCAGTCCTTCATGCGTGCGCAGTTCTTCTCTTGAATTGGGTCGGTGGTCTCGAATTGGGTCAGTGGTCTCAAAGGATGAAGTCAGGAGAGTCTTCATCAGGTCTCTGTGACCCTCTGGCACTGTCCAAGGTCCCCTGCTTCGTGGTTGATGGATACCAAGTCCAGGTGCTGGCCATTGTTCTTTGTGGTTTCAATCTGTTCTTATCATGGTTCACTTACTTCACTTTTTCTATAAACAAGCTCATAATATAACAGTTAGCTCTAGCTTGGGCATCTAATAATCCTTAACCTACCATTTACTAATCTAATTTACATCTTGTTCAATATAAATTGCTTCTAACCCTTAGCTAAAATCTTAACTCTTTAAATATGATTCATTCCCCCACTCCTTCTTCAAAGTTAGTTAATTCTTTTGCTAATATATAAATTCTTCTTCATCTAGCAAAATTGTGCAGTAAGAGTCCTTTAAAACTGTAATATATGCTCTTAATATTAAAGTTAAAGCTGCTAGTCACTTCAGCATTCTCCAATTACAAACAAGTATTATAGCAAACAAAATCAAACTTATACCAACTAAAATGAACAAAACAATAATCAAATAAACCAAGGTATTGAGCAAACCAGTTGCAGCTGGTGACCACCCAGAAAACATATCCCACCAATGATGGGATGGGCCTTCTTCTAACTTTTAAATACTCTCTGTATAGTCTCTGTGTCATGATGCGTTGTAATCAAAGTTCTCTTTCTTTCTAATTTTTTTTCACAATAATTTTGCAACTAAAGTTAAGTTCATCTCTATAGGCACAGGCAATATTTCTTGAACAGTAGTCAAGTTTGCCTTTATATGTTGGTGGGGTACAACATGTGCCTAATAGAAAAAATCACATTCTTCAATTTTGACAAAGTTACAAATGTACAAGTTAAATTAAATTTCCCCAACTTTCCTACAGAGTTGCATTTGTAACCTTTAAGCATCTGAATCGGAGGCTTATGGGAGACAAAATCATAAGCTTTCCCTTGGCACTTATATTTACCAGTCACATTCTAAATGCAGTGGTGCTGCATTAGCTGTGGCTATAGTGATGGTCATAAATGCCACAACTCTCCAGGCTATGCCTACTTGATTATCTATTAAAATTACAAACTTTCCTATTTTTCAAAGAGTTGTGCATTAACAACCTCAAATGCATACCTTAAGTCTGTGTAGATATTAATTTTCTTTCCTTTTGCCAACTCTAAAGCCTGAGTCAAGAGAGTTATTTCAGCCTTCTGTGCTGAGGTGTTGGTTGGTAATGGTCCAGACTCTGTTATCTCTCTGCTTGTGGTAACAACATACCCAGCACGCCTTCTTTCACTGATGACACAGCTGCTTCCATCGGTGGACCAGGTCACGGTATTCTCAAGCAGGGTATCCTTCAGATCTGAGCAACTGGAGGAGGGGGCTTCGACGGCCTCCAGGCACTCATGGATCACTGGTTCTCCCATACTCATGCTGAGGAAGGAAGCTGGATTCACAATGTTAGTTACCACAATCTCAACATCATCTCGTTCTACCATTATGGCTTGGTACTTCAGGAATCTTTGTGGGGAGAGCCAATGTCCCCCTTTCACTTTCAGGACTGCAGACACTGTGTGGAATACTAGCACGGTCATCTTCTGGCCTAGGCTGAACTTCCGTGCTTCTTGGATGTTCACTGCCCCTGCTGCAATGGCTCTGAGGCACTCCGGCCATCCCTTAGCTGCTGCATGCGGCTGCTTGCAATATGGGCCCAGGTTTTGTGCTAGTATTCCCAAGGCAATCTCCTGCTTCTTGCACGGAAACAAAAAGAATGGTTTACTCACGTCTGGAAGTCCCAGGGCTGGAACTGACATGAGGGCTTTCTTTAGCTGGTCAAAGGCTCGTGTTGTTTCTTTTGGATATCCCTGCTCCCTTCCGTGATCAAGGCATACAGAGGTTTAACAAACAACCCATCATTATAAATCCACAGTCTGCACCACCCTGTCATGCCTAGAAAAGTTCTCAGTTCTTTTACTGTCTGGAGTTTTGGGGTCTGGCATATTGCTTCCTTGTGATCCTGTCACCTTAGGGTTCTTGGTCCAGTACTAACCTCACAGCCCAAATAAATAAGTGTTTGCTTCACCATCTGGGCTTTCTTCTGGGATATGCGATACCCCTGTAGGCCCAAAAAGTTTAGGAGGCTTACCATCCACTCCAGACATGCCTCTTGAGTTTTGGTAGCTATCAGGAGGTCATCCACATACTGTAACAGCTGTCCTTCTCCTGATGGAGCTTCCCAGGATTCCAGATCTTTTGCTAGTTGTTCTTCAAACAAAGTGGGCAATCTTTTTGAACTCCTTCAGAAGCACTGTCCATGTGAGATGAGTTTTTTATTCAAATGTAAAAATTTTCTGTCTGGCTTCATGGAGAAGAAGGCAAAAGAAAGCATCCTTTAAATCTAAAACAATAAACCATGTTAGTTCAGGTGTTAAACAAGTTAACAAAGTGTAAGGGTTGGGAACCACTGGGTATAAATCCTCAGTTATCCTATTAACAGCTATGATTCATCAGGCTTTTTAACAGATAAAAAAAAAAATCATTCACTAGGCTAATCCCTTAACTATTCTTCAGGGGGTATTGCTTAACTCTAACTCGTTGTTTTCTTTTTTTTAAACTTAACTTGCACTGGGGGTGCATTCTTTGCTCTCCTGGTATGTTAGAAGCTCAAACCCCAGAAAATACCTGATCTATTATTTTCCTGTAAATCTCACCTTCACTTTTAACTTTAGCCTCATTAGTTATCTACATCAAACTTAACAATTCCACATATTGTTGGTCCTCAACCTCTAAAGTAATCTTTCCATTTTTAAATATAATTTTTTTTTTGCCTCTAATAGTTCCAATAGAACCCTACCCAAAAGTGCAGATGGAGTCATTGGGCATATATAAAAACCAGTGAATTCTCCATTGTTTCCCAAGTTTATATTTCAATGGCCTATAAAAATAGGCCTTTTCAGATTGGCCAGTTACCCCTTTTACCATAACATAATAATCTGTTATTGGTATTAAAGCTTTATTTAACACTAAATACGTTGCCCCTGTGTCTGTCAAAAACTTAATTTCTTTTTCTTTCTTCCCTAGTTTCATTATAACTAGAGAGTCTCCTAGGAGGGTAAGATCCTCTGGTCCGTCTCAGTTTTCCTTAACATGAGCAACCACTGTCTCCCTGTTGTGATGTTCTCTTCTTTGGTTTGTTTCTGAGTCCGGGGTGCTGTAGGAACCTTTGGAGAGGGCTCCTCTTCCTCACTGTCACTGTGGGCAGTGGGAGAGATTTAGGAGTTAGAGCTGGAGATGGAGTTGAAATAGAAATTGTTTTACTAAATGTGTTTATATCCTTGGGTCTAATTCAGCTCGATCAAGGAGCTGTTGTTTACACTGGGCACATTCTCTGTACCGGTTAGCAGAAGAACAATAGTAACATCCTGCACAAATTTTACACTGCAAAAGCACCCAGGCACAGTGACAATTTCTAGATGCACCAGAAGGTGTAGGAAAATTCCCAAAAATATAAACTATTCCATTCACATCTTAACTTTCTAAATTCTCCATGGCTTGTTGCTCCCAATCCAGAGCCACTACTCTCCCAACAGACATCTGATAGAAACTTTCTAAATATATTCTCTCATTTTCTCTGTCTATCCACCAGTTTGCTGAATTCAAAAATTCCTACAAGTCAAGCCCAAACCACTTAGGTAAAGGAATTCCTTTTATTCATCTGGCCAGACTGAGTTCTCAGACCGAAGTTACTCTCATTTTAATTCCAACAATCTACAAACACAGTCCTCATATCTAAAATCACAACTAAGCTCTTGTTTTTATTCCTTCTTGCCAAACTGGTTCTGTCCTTTGTCTGTCCTCTATCTACTTCAAAAACATTCACACCTCAGCTCTCAGAGGCTAATCAGCTGTTTCACTCGGCATGTGCTGCACTTATAACTTTTAATACAAGATGGATGTTGCCTCAAAAATACAGTTACAGTCAGCACCCTCCCGGTAACCAAAACACACACACCACAGTCACAGTCACAGCAGGGAGGGGGCTTTAATGGTTTTCATACACCCTACTCGCTTCGTTTCTCCCCAGCCGTTTCAGTTGCCTGAAAATGGAACCGCAGGTCCAAACTCAATCACTTTGTGCTGGTAGCACGTCTCAACAAACTCACTCATAATCGTTCTCACAGTCAGGACACATTCACACAGTGTAACAACCACAAATCAGGATTTGCCCTTAAAATTGCTAGCCCCAGATTGCTAGCAAACTGAGCCCTCTACAGCACAACAAATGGCAAAATCCTTTTTAACAACCACAAAACAGGATTTGCCCTTGCAATTGCTAGACCCAGAGTCTAGCAAACTGACCCCTCTATGGCACAGCAAATGGCAAAATCCCCTTCTACCAGCAACCACAGCCCAAGCCCTCCACAGCCCGGTACAATCAGGACACATTAATAGCCACAAACCAGGATTTGCCCTCACAATTGCTATCCCTGGAGTCTAGGAAACTGAGCCCTCTACGGCACAGCAAATGGCAAAATCCCCTTCTGCCAGCAACAACAATCTGAGCCCTCCACGGCCTGGTACAACAGCTTAACCGCTTTCTCTGCTGGCAACCAAGTACAACTGCCCAGATACCAATCGAGCCTGCAAGCACACTACAGAGGCACAAGTTGTGCATGGGACATCTCCCACGACTTACCAATAGCCTTTCCTGACCATGCGTATGCCTTACAGGTCACGGTTCAAACTGTTTCAATTTTTTCTAAACATACCTTCTTGTCTGGAGTTTTAGTACTCAGGAGTTCTTGTCTGCTGCTGGATGAACAGGTCAGGCAGTGGAGCCCACTCTTCCAGGAATATCCTGGGGGTGCCCTGAGGGGATCCTTCACCCAAGCTGGTATCACAGGCAAGCAGAACCTTCTCCTGGCTGGCTCACCCATTGAGTCATTGAAAACCAATATAGTCACGGACAAAGACCCTCTAACTAGTTAAAGTTAGAAAGTGGTATGTTTATTCACTGGTGGGTGGCATGGGAGTCATCTCCAAAAGGCGTGGTCACCCCGAACAAAGTTCTTTGCTCTCTATTTATTCTCCAGGATCTTACATACAATACATATGCATAACACCAGCACCTCCCATCCCCACTCTCTGTTAAAATGAGGCTATCAGTCCTTCACGCATGCGCAGTTCTTCTCTTGAATTGGGTCGGTGGGCTCAGAGGATGAAGTCAGGAGAGTCTTCATCAGGTCTCTGTGACCCTCTGGCATGATCCAAGGCCCCCTGCTTCGTGGTTGATGGATACCAAGTCTGGGTGCTGGCCATTGTTCTTAGTGGTTTCAATCTGTTCTTATGACGGTTCACTTACTCCCCTTTTTCTATAAACAAGCTCATAATATAACAGTTAGCTCTAGCTTGGGCATCTAATAATCCTTAACCTACCATTTATTAATCTAACTTACATCTTGTTCAATATAAATTGCTTCTAACCCTTAGCTAAAATCTTAACTCTTTAAAATTATGTTTCACTTTATGCCCATTTCTTCAAAAACATCTTGGCAAAACCAAACAAATTCTGCCTCCCCAACCCCAAAAAATCAACCAACCAAAAACACACATCAAAAAACTTATGTCTGGTACCAAATAATTTTACTTTACTTCATCTTATGAGAAATACATTTTACAGTATAATTTCAGATAACTAAATTAGGTTTCTGCATAATACACAAAACAGGTGTTCCTGTCTTTGCAGAAAGCTAAAATGGTCCATCATTTGAGTAGCCAGGATAAAAATTTTCCAAGGGCACCGATGAACCTCGCCTAAATAAATGTATTTACTATTATATTTTATTGAATAAAATGTGTATTTATAGGTATGAATATATGATTAAAAAAAAAAGGATTTATAGCTATTTTCATATCCCTGGGGAGGCTGCAAAAAATATTCCTCAGCAAACCACAAAGTAGTATTGCTGAAAAAGAAGTCAACTGATACTCATATGAGGATAATGTTGCCAATTCCAACCATTTGATTAAAAGTAAAAATAAATTGTTTCATCTGTAGCTCATAAAGATTGTTCTCTTACTGATCTCAATTCTTTGGTTGTTAGCTACATCAGTTCCCTTTCTCTTTCTGCTTTCAGCACTGGTGTACTCCTTTTCTTCCTCTCCGATACCAAAATATTCTTTTTGTGCAGGTGGCTCCAAACCATCTCTTATAATACATTACATTTCTTCTTCCCTCTTTCTTGCTGTCTGACTAAGAAAGGGTATGAATGGCCTGGGGTAACAAAGTCGATTAGCCAGCAGACATATTAAACAGAATTTCACTGGTATTAAAATTATACTCTGCTTCAATGTATAAATTAGGGCCTTCTTAGGGTATGAATATATATAAATTTCATAGCTCTCAGACTTCAACATCTATCAGATTTTCTTAAAAGATTTGAAAAACATATTCAAAACTTTTTGAGGACAAGTGCAGTCAGTGATAATCAATATGGTGGCTATGAAAACAAAGCTCATGGAAGGAAAGCTGCACATCTTCAATGTACTATGTGAGGAAAGTATTGATCAATAGATTGTGCTGTATGGTGTATAGCTGTAGTCCAGATTAGTTGATGAACCTGTTTGGTCTGTGGGAGTCTTTTTGATCCAGTCTAAATCCAAGTCATTAGCTTCTATCTGAGTTTGCTGACTGGAGTCTAAACTTACTGTCATTTTCTTCCTAATAAAAATATTGTACCTTATTCTAGCTTTGTAAAATCACTGTATATGCTACTTCATCTATGTTTTCTGACTCCTAGTTTTAGTTTTGTTTGGGAATTGTTTCCTTTCTAAAAAGTCATAGCTCTGAAATTTTATTTAACTCTGGTGATCTGAGTGCATTATTTTTATAGTTGTTGACATATTGACAAGGTAGAAATAATATAATTAAAATATTAAGACATCTGTGGAATTCCTTTAAAAACATTATGGCTCTTTCAGTCAACATGAAACCCAGTGCAGAGATTGGCAGTTTGAAACCACAGAAGACAAAACTGAGGCCTGAAATCTCTACATTATAGTCTGCCAGTCAAATCAGCAGAAGGTATTGCTCCACGAGATAAAATATGCAGTCTTAGATTTCCTTTCAAACTCACAAGACCCTGATCACTCTCTAACTGTAGTGAGAAATAGAGTCTGTGCAGGAATCCTTGTAACTGAGATAATGAAAAAAATCTCTACTCTTTTTATGTCTCGAAGCCTTTTCTTTGAAGTAAATGAGTGTCTTTTTCTTTTTTTAACTTAAGAATTGTTATTTTGTTGTTCATCTAACCAAGTTACAAATAATTATAAACACCACTAATTTAGAACTGAACTTGTTAAGTGCAAGTTTCCAATAGTTTTACATGAATGCCCAATATTTTGTTTGCCATTCACTTTTTTCATCTCGTCGATTTTACTGCATCAAAGAAGATTAAGTAAAATACTTAGTAATTCCTCAGAAATAGTAAGGGCTTTTATTACTTTAAGCTGTTTCTCTTATCTGATGTGAAAAGTGGAATATGAAAACAAGTTTTGTTTAAGCAACTTGAAGTAGTAGCACGGGTCATAGGCACAAATTAGTGAAAATTATGTATGCATGTTTTGTGGTTTCATCTTCCACTGGAAATAACATTGTGCACTAAAATAATTTAGCTTGAAGTGTGTATTTTCTGCTGGACTAGAGTTCAGGGATCTCTCAATCTTTGCTGTAGAACAGGCTCTGTAGTTTTTATCTCCACAAATGAAATAGTGTCTTCAGTACTATTTGAGCAGGTCTTTGGGTTTTTTTTTGTTTTTCCCCAAGAAAATATTTCACCTTGGTAGCGGCAAAACATATGATTCATACAGAAATGATTGAAACATTTATGTTTATTTTGAATTGTTTACTCTTCCCCTCTTTCACCTTTTGTGTGTGTGTCTTTTTTTTCCCCTGGAAATAGTGTTCCAAGAAATTCATCTACATTTCAGAAAAGCATCTGCTTCCCCTCAAATCCTGAAATTCAGCAAATTCAGTAAAAAATGCAGTAAAGTTGTGGTATTTCTTTATGAAACCAGACGACTGCCGATGGCAAAGGGAAAGAGTCTGCTTTCTCACTGGGGGAACATTGGCTTTATTCTGGAGTCCTGCCCTGCTGGCTGGAGCTCTTTCCTGGTGGCTTGCCGGTGCCTGAGAGAGTGAGCCCCCTTGTCCGGCGGCATTTTCCCAGGGGGCAGGGCCCAGAGGCAGGGACAAGGTGGGAGAGGAACAGAGCTGGGTTACATTCCAGTGTGGGGGATGGGCGCAGCGGAGCAGGGACAAACCACGTGATACAGTTAAAGGGGAACAGGGAAAAAACATTACAAATACGATGAAACACAAAATAAACCCAATTAATGCATTACAACAAAAATAAATTACCTGCCTCTATGCAAAACTGAATAAGGTAAGAATCCGGGCAAGAGTCCATGAGGGTTTCTGTGATAATGTCTTCTTTCAGTCTAATACTTTCAGTTTCATTTAGTGACTATTGAATCCAGTAATTTGAGTCAGTAGATCTCATTAGCAGTCTTTGATAATCCTTTGATGGCAGACCTGTACTGGCAGTAATTAATATGGGCAACCTGAGGTTTCCAATGACAGACAAATCATATTCAGGTACACTTAGAAGGTAAATGGTGACACTTATGGGGAGGGGAATTTCTTAACATTCGTGTGTTTTTCAGAGCATTTTTTCTGAAGAAGCTGCTCTTTTTCAGCTCCGAAAAAAATATTTAGAAATTTGGTTCCAAACTTAGAAATATTTCCAGTTTTGTTAGGTGTTAGATACCATAATTGCAATATTTTTTATAGCTATGCAGCTCTCAAAGATGAAGTAAAACCATGAATAAGGATGAAAATAGTATCAGACATATTCATACGAGTTGGTTAAAAAAATTGTATAAATACTGTTTTTATTTTTCTCAATATGCTGTGTCTAGCAATATATTCATGTGACTTTTTACTAAGAATTTGATGAAATCTTCTTAAGTTGAAAAATATTCTTAATTTACTAAAAAAAGGACATTGTTAAAGAAATTTGTTTACTTGAGTTATAGAGCTGATCTCAGAATCTTACAGAGCAAGCTATTGCAGGGACAAGGATGACAGCATAAAAAGGATGGCATAAACCACCAGTGTCAAACTGCACACTGACCTTCTCTGCATAGGAAATTGGTGCCTTGAATCTTTTAATTTTCTTATCACACTTTTCTACTCTTGTTTCACCCACAGTATTATCTCAGAAACACGTCCCCCTCCCGAGGTGCTAAATATCTCCACAGTTCTCTAAGGACAGCAGGAGAAGCAATCACTTCTTTGATAAACAATCCAGCTACAACAGCTACCTACAGCAATTGTGAAATATTTGTTTGGCTGCTCTCTGTCCTGGCTTGAGGGCAGTTTAGCTCTTCTGTGATTTGTGTAAGAAGCCTGTCCAGCCTTATGGCAATAGAAGCAATGGATTGCTCTCAAACGGTATTACAGCTGGTGACTAGATTAATTTCCCCAAACTTTTAACCCTTACTATGTTTTTGGGGTCTAATATGCAAAAGTCAGTCTTGAAGAAGTACACATTTCACTGGATTGTTTAGGGCTGTATCTGGAATATATGCTGGTGTATAATAAAACTTTTTTTCTGTGACAATTCAGCCCCAGCAAAAAATAACATGTGACAACTGACAGTGTCCTTTCTTCTTGCCTACTAGTGACTGTATATCAAGATAACGAAGCATGCAGTGTGTGTAGAGAACAGAATAAGCATTACCAGGAAGCTGTTACAAATGTGTAAGTTTGGCTCTAAAATCTTTAATGCATTGCTCTCATCACACCAGTCTGCTCTTCTGGGTGTGCTTGAAAAATTTCAGCTCGTGTTGCATTATGGATGACCTGTAAATGCGTATCTATCAAATTGCTGAGTATGTGCTGAAGGTGGAGGGAGTGGAAAGGAAGCTTGCTTGCAACAAGCACCAAGTTAAAAAGTTGAGCTTTTACAATTTTTAATTAACATCCTGATCATTTGTATTAGTGTTCTTGATTCCTATGTAGTTCACCCCATTTCAGAGGTGTTTATTCTTAATCTTCCCATCATGTGGGAGACTGTACTCAGAACTGTCAGACAGTGTCCTCATTCTATACAAGCACAGACCATAGATGTACCTTCAGTCAACTCAAAAGAAAAGAGTGCTACTATGGAGATAATTTGCCTTGGAGAAAGGCAGGGCTTGAAGGTACAGCTCTGCCCTGGACACTGCAATGTGCTTCAGAGGGCCTGGGCCAGCATTTCCATCAGCACAGTGTTGCACTTCTCCACAAGCGCACAACTTTGGAATACTGCATACCTTTTTCTGCCATACAAGATAGACCTGGTGTATGAGTCATATCTCATCCTGGCAAACCATCCCAGCCACCAGCATAGGCTGGTGCAGTGTAGGCTGCAGCCCTTTGTTAGTTAACCACTGGTCATTTCCCAAGCAGAGAATGCTGCTACACACTTTTTTAACATTTTTTTTTTAACTCACAGCCACCTACATTGGAGGGAAAAGGATACATTTACATAAGTTGGATATATGATATGTCTAATGGATAAAAAGTAAAAATTATTAGCACTCATTGTTCCACATGTGCACCAGACATCTGGGGAAATGAATTTAAAGCTCTACATTTTGTATTCTAGAAATGTCACTCTGCCTTCAATACTGCTGAAGACACTGATGAAAGAGGAGAAACTGGTGCTTCATGTTTCCCAGAGGTAGAAAGGTATCTACTTTTTGTTAAATAAATGCTATTAAGAGCTTAACACATTGTCCCATACTAGTGGCAATCCATGACCGAGTGCAATGATTTTACGCAACAGACATAGGAAGAAGCATGAGAGTGATTCTAGAGTTATACAGAATTCCACCTGCTGTCTCATCTACTGTGACATTTTTGTTAAATATTTCCAACTGTAATGGAAATATGAAAGTGTTAATCCTAACATCCAGTCTTGGAAAAGTATAGAATGCGATGGGGTTTGTACTTCTGGCACATCATGCTTTGAGGTTAGTTAGAAGTGGGGAGATCTGCCTCTCTCTTTTTAAGGATAATTTCTGTTCAACTGTACTGCATTTGTTCACCTGACTTGTTTTTTTTTTCCTATTTAAATAGTTATGGTTGCAGAACATTGTGAAACTAATTGGTCCGATTTTACTGTCTATGTTTAATGAATGCAGTGATAAATGATTTCTTTAAATAGTTTAAGGAATATTCTATGTGTTCTACACTTTTTAAACCAGATTTAATTACTTACAAATAGAATTTTTCAAGAGTATGGGACTTCGGACTTTTCAGCTTTATGGAGAACAACATGACTGATGAGAAAAATGTTATTTATATATTGATTTATTTAATTTTTCTTTTTTTTTTTTTTCTTTTTCTTTTTTTTCCTTCTCACTGGCAAAAGGCATTGATGAGAATATTTCTGATCATTTGCAAGTGTAGAGGTGTGCTGGCTTGAAGGCAAAACCAGCGAGAGATTCAAAGTCAGAAAAAACAATTAGTTTATTGAAGTGTATTCAAAAGAAAATCCTTAAACAATATAACCTTGTAAGACTTTTTTCCACTACTGCATCCAAATCTGAAAGGTAGATGATTTATGTAAGGAAAAATATGGTTCTTATAAAATGTGGGAGAAGTGCTGTAAGAACTCAGGCTGTGGGGGGAATCTATTGTTCCTTGCTGGAGTCAAGGGCAAATGTCTATGGGCTGTGGTAAGGTTATGATGTCCTCTTGTATAGAAGTCCCATGCAGTAATTCTGTTATTAGAATGGCTACGGTCTTTCCACTTTATTTTCTACCACATTACATGACAACTAAGTTCCTATAAGGCAAATGATAAGCATTGATATAAATTTATCTATTTCAGTAGAGCTGGACCAATTTATACTCTCTGGAGGGAAGACCTTTGGTACATGAATACATCACATCTTGCAAAATTTTATCACTGGCATTTTGGTTCCTGTAACAAATGAGCATCTTGGAACTGACCTTTTTCATGAAGCAGAATCCCAAGTATCACTATCAGAATAACTCATTCTCTTTGTAAAATAATGTATAGGCCAACAAAACAAACAATGAAGTTATTAAATTAAAAACAAATTAAATTAAAAAAAAAAAAGGAAGAAAAAAGAAATGCCATATGATGAAGCTGTTTAAAATGAAACAAAAGTTTATAAATATCTTCCATGTACATGCAGGTATTTTAATTGAAAGCATCTTCTCTCTTACTTCTGGTTCATTAGAAAATCATAGTGCATTTTCTGTATCCACACAAGAACATTGGATGTACTCTTTGTTTACCAATCTAAATCTCTTCAGTTTTTCACTGTGCAAAAAATAAATTAAAAATATTTAATTTATATTTATTTGCGGGTTTTTTTTAATAAAATTTCTTGGTCAGCTATGTATACAGGAATCCAGACAAGCTAGAATGCTCTCTGAACTACTTTTTCCTAAAGGCGTACCATAAACTTGATATGATACTAGTAAGCTTCTGATTCTGTATTTTATGTATGTAGAGTTTAAGAACACTTGTGTCTTTGAAAGGAATATTTCAATGGATTTTCAATTTGGACCTAGAGGAGTTCAGGTGAGTTCACAGAGTTCTTGAATTTTTTCCTTTTTCACAAACTATTATGTACAAAATCCAGTTAATTTCAGTGGTTAATTTCAGAGGGGTTAAACCCAGTGAATGAGAAGGTGGTTTCAGAGATCAAGATTTTATGCATATAAAACAATGGCCATGAACTTCCTGTGCACCAATGGACAGTACAGGCTGTTACCTCAGATTCTTTGGAAATACTGAATTGGATCAGGTCCTAGTCTTCCAGTATCCTTCACTGTTTTACCTTTCCCCCACTCATACTTGTTGCCAGGAAAAAATCCCTTTTGTAGAATCATTGAATCATTAAGGTTGGAAGAGACCTCTAGGATTAGCAGACCAACAATTAACCCAGAAGCACCATATGGAAGTGAACAATTCCGAGGTTAAAAAATGGTTTGCTCCAGGTGTTAGGTACTGTTCATCCAGTGAAAAATGTAAAAGTTTCCAGACAATCTCAACACTGTTAACATAAGTGGGACCAAGACTTCATTCAAAGAGACAAGTGTACATGTTTGTAGCTGTGTCCTGTCTCCGCACCAGGGAAACGCCGGCCTCTGGCTAGCTCAGGTCTGCACATCCCAGTTCGGATGGGCACACAGGTTACCTTTACCTGCTGGCTCGGCTTCTCAGCAGCAGCTGGACTAAATAGTGTTGTGACAGCAGTGGCAGTAGAAAAGGATGGCTCTCAGCTTAGCAGGTTAAAAGATGTTTATTCAGGCCGGGCTGCAGGAAGTCCGCAGCTGGTCCAAACCGCAGGCCAGAGAGACCAGAGAGCAGAGAGAGCAGAGAGGAGCTAGAGAGAGTTTGAATCTCCCTCCTCCACCTTCTAAGCGGGGGAGGGGTTCAAGGGAGGTTACAACAAGACAACAAATCAGGGGATTCGGGGGTAACAAGGTGTTCCCACCCTCAAGCCTCTGACTATTGACACCAAGGGCAAAGGAATTCTGCCCCAGGCGATCTATCACCTGAAGCCCTCTCCGTATGGTTTCTCAATCTTGGGAGGGGTCCCGGAGTGATAGACAGGCTTCCCCAGAGTGAGGGAGTCAGAGGGGATGGTCCAGGTCAGGTGAGGGGTGGGAAGACTGACACAAAACACCTTATTATACAGAAAACACAAAAGGGGATGGACTGTTACAAAACTGGGGATACAGTGAACTGAAGCATAACATAAAACTTCCTATAAAAATCTAATAAAACAATTCCCACACCGCCACACGTGTTGACCTGCTGATAAGCAGCATTTATATTTCTAGTCCCCAGTCTTATATAAGTCATTTGGTATCAAAACTTGATAAGATTTCTCAATTCTTTGGAACAGAAAAAAAAAAAAAAAAGGAAAAAAAAAAAAAACTGTCATTTTGCAAGCCAGTAACAGTTGTTACTTGATTCAACAGTGAGATTTTGCTCTGGATCAAATTATTCCCAATTATGAATTGAAGAATACAAAACTACATTTTCAGTGGTCATTTAAACACATGACTTTGACATTTTCAGTGCAGAACAAAGCTGGTTCCTTTATATCTTAAAAAGAAGAAAGTAAAAAATGTTGAACAAGTTAGCAAGTGCTCTTCCTACACATCCTTTCTGGCAACATGTAGGTATTTATCAGTGAGTATCTCATGTGCTACAAAGGTGTGCTCATTGTTGCTGCCCCTCTCTGACTGACCTAGATACAAGATGGAGTAAAAGTGTGAATGATTAAATTCCATCTGATTTGCTGAGACATACAGCCAACTTTGGCAAAGGAGATACAATCTATATTTGAGCCTGTACATCACAGACTGCTAATACATTTATAAATGAAAAACACAAAATATTTGATTTCACCAATTGAAGTAACTTTATTTTATTAGTTAAGGTGGAAGATTCATGTTTTGCAGTATCTTAAAATAAAAGAAGTTAACATCAAGGACAGGACTGGGACACAACAACTCTCTACATTACTATGTAGCTAGAGCAAGGACTCCAAAACCAAGCCATGAGTGATTAAATGGGATTCTGAATCAACAAGACAGACTTAATTTAAAAATTCTGTTGTCTACTGAAATTATAAAAACACCTGTACAGAAAATTACCTCTATTACCCACTCTCCTGTCATCTGTCTAATAACCTTTATCATAAGACCCAAGCACCTCATTATATTTGGAAGTTTTATCACAGAAAAAGAAAAAAAAATAATCCATAGCTCTTCAAGCTTTGGTAAATTCATTCAATTCTGAAGAATCTGTGTATTTTTTTCAATTTAATTTTATGGGTTACACATATTGTAAAGGCAAACAGTCAATTTTCAACATATCTATATTAGTAAATAAGCATGTAGTTCTTTCCTTCTCTTTACTGGATTCCATATTTATAGTGCATTGTATTGCACAGACCAAACTAACTACTTAGTTGGTTAGCTAGTTACTCAGTTGGGCAGATCTGCAGAGACTGGCTGGGAACTGAGAGAAATGTTCTCCTCTTCCCCAGGCATGCCTGGTCCTATCACTGGGCCCAGGCAAAGGGGAAAGGTATTGGACCTTTCAGCTAAATTTTCACAGCGTTTAAGTGCTGGGACCAAGACGACAAACAAAAATCTATAAGCAGCCTACTTCATGTTCTGTCTCCGTGGGTGTAATCTGTGCTGTTCACTTTGCCTATGTTCAGAGGGAGAGGTACATAAATCAGTGCAATGGGCCTGCATCAATCCTGAGTACAAATCAGTAATCACAGAACCATAGAATTGCTTTGATTGGAAAAGACCAATAGGATCAAGAAGTCCAAGTGTACATACAACATTGATCATACAACAAGATTCAGCTTTGGCTGAGGGACAGTTATTAAAGATAATAGAGACTGTAAGCTCACATTTGGGCCAGAGAGGTTTCAGACCTGTTTATAATCGCATTTTGAGGCTTTTCTGGTTTTGCTGAGTATGAGATGCTAATTATGCAGTTGGAAATGGAATATAACCCTGGATTAGGCCCTAGAGGTTTTTCTTGGGTTTTCCTCTACAATACTAGCTCCTTTGGAGGCAGAGACAAGAATGCAAAAGTAGGATAACTGGTTTCCAGATAAATTTGATATTTCTGATATCTGGTAATTGATTTGGTGCGAGAGAATTATATATGATGAAGCAATACACTTTGGATATTCTTATAAGGTTTTTGTGACAGTTTTCCTTTCTTGGAGTTCCAGTTCATTTTTAATAAAGTTTCATTGCGTGGTTAGATAATTGGTTAGATAATTCTTTTGCTGATGTTTGGTTCTTCTGTTGATGTTTGGTTCTTCTGTTCTATCATGTCTTCATTCAGAATTTTAAAACATCAGTGCTGGTTGACTTGATAGGTATCCAGATCCAAAAGAAGACACACTTTATTCTGAAGAAATTTCATGTCTGATACCTGTGCAAAGCCAAGAGTATGCTCTGCTGATCTGCATTTACCAATGTCTGATTATGCCAGCTTGACTCTGCCAGTCTCTTGAGCACTTTAATCATTAGGAGGGCACCTCTACAACTTCTGGTCACCCAGAGTTTGTGAACACTTCCTTAATATTTCAGGATCTTTTAGTGTAAGAATAACTATGGCCACAAGTAGCAGAATCAGACTCTAGGATTTATTGGTATTGCTATTTTGTATGGAATGTGATTAACTAATGAGTAAGAGCTCTGATGATGGTTGCATTAGGTCTCTTCTAGTCTCAGTGTGTAATGTCTCATTGTCTGAGTTTACATAACTCTGATGTAGATGAAACATAATCCAAGTTTCTTCCTCAGCAAAAAGATTGTCTGTTAATGGTCATAATTTCAGAATTATTAGAAGAAATTTCATCTAATAGAAAAATATCTACTGTGAGTGTAGACTCTTAGTTACAACACCACTGATTTCTAATTGTTGGGAATTGTATAGTTTTCTGTAATTTTAAAGGCAATGTACTAGCTGTGATTTTAAGAAAAATTGAAGAAAATTGAAGAAAAATATGTATCTTAATGCAAACTGGGAGCATAGAAAGGGGTTCTTTATAGTTCTTCTGTTATTTCCCTAGTCTTACTTACTAACAACAAATATCTCTGAATATGAGGATTTTGAACATACATATGTGGTCACTTCAGGGTCCTTGAACAGGAGCTAGATATGAGGTCAATGGCTTTAAGGAGGACAAGGGAGCATCCTGCTCCGTTTTTAGATAACCCAGCAACAGATCAGCTACAAACAGTTTTAAGTTGGTTCATCTCTTTAAAATGAAGATCAACTTTAATGAAGAAAAAACAAAGCCATAAGCCAGCGACAGTAAGTACGGATTTTGGGTTTTTGGGTTTTTTTCTTGTGTATGCGAGGTTGAGGTTATTCCTGGTTATCAGAGACCTCTCTTGCATTTCTGCAAATGTAATAAAATGTAATGCCAAGAAACAGCAAAAGCAACAACAAAAAACCAAGACCTTAGTGCACTTATTGATTTAACTCCATTTTACACACACAGGTCTACATTACTTTGAGATTTATGGATCAACTTTCTTTAATTGCTCATACCAGAATAAAGTAGTGAATGAAGCATGATCAGTCTTGCAGATAAGAAGTGGGAAGGAAGGGGAAGGGAAGAGACTGTGTTAACAGGAAAAATGAACTGACTCCAATGACATCTCTAAGGAAGCCCTTCCTCTGCTGTGACTTGCATGGAGCAAGCTGCAACAAAGATATCCCTTTTTATCTCTCCTTGGTAATGAGAGATATTCAAAGTAAAAGAATTTTCCTGAAAAGCTTGTTTCAGGTACTTTCATTTTCTTTAACATCAAGAAACATCAAATTTAAATGTGATCCCATTTGGCAGCAATGAAGTTGAAGGGTAAGCTTCTGTCAGGTAAAAGGAGGTCATTCAGAGTGATAGGAATCAATCCAAAACCAGCTGTTTAATTTCTATCTGTCAGTGATAGACAGCCTTGATCTGAATTAACTTTCTTGTCTGGATTTCTGTCTTTGCTGCTAGGTGGTACACTGGGATCCTGGCACTTGGGATAAGGGCTGATTTCCTTGAGTGTCTGAGCACATCACAGATATTCTCATGGTGTGCTGGCTTTGAGCAAAACTCCTGTGAAATTAGTATAACTTAATTTCACTCTTTCTTTTGTCTTTTCTAATGGTGATCTCAAGTGGCTTCTGTCTAATTTCTTACAGAAGCATAAAAAAGTGGTTTTGTGATTTTTTTTTGATTTTTTTTTTTTTTTTTTTTTTTTTTTTTTTGAGATTTTGTTTTTTATTTTTTTTCTTAGTGGTAAAAATCTACATTTTGCTATTGCGCTGCTTCACAGTACTCTTCGTACCTTAGCATTTGTGACTATATGAAACCTTTCTTTGCAGTTCCAGACCACACCTTTTACCTTTTCGCTTTGCAGTCTTTAATCCACAAACCCACAGGACTCTGGGCAGTGTTTTCAACCTGTTGGCCGGCTGCTCTCTCCCCTGGGTGTTGCTCTTCTGAACCTTGCTGGCTCTTGTTTCTTGTGGATAATGACTGCCACTAATATTTAACTCATCCTACTCTTTCCCTGTCTTTTTATCTTTTTTCTTTCAAGATTGTGATTCATAATTGTACACTAAATTTCCTTTACCCTTTGCCTCATAGCTTTTAGTCTATAAATTCATATTAGAAAATATTATGCCTAGTAGTTAGGAAATGGATAATGTCGGTTTCCAGTAAATATTATCTAATTTGATAGATGCCTACCTTACTACCTATACGGTAGACAATATTTAATAATGCTAATATCAGCAGTAATAGTATCATGAATAGAAACTACCAGTTGGAGTGTTGTGTAAGTCTGCATGAAAACTGTAATTGTACTATAAAGGAATCAGCAAAGGTTAATTTTCATTATTTTCCTTGTTCTCCCCCCCTCCTCTACAGGAGAGGATGGTGCTTTTCACAGGATCTCTGCTGGTTTCTAGGCAGCAGGTCACTGTGAGGAAATTGTGCTCTTCCTGCAGCTTTTATTTTCAGTTCTGTGCTTGGTGTGTGTTTTTTTTCTTTTTTTTTTTTTTTTTTTTTCTTCTTAAATGCCTGAAGTATCTTCATAGTTGATGTACGCACCCTCTTAATCTAGTATTTCATCTTGTCCCATGACAGCTGGTAAACTTGTGGAGAGTGGGAATTCACCTGCACAAGTTTGCATTCACCTGCACATGCTCATTTAGTCAGCTTGTTGGGCTTACAAAGGCATCATATCAAATCACAGAAAAAGGACTTTTTAACATTTTCTACTTGAAAATAATTAAAATTATGTTTTGCTAATATTAAGTTAACTTTTGGAAGTCTCTTCAAGGCTGCAAAACCTCTGCAGATAACCTTCAGATTAAATAATCCTTCAAATTATAAAAAAAATCCTTCTTTGCAGTTTTTGAGTTTGAAGTTACTGCAAATAATTGGCAAAGAAAATTGACAACTAAAATGTGCTTTACACACAAAACATTTTGGATAGGTACACACCTGAAAAAGTGTGCAGAACAGCTGTAAGAAGTTTGCTTGGTTATATTTTTCATTTTCACCTTGAAAGAGTTTGAAGTGACATTTGATGAGGCCTCTGGCAGAAGGGTGCTGTCAATTTTCACAGTAGCACTTGAACACATGGTGACCTCCAACAGCCATCTGGTAGGGTGGCAGAAATGAATGCCTGCTCCATCTTCATCTCCAAACATCAACAGCCACTGACAGGTATTACTCCATTCTGCTGGACTTTGGTCTGTGTTAACACAGTAATGGAGGGGTGAGCTCAGAGGGTAAAAGCTAGAGAGCCCCAAAGGAACCTGCCTGCCCATGGGATTCTGCTGCAGCTGGAAACACTAGTGTTGAAGACCAAAAGGTTGCAATAAAAGGACATCGGATTTAGAAGTCTGTCGGTTCCTCAACCTGTATTTGCTTTTCCACTATTTGCCCTGGAAATATGATTTTAAAATCTCATCTGTTTCCCACTCACTAGCAAGAAAATGCTCTGGCAGATCTAATTTCATGTTTGCTGTGGGTGACTGTTAAGTTGGCTTTTTGTTACCTTAATTTTGTTTTTTCCTTGGTACAAATAATGCAGAGGCCTCTTGCTGTCAATAAGAGATTTCATCTGTTAAGGATCATCTGTTGATTTAAGGAGAAAACTCTGCTGTCTGTAATATTTTTTCTTACCTTAAATTACCTGTTGAAATAAAATTGTTGACTTAAAAGGATCCAGTAATACAAGAAGAGAAAGTGAGGGCTACTTTGTTACAATAATGGCTATTACTGTTACCAATTTATTGGTCTGGAATACAGTAAGAGCCACAATGGATTGCTTAAAATCATTCAAAGAATGGTTAATGCATTAAAATATGAATATTTTATGCAGATCATTAACCTTGATAATTTGCCTTAAAATAACTTTGAACTGGCTTGATTTTGATTAATTTCTAATGGAGCCTGAATCATCTAGATGTTAATCTTCCTTGTGTGACTGCCAGATTGTTGAGGTATTATCAGATTGATAATTATGCTTTCACCACTCTTATAAACTTGAGACATGTTTTAAAAAAAAGAATAATTGTGCCCATGCCACATTTTTTTCCTGGGGTTCTTTCTTAGTACTGCTTTTAAAAGTACCAAGGACAGGCAAGTCTATGATGTCTCCAGGTAATCGAGCTTGGAGCTTTCCTAACCCTGAGAGCACAGAAGTTTTCAAAATTTCTAACTTTTCAGCTGTGACAATGAATTGAAAATCAATTAACATAGATTTAAAAAAATTTTAATACTACAATTGATTTGTATTTGCTTTCCTAACTGTTTTCTGCTCAGTGTTGGAATTCGTTCTCTCACAGGACAGCCTTTCTCACAGAAACTAAAATCCAGGCCAGTCCTGTAAGATGCTCATTAATGTTTTGGGAATAGAGTAATAGGGGCCAGAGGGATTAGCCTTAGGAGACACTGGGAGAAAGGAAAATATGTTGGATGGGATACTTGCAGTCCCATACAGAAACCTCTTAGATATTCATTATATGCTCTAAGTTTGTTTCATTTTCATGTTATTTGTTACTTTTATGGTAAGAAAATGTGGGTTAAAAAATAAGTTATGAACTGTTGTTTGTTGTTTTCTAGTAAAGAAAACATGGATAATTCAGTGCTCTTAAGGAGGTTTTAAACACATGGGTTGACTTAAGAGATATTCTTACAAGGACATGATTCCAGTTTAATGGAAAAGAAGCCAGGAGAAAGACACTGACAAAGTGAGGTCTGACAAAACAGCACCAGTTGTCACAGGTAATCTTGTGCTGGGGACCAGTCAGTCTGTGAGCAAAGCTTTGTGATATCTTCTGTCTCTGGATGTGTTTCTTTCTACAGGACTGGAATGTCTAATATATTAAATTAGGTATGCGATAGTAAAATGTGCAATCTATTTGTTTACAAGAGGGAACAGTAAATAGAGAATAATAGAAGATACAGAATTAGAAAGTGGATTTGGATATGAAGTTTTTGGTTAGCAAGAACTCCATGTATCACTTCATGAAGTGGTAAATTATTATAACTAATAAATAATTAAGAAAATATATTCTGAAAGAAGTAGATATTTCATGTTATTCCAGGTGCTCCTAAACCCATGATTACCTATATACTCTGTCATATAATCTCAAAGAATATGGGCAAATCCATTTTCTCACAAAAAATTCAGTTTCAAAGCAGAAAAGAAGAAAGGAGAAATAGAATTTTTAAGCAGTTTCTTTTTAAAGTATTTCCATTTGATTAGCATGAACTGGGTTGATGCATTAGAGAAATTCATTTGTTCAGTTGCACATCTAGGCTGCTCTGGAACTAAGAAAATTCAGCCTAGGGATTTTGGATCCCAAAAGAGTGAGATATTTCTATCTCACTTTTAGCCTTCAAGAACATTTTGTCCTTCATCATTATCTCTCTGTTGAAAGGTTAAGAAAAAGTTACATTTTCTTAGCAAGGTCCCCAAAGCTAGCTCTGTAGGCTACATTTCACAGTCATTTCTCTTAACCAGCTTCAGTCTAGGAAGTTATTTTTGATTAATTTCTTGTATGCTACTCCCTTTTGCAAAAGCCTCTCTTTCACCACCAGGATATCTTTTCAGGACTCCACAATATGTCTGCCTTTTTCCCACCATTTTGCTCAGTGAAGGATATTGTACCTTGCCAACACTAGGTGGTATTGGAGTTCTTTTATTCTCATGAGTGCTTTGAACTATATTGCTATCACCACGTCTCATTCATGAATAACCAATTTAGGAATAGCCATGTGACCTAAAATTATTTATCATTTCTCTTTGAAGAATATGGTTTTACTCAGTTTAATGTAGTTTGCCAACACTTTCACCATGCTGTTGCCTCCTTGAAAACTCAACAAACAAATCTAAGACCCTGACAGTCATTTTAGATGTGTGGGCATTGTTATGATAACAATGAAGACAGAGAAAAAAAGGATGGAAAATTAGATGGAGAGAATGCAAAACTTGAATTTTGCTGTACTTTTAAGATAATGAGGGGGTCGAGCTACTGAAGCGTAAAAGAATAGTTCAAAAGTTGTTGCTATCTGATAGGTGCATTCTCCCTAAGTTTTCTACAGATGGTTTCAGAAATAATTCCTCCAACAGTTTTTTAGGGATAAAGTACAGGATCAGTCAGGGAAACCATTGGCTAAAAATTCAGAAAGTTGCTGCTGCTTGCTTTTGGTTTTATTTGCCAGAATGTATGGTAAAATGAGATCTTTGAGTGCCTGTTTGATGTTTGGTTTCAATGAAAAAGCAGGTGATCATGACTTACATTAAGAATTGAACATCATGGGTTACTTCAGTAGGCTATCATGACAAAACTTCAACATGACTGACATTCTCATTGTGCTTGAGAGTGATAGGTGGGTGGCATCCTGGAACAATTGTTCTTTGTGCTTTTAACGTGATGCCTTCTAATTGATATATCATTTCTTTCTCCAGAAGAAATCCAAGAAATTATACGAATTAATAAGAATCTGTTTAAAAGTAGCTGTTATTTTAGAAGACTTAGTGGGGTCTAAATAATGTATTCCAACTTAATCACTCCTCCTTCTCCAAGCATCCAAAATATCTGAAAAGCAGAAGAAAAAAAAAGTGTGCTAGAGCTTTTAAGTTACAGGTTCAGTTTCATGTTTATAAAAGTGTGAGAGTCAATGGAGTGAAAAGATGTTTTGTACCTCTGAACATTATTCCTAAATCCTGAGACATTCCCCATTACCATTGCGGTAATTAGATTTTCTGTGTTAAACTTTCTTTTATTGATTGGTAGCACACTGATTTGCATTATAGCATGTGTGATAAAACTAGAGAAATAATACTGAAATGACCAGCATTTTGTATAAAAGTACAGTCAAAAAATACTGGAAATTTACTAAATATGCATTACTATTACATGTCCTCTGTTTATCACATCATTTTGTCAATGAAGTTATGTTTCCTGTACCTGAATTGTCGTGTTTGTAATGAACACTTTCTCATGCACATAAACCTTTTTTTGATTGCAGAGATTCTTATGGAATATTTAATTCCTCCTTTCCAACTTTTTTCAGTTTTTTACAATCTAAAATGAGTGACAATTCAATTAAATCTCTTTCCTCCCGTGACTTTTTGAAAACTCTCCATATCCCACCATGAATAAAGGGGACACTCTGTTCTTCTGCTGATGTTTTTGAGAATAACCCTCTTCTTTAAACTGTTGATTAACCAAGATGTTTTACTAAGATTTGACACAAAAAAAATCAGTGAATAAGTGGTCATGGGCCTATGAGATTTTGTGCACACTCTGGATATAAAAAGCACCTAGCACATCTGCAATCCCCAAAGATGTTTCTACATCTGTTCTGACTAATTGAAAGATTATTATTATTATTATTATTATTATTATTTTCCAACAAAAAACTCTGGCTTACCTATTTTTCAGTAGGAATTCCCTTTCATTGAAGTTTTCCACTCTCTGGTTGCTTTGGCAAGTTCCTGTTATAACTTGGAAAATCTCTAATGTCCCTCTGTGAAAACCTTCACATGGAACCAACTTTTCCATTCTGGTTGTTTAACATATCAGTTAATTTGCATTTGGCCTGAGAGTATTTTGAAATATGGATTTTCCTTGTCTGCCCATCAGAAAGGCTGTCTTCTTTCAGTATGAGAAATGTAGAATCATGATATTAATCTAGGCTTCTGCTGAAGTGCCACTGCTCAACTGCAGTTGATTTGTAGTCTGAAATTTACACTTTTTCAAAGAAAATGGTTAAGCTTGTCCTATTGTAGCTTTGGATACTTCCATAACCTGATTATTTAAAGCTGTTTTCAAAAAGCTAGTTATTGCATCTCAAAAAACGGAACAGCCATGTGTATCTTGCTGAGACTCTGACTGATCACAGCAGCAGGTTAGAAGACTGAGAATGTCTGCGGCTTGATCTCAGCATTAGATGTGGCAGTGCATGTTTTGATTTTGTTAAGTTTGACAGGTTTTTATACTGAAATTGGTAATGGTTAGTTCCTCTGTACCCCGGGTTTTCCCCCGATGGTTTCTCCCCGAAGTTTATTATGTAATATTCTGTTGTATGTCAATCATCCCCTTCCGTCACCTGTCCCTGTCAATACCCTCTCTCTCCTCTTGGGTGCCCTGTACACAAAGGGCGCTGTACACTCTGGGGCCCTTCCCTGGATTCTGGAAAGTTCCAGGGAGGGCATCGAGTGATAGCCTGGTGCCTGGGAAATCCCCCACCCTCCTCTTGAGATTGGCTCTTTGTTCACGAGTTGACACCCTCAGTTATGTCCTTTGAGACCCTGATTGGTTTACCTGTTGTCACCACCCTTTGATCCTCCCCCAGTTAAAAGTTTGTGCACAAGCCATGATCGGGGCCCTCCTGAGCAGGTTTTGGTGAGGCGTGGAGCTCCCGGTCAGACTCCCCTTAATAAACCCTTTGTTAAAACCTACTCAGAGAGTTGGCCCTCTGTCTGCTGCCACCGTTGCACCTACCATCTAGTCCATCCACTGGTGTGGGGAACCAAGACCCCACAGGAAGGAGGTCGCCTGCCTGACTCACGACCCCGACCTCTGGCATGAGCCACAGTGGCAGAAACTGAGCTAACCTGTGGTAGCGCCATCCAGGTGTGTGGTGGACACTGCGACAATTAGATGTGGATTTTTTTTTTTTTTTTTAGAGGAACTGTAAAATCAGAGCACCATGCCAATTTATATTGTGGAAACCCTAGTCACCTGTTAAAATAAATCATCAAGAATTGGCTTGATAAATCAGGAGAGGAAAGTATTCTGACAGATGAGAGCGGTGTAAGCATGTATATACCTCCGTATGTTTGCATTGTTTTGGGGTTTTTTTGCATTGTACAAGATAATTACATTTACATGGAAATAAGGAGTATCAGGACATTGAAATTAAGTGGGTAAAAATAAATCATATTGAAAAAAAACAGATTTGAGAAATTCTGCAAGATATGTCAAGGATTATATGAATTGCCCCAAAGTTTCTTTTAAAGTATCGTTCCTCTAATGTGAAGGCCTATTAAGATTACCTAAATATTTTTCAGCCATGTGTTTCTCTTTTATTTTATCCATGGAATTCATAAAAGCTTATGATTCTTGTGTTATAAAAGCTTTTGCTCAAAGAAATGATCTAGTCTGTGGCTGCTTTTTTACTTGATTTAGTCTCAACAATTTATAATTTTATGTATTCTTCTTTGCAAAGATATATTTTGGTGAAAATTAAAATGTCTTCTTGTGTCAAAACTTGCTTCTAGATTTATATAAAACATGGAAGTAGAAGATGAATGGCTCTTCCTTGTTTACACTCTCATACCCTAATTTATTTTTTTTTTTTTCTCTGCTCAGATAAAAGTCATGAAACAAATTCTCATACCAGTGTAACTACTATTCATAGTCCAATTTCATTCCAAAGGGTTCTTCATTCCAAGAGGACAAAGCAAGGGAACAGAAATGCAGTTTGGAAGGAAAAGTGGAGGAGGCTTAAATTAGAAAGTGGATTTATGTAGTGGGTTTAGTGCTGGCCAAACAACAGAGCACCCACTAGAAATTAGTTGCTTATTTCCTGCTGTAAAATATGGATTAGGAGGAGGAGAGCAAAACAGGCTCAAAACTTTAAAGGGTACAAAGAAAACTTTATTAATAAATTAAAAGAAAAAATATAAGAAAAATCAGAATAAATCTTCAGAACATTTCTCCTCCCCCTCCACTCTATTTTTTCCCCCCTGATAATGCAGAGACAAAACCTGGACCTTTCAGTCAGTTTACCACCTCTAAAATAGTCTTTCTTTTGTCCACTTAGGGAGAGGAGTCATTCTTGCCTTGCCACAGAGACTCCTTCACAGTCTCCCGTGGCTTGAAGGTCACACTGAATCAGCCACCAGGGAAATGAAAATCTGTTCCTAGTGTGAAAGTCCCTCCCATGCATTTCAGTCTTCCCAAAGCTGCTGTCATGGGCCATGTCAACTTATGGGACACCATTTTAAGCATGAGCTGTTCTAGTAAAAAAACCAAAAATTCTCTTATCTCTGGGAACAGAGGTTTTTCGCCTATTCCTGGTGCAAAGTTTCTCATCTCTCTTACCTCTTTCTGTTCAAGCTTCTCATTGGATTGCAGCTTTTCAGCATCAACACACTCCAACATGAGTGCCCGTTTCTCATGGGCTGTGGGCGAATGCTGCATTCCCCATGCACTTCATCAATTACAGGGAAAAAATTGTCTGATATAGCAAAAAATAAATATTAGCCATAGCCTCACAAAAGAATTTCAGCCCAAGACTAAGGCATCTTCTCAATCCCCTCCCATCTAGAATTTTACTCCTTCTTTACTGACCTCAGTGTCCCATGCTGTCTTCTCTTCAGGGTCTCTTCACCCTTTTCCTGACTTGGGAGAGAATTAGTGTTCTCAAGCTTCATCAATTGAAATAGTTTTTACAGAGTTCTGCAGCACTCAGAAGTTGATCTTGTCCAGGCTCTGCAATCCAGGAGTCTCTGTGTCTCTCTCTGCTGCTCACGTGGTCCCTGCCAGCACTGTGTGAGTCGTGCTGGCTACTGGTGCCACCCCCGTGCCTTTCCTTCATGTGGGGTGCAGGAAAAAGAAAAAACTGCTGCCACTCCCTTTGACCTTCTGTCCTCAGCATGGCTGGCTAAAAGCAGCTCGGCAAACAAAGTCCATTGGGAGCCATGATGAGGCAGCCATGGCTGTGCACCCTTGTCCCAGTTGTGCTGATTTTTGGCAGTGCAGTTCTGGCCTTGTGGCTGCTCCTGGACCAGGCTGGTGGTGGCTACCCCCAGCCCTGGCTGCTCCTTTCCTCAGGGCCATCCCTAGTGACTCCCTGTGCTGGTCCTGGGGTAAACAAACTTCATTTGCAAGCCATGCCAAGGTAGCCCCAGCCATGCACCAATTTTGGCCAAGCAGTCCCAGCTGCATATTTTTTCATGGTGTTGGAATAGTCCTGCTAGCACAGCCCAGCAGTGGCAGAAATCTCAGCCAAGCTGCGGGCTGACCGAGCCTGGCCCAACCCGGGGGCCAAGTCAAAACTGCTATGGATTCTGCTGTGGATTTTTCCATGGAAAATTTTGAGGCTTATTATCAGTGGAAGCTAAAATAATAAGCAATTTTTCCTTAATCTTCTTTTCCCCCCAAAAAGATGTATTGTCAAAAAAAGAGAGTAGGAACTTTATACAGCTGTTAGAGCAGAAGGTTTATTTCTGTGTCTTTTCTCTCATAGGTAAGGTCTTACAAAATCTTGAATTTTTATTTCATGGAAAAATGAAATAAAATTTAATTCTTATCCTGTGTCTGTGTGTCTGTACTTTGTCCTGACCAAAGTTCTTGAAAAATAAATGTGCATGCTTTGAAAGTTGTTACTAAAACGTAAGGGTAAAAGATGGCAAGATTTTTTTTGAGAAAATGAGGAAATAGACATTTTTAAACCACCTTTTTTTACTTTACTTTGTAAATAGGAATAAAATTTTGCAGGTTTAGAACTTTTTCATCTTGATGCGTTTTGATGTCAGACTCCATCATTAAATGTGAATGAATATATTGCTTTTCAGTGCAAGTCCTTCCTGTACCCTTGTTTTGAAGAATGTCTGTACAGCCCAAGAATAGGAAACATTGCCTGAGGTAGCAGGCATTTCCTAGAGCTTGAAAAATCCATCATGGGATTTTTTTGGTGTTGACTCATTTTGTCATAAACATACAATTTATATGTGTCTGTATGTGACTATGGAGTGTCTAAAATTTTTTTAAAATTATATCTTTCTGAATCTAAAATTGAATATGGAAAATTTTTATCCTCAACTTTTAGGTGGGATTTTCATTCACTGGAAATTGTATGTTTGCAGTAAGAAAACCATGATGTTAACAATGTTAGATATTTTTCAGTTATTAGTGTTATGAAAGGCTTTTGGGAACCCCTCTCTTTGGTCTACCTTTCTGTCTAGAAACCCAAGTGACCTTTTTCCCAATTTATATACTCATCATGGAGAACCAGAGTGAAAGATTAGGCTCCTAATAGCTGAATCTATATTGTGTCTCTTTTATTAACTGGAGTGTCCAGGTTATGCCACTTCTTTTTCATCCAGGTTTTAAAATGTAAAACTCTACTGTCCTGGGTGAAGCTACCAAGAGGCAGACCCTTGCCATGGAAATCTGTTTCAGTACCAAACATTTCTCTGTGTCCCATCTTCCATTTTTCCACTGCCTATTTGTGCTCAGCTTAAATTGCTTGCTTTGGTGACTGATAGCATACTCCTTTGTCCTAGAGTGACTGTGTATCCCCCAATCGTCTATTGGGTGCAAAGGGGAGGGAAGCGCTGTTTGTTTTTCCCCAGGAAAACTCTGATCCTCGGAGTGACCTTGAAGCGGGGGAGTTGGAACACTGCAAAACGAAAGAAGCTCTGTTGTTTTTTTTCCCTGGCAGTTAGTTAGTTTAGTGCTAGCGTAGTTAGACGCTGTAGAATAGCTGAAGCTTTTTTTTTTTTTTTTTTTCCCTTCCTTTTTTCCCTTTTTGCCCTCTTCTTGGAACTGTTCCAACCTCTCCGGACTAAGAACCTGGGGAGACGTGGGGAAGCACCGGAGGCCTCCACAGGGGACCCACCCCACCAAGACCAGCCCTGCACATCTCCTTTTCTCCCGGCGCCAGTGGAGACGGAGCGGTGGAGCACAGTGACGATCTTCAAGAGGAGACTTTCTTTAAGTTTGCTATCCCTCCGTAAGCGGCACGAAGTTCGTGTCATTGGGTATTGTGCTGGGAGTGCTTTGCCTGTGTAATAAACAGGTTTTTTCCACTTTCTCTGAGGAAGTCTTTTCCCGAACTGGTTGGGGGAGGGGAGGGGGGCCCCATGGGAGGGTTTCTCCCAAAATCTGCCTGAAACCACCACAAACTTCCTGGTGCCAAACGTGGGGCTTGAGAGACTGGAAAAACCCTGTACTGATTAGTATTTAGCAGTCAGTAACTATGCTGCTTGAACTCATGTCTCTTGGGGTGGGGGCTCTGATGTGTTTTGGATCCTTAGGCTTCTTTGAGGCCTTAATACCTTTGTGGTCCTTAGGTTTATCCGCATATCCAGAGATAGCCCCAATATTGTCACTAATATGCAGTATTTACAGTAGAGGGACACGGATTAGAGTAGCTATTGGCCTTGGTTTAATGATAATGATTTGTAGGAAGTTTATAAAGGTGCTGGGATCTTTTCCTACTATGTATGGGTCATGGTTATGGTTATTCACCCTGTTTGTGGGAGGAGGAGCAGAGGATGAAGCGTTTCAGTCTTTCGTTTCCTTCTTCTCCTCTGAATCAGTTGAATCATTGTTGGAGAATGCTGAGTTTCCCCTGAGTGTTAAAGAGACCATCTTTCTGGTATGTCATCTGGTAAGCCTCCTCTATACAGTCTGCAGCTTCTCTAGAATATGGGCTGAGATTTCTAGCAGAGCTGATGAAACTCCTGACCGAGGCAGAGGAAATCCTGAGTGGTGTGGAGAATGGGAGGATATGGGCCAACTCCTCAAGGAATTCTCTGACCCTGTAGTCTGGGATTTTCCATGGGAACAAATTCAGAATCCACTGGAGCTGGGGAAATACCTGAAAGAGAGGTACCATGATGGCTCTAAGGGGGAGAAGATCGCTGCAGTAAGCTGGGCCCTGGCATATGCTTATCACACATTGCTAGAGACTGTCAGGCAGCAGACAGAGGCAGGGGGGAAGGGATACAAATCAACAGCTACCCCAGTCACTCAGGCTGCAGCCAACACCCCAGTTATGAAGCCAGCAGCTAAACTAGAACCTGAACCTGAGTCGGAAGCTAAACCAGACAGTGTTACCCTGTTTTTTCTGAGGGTTTTTTTATTAGCCTTTTGAATTCATAAATGGAGTCAGATCTTTTACTTACTGTAGAATATTAGAGCAGTTTTCTACCTTTCCCACAGATGTAACATAAACAAATCCTTTTCATTCTTTGTCCTTTGTTTGCATATTTCTAACCTGAAAACAATTGTAACTGACAATTGGTCTGGCCACTGAGGCTGAGGGGTGGAAACCCCAAAAAGCCAATCTTCTGCTAGACCCACAAATGTATAAAAAGTAAAGAATAAACAAAGGGGCTCTCTTCTCTCCACTCTCTCAGCTGGGAGCTGGATCGGAAGAACCTCTGCGAAAATCTCTTGTCTGCGTGTGACTGCTTTGTGTGTCTTGGTGACAAGATAGTAAGCCTAAGCCCCTGGCAGTTGCTCTGGGAAAGAAGCACATGCTCAAAGCTGATTGACCAGTGGACGATGATGACCCAAGAGAAGGACCTTCACCAATATCAGAAGCTAAAACTTCTAGCACAGGATCAGAAGCCAATATTGATTCCTTTTCCCTGAAGGGCCTTCGGGGCCTAAGAAAGGATTACTGGCGACAACCTGATGAATCTATAATTAGTTGGTTAGTCCGTCTCTGGGATGCTGCAGGTGAGGCTACAATTCTGGACAGCACTGAAGCGAGGCATCTGGGATCCCTGTCACATGATCCAGTCATCGACCAAGAGATGATGAGAGAGGCTAGTCCTTGCAGTCTCTGGGTACGGGTCCTAGGAAGTGTGGCAGAAAGATACTTGTGTGCAGATGATCTCTATATGCAGCAAACCCCATGGTAGACCATAGAACAAGGGATTCAATGCTTGAGAGAAATGGCGGTGGCAGAGATGGTATTCTCAGATGACATAAACACTAGGAACCCAGACTTGGTATCATGTACCTCTGTGATGTGGTGAAAAATTATATGACTCGGGCCATTAGAATATGCTTCTGCTTTAGCAGTAATGAAGCGGGAGGACATGGAGGAGACTGCTTGATATGGCAAAGAAGCTCCGAGCATATGCAGATGCTGTGCATGGCCCAACACACGCCAGAATTGAAGCTGTAGAAACATGTCTACAGAAACCAGAGGATAAGATAGATAAGAATCATAAGAGACTCAGGGAGGAGATTAGAGAGGACCTTCTCCAAATCTCAGCAGTACAGATCAGAGGTTCTGGTACCCAACGTAGATGCTCCCCGGGTAGGGAGAGAGGGGTACACTCCACATGCTGAGCTATGGTTCTTCCTGCGGGATTGTGGAGAAAATGTGAACAGATGGGATGGAAAATCTACGGCTGCCCTGGCACAATGGGTGTGTGAATTGAAGGAAGTCAAGACTCAAAGAGGGAGTTCCACCAAAAGGGAAGCGGCTCCAGTTGCCCGTAGCTGAACTGCCAGATATGATGATGATGATATTTCCGACCCCCTTGAAGGAACCTCTAAGACATATATGCTCAAGGGAAGAAGGATAACCAGACTTAGAGGGGCCCTGCCTCTAGCCAGGTAGAGGCTAGGGAAAACTGTGTATTTTGGACTGTGTGGATTCATTGACCTGGCATATCAGAACCACAAAGATATGAGGCCTTGGTTGATACTGGTGCGCAGTGCACATTAATGCCATCAAGACATGTAGGGGCAGAATCTGTCTCTATTGCTGGCATGACGGGGGATCACAGGATTTTACTTTGGTGGAAGCAGATGTGAGCCTAACTGGAAAGGAGTGTAAGAAACACACTATTGTGACTGGGCCAGAGGCCCCATGCATTTTGGGCATACATTACCTCTGAAGTGGTAATCCTTTCAAAGACCCGAAAGGACTCAGGTGGGCATTCGGGATAGCAGCTGTAGTGACAGAGGGCATCTGGCAATTGAACACCTTGCCTGGACTGTCCGAGAATCCATCTGCAGTAGGACTCCTGAAAGTTCAAGAGCACCAGGTGCCAATTGCCACTTCTATAGTGCACCCGCCAACAGTATAGAACAACTCGAGATGCTGTGATTCCCATCCATAAGATGATTCAAGAGCTGGAGAGCCAAGGGGTGGTTAGTAAAACCCACTCACCCTTCAACAGCCCCATCTGGCCTGTGCGTAAATCTGAAGGAGAATGGAGATTGACTGTGGACTACCGTGCCTTGAATGAGGTGACACCACCTCTGAACGCTGCCCGAGGAGCCACGGGAGGAGGATGGAAGCTCTCGAGAAGGTCATAGCTCAGATTCATAAGTAGTGGGGGATGATTGTAAAGCAAAACATTTTACCCTCGCAGTGACGAGGCTTTTGCAACTTGAGGTCTTTGATCGGCTGGTGGACATTCTCCACCCAGATATATGGGATCAATGCACGAAAGCTCTGGCCAAAGAGACAATGTCTCCCAGCTCAGGGAAAAACCTTAAATCATGGGGTAAAGTCGTACAGGCTTTGCAAAAAGCTCTGCAAGAGCAGGAGACCTGGAAAGCTGCCCAGAATTGTTTAAGATTTATTCCGCAAAAAGAATGTGATCTGAAGGTCAATGAGTCTGTTCAAGCTGTTGATAAGGTTAATTCTGCCAAGCGCAGAGACTTGGAGGAGCAAAAGCTCCCTTCAAAGCCTTCAAGCCCAGGGTCACCTGCTGAGGGAAAAAGGCATGGAAAATATTTTGGGACGGTTTAGCTGAGGAAGCCCAGAATGCTGCCAAAAATTCTGCTGCTGAGTTGCTGTTGGGGGGGGCTGAGGAGGGACCCCCACCTTATGCAGCGTGGGATTGCACTGAATCCCTGGGGGAGAGCAGGAATGCAGTTAGACTGAACAAGGAATGTTTGTTAGATAACAGGGATGCAGAAAACAAAGAAGGTCTTTTAGGTAGTGGGCCCGTTGCCAGTGAAAACAAAGACAGTTTGTTTGATAATGTGGACGCGCACGAGCAGAAGAAGGGGGGAAAACTCAAAGGGGGAATTAAAGCTAATCAGAACATTTGCCAAAAAATA